>JANAVB010041620.1:20733440-20853370 GCA_029216955.1 Iris pallida
TGGGCCGGTCCTCTCACCGAAGAGCTAGAAGGATTGGATGTTGATGAACCACCCCTGTTCGGGCAAGCTCCAATTCAATGATCTGCTGCTCCACAAGCCAGGCACAATCCCTGTGCCCTGCGACAATCTGCCACCATATGCCCTGGCTTCCCGCAATGAGAACATCCCATCGCGGAAGTCTGCTTCTGCTTCTGCTGCTGCGGGTACGTCGGGGTCGAATGCTGAACCGACGTTACTCAGGCCGCCCGCCTCGGAGTTCCAATGGTCAATCCCCTAGCTGCCGGGGCTGGAGCAGATGATTGGTGCATCTGACTGTGGGACCGCTTCCTACCTCCGGTCCGATCCACGATCCTCTGGGAGGTAACTCATGCCTCCTAGCTGCTCTCAAGAATGCATCGAACGTTTGGTGCTCGAACTGCTCAACCGCCACAAGATCTCCAAATGCAGTCCCTGCTGGAACCGCTGGGCCCTATCAAACTCGGTCGCCACCAAGGTGGGGGCAAACCTACTGAGTCTAGAAAACTCCGATACATAACTGTCGACTGATCTGCCTCCTTGCTTCAAGTTGGTAAATCTGGTCTGCAGGTCGTACCGAGCTACAGCATCAAAGTACTTCGTCTGGAATCTCTCCCTAAACACTGCCCAAGCAATGGGTGCCACTAATCCCATGGCCTGCGTCGCCCACCAACTGCGAGCCAAGTCCAACAACTGCAGGCGTACCACCGCCACCTTCTCATTCTCGGGTGTCCTAGCTGCTTCCAGAATCACCTCGGTATCCTGAAGCCATGCATCCGCGGCAATCGCATCCTCGGTGCAGTCGAAGAAAGGAGGGTTCAATCGCTTGAAGCTGTTGGCCGCCTGGTTCCCTGGATGTCCGCCTCGGGTCAAAGCATCTTGAACTGTCTGGTGCAGGGCATCGCTTCGACAATCCTGGGAAGCTACCAAGGTTCTGATGAGGCCTACTAAGGTACCATCATCTGGCTCTGCGGGCTGGATGGGCCGAACTGGTGACTCTCCTCCAGTAGGTATCACTCTGGAGGCGACTCCGGAATGCTGGACTTGATCTCCAGGTTGCTGCTGGCCCACGGGAGGTGCTCCTTTGCTGATCGGCAGGGTCAGGTACAGTGCCGCTGAAGAAGACGACACAGGGAAACAATAAGAAAGAACCAGGACAGATCAACGATACAAGCATGTAATCAGGGCAAGAATTTTAGGGATTTGAAAATACGGGCGGAGATCAAGGACGAATACTGATTGAGACATCTATTCGGTAAACCCTCACATTTCTTGATTGACAAGACCTGCATGGGCCACCACTTAAACCATGTCACGTCCCAGAACCAGAATACTGGAGAGTGGGGACAGACATAGCCAGCTACGTATATTGAAATAGAATACATCTCAACTATACGATCACGGCTGTCTAGATATGAGGGTTTACTACAAGCCAACAGTCTCTTAAGGTCAATCCTATTGTCTCAATCTCAAGCAAATAATATAATTACAAGATGTTTGACCACCAAATATACAATAAAAGGCATCCCAAATATTACATATTCAGCTGATCATGAAGCTAGTCGTTACAAAATGTTAGGACTAGCAAGAGTTTAGTCATACATGATCAACCCTAGGATTTGTTAATCATGTTTACAGCCCGTAGGCAGACAGTAAGTAAAAGTGCATCGAGCTAACAGGTGCTCGTCGGCTAAACGCCTCAAAAGAATAATTTACAATAGAGTGAGCGAAACAAAATAGAAAACCCACTCGTAGCCCGGGTTCCTTCTAGTCGCCACCATTGGGCTGGAAGCTTGGTAGATCCTCGGGAGCTGCTCCGAAATCTGGCCACAAAACCAGCTGGGTCAACCCCAGAAAGAGCAAGTGCCACAAGGGGGCCACGAAATAAGAACAAAGCCAGCAATCAGCAAGAAAATCTAATATTAAAGCTAAAATTACGAAAACATGTCAGGATGATATACGACGAGATAACCATGGAACTATTCCGATAGCCAGGTTACAACCCGTAAACCAAACAAGGACCGGGGTTGTAACCCTTCATCTGAACAGAGCTTGGTTTCCCACCATTTATCGGTAAGATAATAATGCAAGAAATCAAGACAGGAAGCAATCTTGTACTGGATCAAGACATGGCTAAGCTGGTTACACCTCATTCAATCAATCACGGCCAAGCAGATACTACGGCTTACTACTTTAACTAACTAGGGTTATCACAGACCTAATTACTAACAAGATGCAGTGAGATTGCTCCACAGCCACAAGCCCTGCAGATCATCCAGGCTACCCAGAACGAAAGATTAGGGTTGAATTCAGGTGGGTACATCGCCCGGGAGACAAATGTACCCTTAGGTGACTTAGAGGGTGCAACACTCGACGGTGTGCTGGAAATATGCCCTACTCGACGGCAGGCTACAGATCCCAAGAGCGCCCAGGTAACGGGATTGCCTGTAGCTGCGTCATCTCTTCATGACTACTGAGTTATTCTAGTTATTAACCTTAATCCATTTTAGTAGGTACCTGACCGTGGTACTCAGGAGTCCTATCCTAGACATGATGCAAGACTGGACAAGTGGATTAACAGGCAAGCAAGAAGGAACCACCCACGGTGTCAAGGCAAGTCGAGTTAGGTTATCAAGTCATATCAAGTCAGGAGTGCGCCGCCACGGGCCACTATCAAGTCATGTTGGTCATGTCAGGAGTGCACCACTACGGGTCACTGTCGTGTTATGCTAGTTCCTTGTCATACCGTGCCACGTACAATAGTCATTCCAAACATATTAAGTAAAATCAAGTTCATGACCAAAGGCGTAAGGATGTAAAATGGGCATGAAATATCTAATAAAATATCAAAATACGGGTCAGGGGTTGCGTACGCACAAAAGCACGCACGTAGGGGGAATACATACGCAATATAACACGCACGCAGGAGGGCAGCGTATGTGAAAGTCACACACGCTCAAGGGGCGGTGTGCGTGAAAAGTCACGCACGCTCAAGGGAGCAGCTACGTGAAAAGTCATGCACGCTCAAGGGAGCAGCTGCGTGAAAAGTCACGCACGCTCAAGAGAGCAGCTGCGTGAAAAGTCACGCACGCTCAAGGGAGCAGCTGCGTGAAAAGTCACGCACGCTCAAGGGAGCAGTGTGTGAAAGTCACGCACGCTACAGGGAGCAGTGTGTGAAAGTCACGCACGCTCATGGAGACACGCTTCCAACAGGAAGCGTACTCAAGCCTGCGTACGCAGCGCTAAAGAGCGCGCATAGCTCAGTGTGCGTAGCTAAACAGCTCTGCACACTGCTCACTGTCTTCTCCAAACAGCAAGAACACATGGCTGAAACCAAAACTTCAAAAGTTCATAACTTGGCCATCCGAACTCCAAATTCGAATTTCCAAGGCTCCAACTGGAGTGAAACTGAAAGATCTTCCACATGGAAGCATCAAAACTCATAGAAAACCAACATAAATAGCTCAAACCATGTAAAATCCAAAAATAGGAAAAGCTTAGATCTACGATAATGGGGGCTCCAAATCACAAAAACTCAAGTTCTAATATTTGTCTCCATGTTCTAATCTAACAAATGGACAAGGAAAAGAGGGTTCTCATGTAGTGGCAAGATGCACTTCCCTAGGGTTAGGAGAGTTGTGATGAGGAAGGAGAAGAAGAAGAATGAAATAAATGGTGGAAATTATGAGGAGAGAGAGTGGTAGGTGGGGATATAAAGAGGGGAGTTATGGTGTGTTGAGGGTGGAGTGTAGGGCTAGGGTGTTCCAACACATAAAAACCGAACCAAACCGAACCGTCCCCAATAAAACCGAGCCATGCCAAAACTAAAATACGAGAAATACCGAAATTCCACAAGCTGAGAAAAATAAAAATACATGTCAAAATCCAGATACGAGCATAAATACGAAATACAGGAAAATATAGAAAATGAGGGTGACACTGACTCTCCTGACCACTTCAATTGTCAGCGCAATCATCTTCGGACCGAGCATCTGCCTCTCTCCGACATCATCCCAAGCTAACGGAGATCTGCACTTTCTGCCATACAGTGCCTCGAACGGTGCCATCTGGATACTGGCCTGAAAACTGTTGTTGTACGAGAACTCCACCAGGTGCAAGTGATCTTCCCATGAACCACCGAAGTCAAGTGTACATGACCGCAACATGTCTTCAAGAGTCTGGATCGTGCGCTCCGACTGGCCATCTGTCTGCGGGTGATAGGCTGAACTGAACTGGAGGTGAGTCCCCAAATTCTCTTGCAAGCTACGCCAAAAGTGTGATGTAAACCTTGAATCTCGGTCCGAGGTGATACTGACTGGCACACCGTACAATCTGACAATCTTCCTGAGGTACATCTCCGCTAGCTGAGCCGTCGACTGACCAACTCTGAATGGGAGAAAGCGAGCCACCTTCGTGAGCCGGTCAACTACAACCCAAATAGCATCTCTACCAGCTGGGGATCTAGGTAATCCAGTCACAAAATCCATGGTCACATTCTCCCACTTCCACTATGGAATCGGCAAGGGCTGAAGAAGTCCTATTGGCCTCTGATGTTCGGCTTTAACCTGCTGGCAAACCAAACACCGAGAGACAAACCGGGCTATCTCCCGCTTCATGCCATTCCACCAGAAGTGCTGACAAATATCACGGTACATCTTCGTACTGCCAGGATGGATGGAATACTGAGAACTGTGCGTTTCTGACATGATCTCCTGTCTGATATCTCCGCTGGGTACACAAAGATGCTTACCCTGTCGAAGTGTACCATCCTCGTGAATGTATAACTTTGGTCTTCGTCCTGCTTCACACTCTGCTCTAAGTCGCTGAAGCTTAGAATCTGCTGACTGTGCCATCCGGATCCTCTCAACTATAGTGGACTAAACCTGCATACTGGCCATCAATGCCACACTGGAAGGAAGAATAACTTCAATACCCATCTTCTGAAGATCTGCTAACAGCTTTGGTTGTGCTGTTAGGAAATAAACTCCTGTTCTCCTGCTTAATGCATCCGTAACAACATTGGCCTTCCCAGGATGATACTGCAAGTTGACATCATAATCCACAAGAAGTTCCAGCCACCTTCTCTGTCGCATGTTAAGATCCTTCTGGGTAAAAACATACTTCAGGCTCTTGTGGTCGGTGAATATCTCTACCCTATCTCCGTACAAATAGTGCCTCCACAACTTAAGTGCAAACACCATTGCTGCCAACTCCAAGTCATGGGTTGGGTAATTCCTCTCATGATCACGAAGTTGCCGTGATGCATAAGCTATCACCTTCCCATGCTGCATCAGAACACATCCTAAACCTCTGTCTGAAGCATCACAGTACACTGAAAATCCTTCGGTCCCATCTGGAAGCGTGAGAATGGGAGCTGTTATCAAGCCTCGCTTCAACTGCTCAAAAGAACTCTGACACTCTGCTGTCCAAGCAAACTGTGCATCCTTGCGGGTCAACTGTGTCAATGGCGCTGATATCCGAGCAAAGTCTGAAACAAATTGCCGGTAATAGCCAGCCAATCCAAGGAAACTGCAAACTTCTGTAACTGTGCTAGGCACTGGCCATGATTCAATAGCTACAATCTTCTGGGGATCCACTTCTACTCTTCCTCTAGTGACGATATGACCCAAGTATGAAATACGATCGAGCCAGAACTCGCATTTACTGAACTTGGCATATAACTGGTGCTCTCTAAGAATCTGAAGAACCATACGAAGATGCTGCTCATGCTCCGCCTCACTCTTGCTATAGACCAGGATGTCATCCAAGAACACGATCACAAACTGATCCAAGTAAGGCATGAAGATGCGATTCATGAGGTCCATGAATACTGCCGGTGCATTGGTTGCTCCAAAAGGCATAACAAGGAACTTCCAATGCCCATATCTCGATCTAAAAGCTGTCTTCGGGATGTCCTGCTCTCTGACTCTGATCTGATGATAACCTGAGCGCAAATCAATCTTCGAGAATACTGAAGCTCCCTTGAGTTGATCAAACAAGTCATCTATCCTCGGGAGAGGGTATCTGTTCTTGATTGTCACTGAGTTCAAGGTACGATAATCAACACATAGCCTAGACGTACCATCCTTCTTTTTCACAAGAAGCATCGGGGCTCCCCAAGGTGATCCACTAGCACGAATGAATCCCTTGGTCCTAAGCTCTTCAATCATCTTGTACAAAATCTCTAACTCTGAAGGTGCCATCCTGTAGACTCTCTCTGACACTGGGGCTGTCCCGGGAATCAAGTTTATAGTGAACTCGATCTCCCGCTCCGAGGCATACCTGGAAGCTCTTCTGGAAAAACATTTGAGAATTCATCCACTATCATGGGCAACTGAACTGCTGCTACTGCCATCCGCAATATCGGAGGAGAAGGCTCAACCTCGCCTCGAGAGAAAGAAAACTCCGGCTCTCCTGGAATGCTAAAAACAACCCTACCAATATGGCAGTCTATTCTAGCATACTGGTTCCTCAACCAATCCATCCCTAAGACCACATCATAATCGGCCATCGGGAACTCTATCAATCTAGCGGGGAACTCCCTACCGCTAACTACGATCCGACACGAGGAAAACACTCTATCTACTCCCACAAGTCCGTTACCAGTAAGTATATTGAGCCTTACTGATAATGACTCAGGCTCCAATCCTATCCGTGTCGCGAATCGTACAGACATAAAAGAATGCGATGCACCAGAATCAAATAAAGCTGAAGCTGGAAAGGAGTTGACGAGAATAGTACCTGCCACTACCTCTCCTGGTGCCAATCCTTCCTCCACGGTCATCACCATAGCCTGACCGTGCCCTCGGGGTGCTGGTCCCCTCTGCTGATATCCTCGCTGCCTGCTCTGACTCTGAGCTTGGGCTTGCGCATACTGCTGGGGGCTCTGCTGCTGAAATGCCTGGGACTGAGGCGGCAAGGGCCTCATCAATGGATACTGCTGCTGCTGCTGCTGGATCGGTGCTGGTCCTCTTACCGAAGAACTTAAAAGGTTGGACGATGATGAACCTTTCCTGTTCGGGCAGGATCTAATCCTATGGTCTGCCGCTCCACAAGCCAGACACAATCCCTGCGCCCTACGGCACTCTGCCACCACATGGCCTGGCTTCCCACAATGAGAATATCCCACTGCGGAAGACTGCTTCTGCTGCTGCTGAGGGTGCGTCGGAGTGGAATGCTGAACCGACGTCACTGAGGCCGCTCGCCTCGGAGCTCCAATAGTCAAAGCCCTGGCTGCCGGGGCTGGTGCTGAAGACTGATTCATCTGGCCGTGAGATCTCTTCCGATCCCCGGTCCTATCCACGATCCTCTGGGAGGTATACTCATGCCTCCTAGCTGCTCTCAAGACTGCATCGAAAGTCTGATGCTCAAACTGCTCGACCGCTAACAGAATCTCCAGGTGAAGCCCCAGCTGGAACTGCTAGGCTCGATCATACTCGGTCGCCACCAAGGTGGGAGCAAACCGACTAAGTCTGGAAAACTTGGCCGCATATCCGTCGACCGTCCTGCCTCCTTGCTTCAGATTTGTGAACCTCGTCTGTAGATCGTACCGAGCTATAGCATCAAAATACTTGGTTTGGAATCTCTCTCTGAATACTGCCCATGGAATGGGTGCTGCCAACCCAACTGCCTGTGCTGCCCACCAGCTGCGGGCAAGATCCAATAGCTGTAGGCGCACCACTGCCACCTTCTCATTCTCTGGGGTCTTGGCTGCTTCTAAAACCACCTTTGTGTCCTGAAGCCATGCATCTGCTGTGATAGCATCTTCACTACCGTCGAAGAATGGAGGGTTCAAGCGCTTGAAGCTGTTGGCCGCGCTGTTACCCTGATGACCACCCCGGTTCAGAGCATCTGCCACTGCCTGTTGCAAGGCATCCCCACGACGATCTTGGGAAGCTATCAAAGTCCTGACGAGTCCTACCAAAGTGCCATCATCAGGTTCTACAGGTTGAACTGGCTGAACTGGTGGCTCTCCCTCAATAGACGTGACTCTGGAGGCTACTCCGGAGTGCTGGGCTTGATCTCCAGGTTGCTGCTGGTCCTCGGGAGGTGCTCCGCCTTGCTGATCGGCCGGGTCAGGTACTATGCCGCTGAAGAAGACGACATAGAAAACAATAAGGAAGGACCATGACAGACCAACGATGCAAGCAGGTGATCAGGACAAGAATCCAGGGATTCAGAGGATACGAGCGGAGTTCAAGGGCGAATACTGATTGAGATATCTATTCGGTAAACCCTCACATATCTTGATTTACAAGACCTGCATGGGCCACCACATAAACCATGTCACGCCCCAGAACCAGAATACTGGAGAGCGGGGGCAGACATAGCCAGCTACGTATATGAAATGGATTCCATCTCGCTATACGGTCACGGCTGTCTAGGATACATGAGGGTTTATCTACAAGCCAACAGTCTCTTAAGGTCATGAACAAGCCTAGTGTCTCAATCATAAGCAAGTAAGTAAGAGTCACAAGATGTATGATCATTAAATATACAATAATAATGCGTCCCAAATATTACATATTCAGCTGATCATGAAGCTAGTCGTTACAAAATGTTAGGACTAGCAAGAGTTTAGTCATACATGATCAACCCTAGGATTTGTCAATCATGTTACAGCCCGTAGGCAGACAGTAAGTAAGTGTAATCGAGCTAAACAGGTGCTCGTCGGCTAAACGCCTCAAAAGAATATTTTTATAATAGAGCGGGAGAGCCAAAAATAACCAACTCGTTGCCAGGGTTCCGTCTAGTGGCCACCATCTGGCTGGGAAGTCGGTAGATCCTCTGGAGTTGCTCCGAAATCTGGCCACACAAAACCAGCTGGGTCAGACCCAGAAAGAGCAAGTGCCACAAAGGAGCTTCACTTAAGAACTAAAACCAGCAATCAGCACAAGAAATAAATAATATAATAAAAGACAGGGATATAAATATAAATAAATGGTAAAAACTGGAAATAAGGAAAACATGCCAGGATGATATACGACGAGATAACCATGGAACTATTCAGATGGCCAGGTTACAACCCGTAAACCAAACAAGGACCGGGGTTGTAACCTTTCGTCTGAACGAAGCTTGGTTTCTCACCATTTATCGAGAAAATAAATACAAGCATGCTAGTCATGTAACAGTCTGGAACAAGATCAGGGCAAGACTAGACTGGTTAGACTCCATCCAATCATTTCACGGCCAAGCAAGAACTACGGCTTGATACTTTAACTAACTAGGGTTGTCACAATCCTAGTTACTAACAAGATGCAGCGAGATTATTCCACAGCCACAAGCCCTGCAGACCATCCAGGTCACCCAGGTCAAGAGATTAGGGTTGAATTCAGGTGGGTACATCATCCAGGAGACGCATGTACCCTTAAGTAGCTTGAAGGGTGCAACATATGACAGTGTGCTAGAAATGTGCCCTACTCGACGGCAGGCTACAGATCCCAGGCGCGCCCAGGTAAGGGATTGCCTGTAGCTAGGAAATCTCTTTATAACTAATGTAATTAATCTAGTTATTAGTCCTTAGTTCATTTCAATAGGTACTCCTGACCGTCGTACTCAGGAGTCCCATCCTAGACATGATGCAAGACAGGACTGGTTTATTTATACAAGCACAAGCGCCCACGGTATCCAGGTAATGTATTCTTGCCAGGTCATATCATGTCAAGTAGCCATCGCAACAGCTTATCAAGATATAAAATGTCAGGTTATCAGGTCAAGTGTACTAGTCAGGAGTGTGCCACGACGGGCCACGATCAGGTCATGTCAGGTTACTCATATCAGGAGTACACCACTACGCATCACTGTGTGTCAGGTTAGTCATGTCAGGAGTGCACCATTACGGGTCACTATCAGGTCGTGCTTAATTATCAATTCCAAGCATATTAAATGAATTCATGGTTATCAAATTCATGACAAAGGCGTAAGGATATAAAATGAGTGCAAAAATCATACAAGGAAGAAAATATGAGGGTCACAAGCTCTCGGGTTGAACCAGGGTGACAAGATAGGCTAGCGTACGCTCAAGCCAGCGTACTCAAGTCAGCGTACGTCTTGCCCGCTTAAGCTAGCGTACCAAAGCAAGCGTACGCTCAAGCTAGCGTACGCAATAGACAGCGTACGCTCGAGCTAGCGTACCAAAGGGTCCATACGCTTCCAAATAGAAGCGTACGCAAGGGTCAGCGTACACGAGGGCACGCTCGAGCTACAGGTCAGCGTACGCTCAAGCTAGCATACGCTCAAGTCTGCGTACGCTTGAGCTAGCTTACGAAATGGACTAGGGCACGCTCACGCTAGCGTACGCTCAGGGCAGCGTACGCTCAAGTCAGCGTACCGAAGGCAGTGTATGCTTAAGCTAGCGTACGCTTAAAACACGCTGCCAACAGGCAGCGTATCAAGGCTAGCGTACGCACGCTAAAGAGCGGCGTGCGCAAGTTAGCGTACGCTCGCTAAAGAGCAGCGTACACCAGGCAGCGTACGCTCGCTAAAGAGCAGCGTACCTGAGGCAGCGTACGCTCACTAAAGAGCAGCGTATAGCTCAGTGTCGTAAGCTAAAAAGCTAGCACACTGCTCACTGTCTTCTCCAAATGGCAAGAACAGCAAGAACTCCAAGGATGGAACCCAAAACTCCAAATGCTCATAACTTGGTCAAAACAAGTCCGAATCCAACTTTCCAAAGGTCAAAATTGGGTAAAATGAAATTCTCTACAGCATGGAACCATAAAAACTTGAAAACAAGGAAGCTTGATAGATCAAAACCACCAAAAATCTGAGAATAGCAAAACTCTAGATCTACAAGAATCAAAGTCTCAAAATAGAAAATGACAAGTTCTAATGTGGTTTAGAATCATGAGAAGAAGCTAATGGAACCATAAAAATGAGTTCTCTTGTAGAAGCAAGTTGCACTTGCTTATGGTTGGGGAGTTGTGGAGAGGAAGGAAGAGAGAAATAAATGAGAGTTATGGAGGAGAGAAGGTTGGGGGGAAATAAATATCATGGGTGGTGGTAGGTAGGGGGTTCACCTTGGTCCATGATGGACCAAGCAACCAGCCGACCAAACCAAGTCAACCCAAACCGAGAGTTAAACCAAGCCAAGAAAACTAAACAAGGAACAATACAAGAAAATACGTACACGTATTTCTAAAATACGTAATACGAACCACAGGCATTACACTCGGTCCCCCCCTTTCCTCTCCGGTCGGCCGGACCTCGCCTGGCCACCTCCTATGTGGGGGGTCTCCCCGCCTGGGCCTCTCCTCTCTGGAGTTCCTCCTGTCCATCCGCCGGCTTCCGATTGCCCCGTCGCCGTCGTCCCCGACGGCGACGGCGTCCCCGGGCTAGGCCTGAGCCCCCGTCGCCGGCCGCTGCTCTAACAGCCGCGCCCACTCCCGTCCCGAAGCCCCCTCCACCTGTCGCCACTCAAGCTGCCCCCCTCGGCGGCGTCCTGCTTCTTCTCCCCGTGGTGGCTCCCTGCTCCACTGGCAGGGTCCGTCCCACACCTCCCAGCCACAGCCCCTTCCTCCGACGGCTCCGGCGAGGCTCCTTCTCTCTCCCCGGTCTCACCTCGGGTCCCCTGGGGCCTCTTTCCCCTCCTCTCATCTCGGCGCCACCTCCAGCATTCTCGTCGCCGGTGCCCCCCGCGTGTAGTGAGATATTATCGTCGGCCCCGTCGGCCCACGTACGGCCCTCCCTTCCTCCAGCGTCATCCTCCGACGCTCCCTTCGTCGCTGGCTGCGGGATAACCCCCCCACCGGTGGTAGGCCAGCCCTTCCACAGTTGTGAGGTTGAGCCCCTCGTTTCCTCCTCCCTCCATCTTCCTCCTTCTGTCATACTCCGTCGCTTCCGTCCCCGTCCTCCCTCCACTCCCACGCCCACCCTAGCTGCTCCACCGAGGCCCTCCCGGCCGTACCTCTCTGGGCCGGCCCTACCGTTGGAGCCCCCCTTGCACCGACGATCTCCTCTTCCCTCCTGAGTCATCTTTTCCTCCCCTCGGAGTCTTCTCCTCCCACCGGAGTCATCCGCCGCCCGGAGTCGCCTTCCTGTCGGCGGCTCCTGGAGCTGCGCAGGCGGGAGGGGGGCCGAGGCTCCTCGAGCCGTGCGGCCCCTCGGGCAGAGCGCACCCCGGGCCACATACCTGTCTAGGGCTGTGTGCCCTCATTTTCGAATTTATCGTTTTCCTTCCAACTTTTGAAATTCAAAATTTCGAAATACTCTTCACGACTGTATTTCGGAATTTCGGGACCCTGTTATTTCGTATTTACAGTATTTCTACATTCTGCTTTTTCTACGTCGCTCGACAGGACCATTTTGTGTGTTATGGTCCTGTTCCTGTTAGTAATGCTCGTTTTGAGCTAACTTTTGGTTATTAATATAATGCCTTATGTTAATATATATATATATATATATATATATATATAATATATATATATATATATATGCCGGGCGCTTGTAGCTCAAGTGGCTAGGCGCACCGGCACTTGGGGCATCGGACGGAGTTCGAGCCCCCACGGGGGCGGCTTGGTGGTTCGCCCACGGCCCCCGGGCCAAGCGGTGGCTGGGTGTCTTTGACACGGCCGTTTAGTCTAAAATATATATATATATATATATATATAAAATATATATATATATATATATATATATATATATATATATATATATATATATATATCTGTGTGTGTGTGTGTGTTTGTGTGTGATATCTCCTTCTCCCCTCCCCCCGCTCCCCATGGCCATATGACTTCCCCCCTCTCGTTCCCGGCGCAGAGGCCACTCAGCTCGCCCCTTCTCCCCCCGCCGTCGTGCACCCCGGCCTCGCCATGCAGATCGCCGTGTCGCGCACCTGGAGGCCCTCCGTAAGAGACCTTGGTCTTCTGATCAGCTGACGATCGTCGGTCGCGGCTCCACCATGGTGGCCCCGCGGCTCTGGTGGCCACCTATGGCCCCCGTCCCTGGCCTCCGTGCCAACGCACTTCCCCTCCGCCTATAGCCCTCCCAGTCCACAGGCAGCGGACAGGAGCCACTGCCCTCCGGCATCGCCCCCCCTCCGTTGGCCTCGCTCGCCATCAGCACCCCTCGTCGCTCATCCCCCGCTCTCGTCGGCCGGTCGGGATCCAGCGGCTGTTCTTTGGGTCTGGAGCTTTCCTGCCCGACGCATCAGCTCCCAATTTCAAATTTTGAATTCCTCCCCTCTCTGTTGTGAAGGGGGGGGGAGGTCTCCGGTTATGCGCCTCGGCCGAGTCAGGCCCTGTGCCCTGTTCTTCGTGGGGTGGCCATGCGCCCACGACGCCCACGACCGCCCCTGCGCCCCCGCTCAAAGTGGATGGCCATACGCCTATCCTGGGGGCCACTCGCCATGCACCGCTGAATGCATGCGTCCGTCCGACCTCGTCTTCGGGGGGCAGCCATGCGCCCACTGTTGACCCGGCGGCCCCCTCCGGCTATGCTCCCTCCTATCGCGGAAGGCTATGCGCCCACCTCCCGAACTTCCTCACTGAGGGGTGGCCATGCCCCCGCGGTGGTTCTCGTGCCTCCCCTCGGCCTCACTCCCCGGACAGGTGGCCATGCGCCCACTGTAAGCCTGGTGCCTCCCTCCGGCTATGCGCACCCTCCAATTGTAGGGGCCTATACGCCCACCTTCATGGCACCCTCACCGAGGGGTGGCCATGCGCCCGCGGTGGCACTCGCGCCCCTCCCCAGCCTCACTCCTCAGGTGGGTGGACCTGCGCCTACTCTGCATCCTTATGGGCATGCGCCTTCGACCTCCCCCCGCAGCGCTACTTATGCGGGGCTGCCTAGTGGTCGGAGGCTATGCTCCGTCTACTTCCCCATCCTCGTGCACAGCAAAACACCCCAAGACGCCCTCCTTCACAGAGATTTTGAGGCCAGATCACGGGATGCAGCTTCCTGCCCTGTTCGATAGCCCCACCATTCCAGACATCCTCCTTTCGAGGCCGTCAGACGACGAAACCATCAGTGTCCTGTTTTCAGTCGAAGAAGTTTCCTCCCTATCGGTGAGCTTTGCGAAGACGTTCGTGTTGAAATTTACGTCCGGATGCCCGAAAATCACAACTGTCCAAGAAGCCATTGCTGGATGGGGTTTCTCGTCAGCATATAAGGTCGCCCTACTGGACCCCAAACACATGTTGCTCCACCTATCCTCCGACTCTGACTACTCCTTAGTCCGGGCTAAGAGCACCACCAGTATCAGCAATCATCAGGCCAAGATTGCCAAATGGTTCCCCAGTTTTAATCTCAAAATAGACTCGTCGATAGTCTCGACGTGGATCACTCTCCTAAACCTGCCCCTGTTCTGCTTCACCCCCGCAGCTGAGTGTATCGCTAGCTCATTCAGAACCCTGTTGGAAATCGCTGAGGAAACCCGTAATCTCTCCAACGACAACTATACAAAAATTTGCGTGGAGCTCGATCTGACATCCGATCCTCCCACCCACATTCAGCTTAAGCTCGGAGGACAATCTCTCTCTCAGGCTCTAGTGTACAACAACAATATTACATTCTGCAAGCACTGCCATACTCACGCACACCTCACTGAGCATTGCTTCAGGGCCCACCCGGAGCTGAAGAAGAAAGCCTATCGCCAGCCACACTCACCGAAGAAAATGCAATCTATTTTATCGAAATCAATTCTCCCTCTCCCCAACTCCCACTCCCACTTCGTTGACAGCAACGGCTCTTCCAGCCACCGCCAGGTATAGCTACCGCCCCAGCCGACCCATCGATCATCCTCCTTCACAACCAGTTCAACATTCTCACCTCCCCACCTTCTTCCAACGCAGTAAGGGAGAGTCTCCCTCCTAGCCAGACAAGTGTCACTCGGGCGTCTACAGTCTGCAAGGATATGAATCGGCTAGCATTGATCCTATACCCCATTATCGCCAACTCAGGCAGTCCCCCTAGCCCCGGCATAGATCTCGGCTCAACCTTGCTGCCATTGGCATCGTCCCCGAGGACAGGATGCGGCAAGCTAGGGCAGTCGGCTTCCTGGAAATCAACAACCCCCTCTGTGCTTTAGCAGACATTGAGAAAGAAGACATCCCTCTCTCGACTCACGGGCTCGACGCCCTTGACACCATTGAATCAGAGACAGACACCACCGATATGCCCCAGCGTGCTTCCAAAATTCCCAAAAAGAAGAAAAAACACAACCAAGAGCCCACGAATAGGACTACTCGGTCCACCACCAAGCTCAACAATCACCCCCAGCCACCCCAATGCTTAGCATCCTTTCATGGAATGTTAGAGGGCTGGCCAATAAACCCACCTTGAGGAGAATAACGGGCCTCAAGAAAATCCATCGGATCGACATATTAGTGATCATTGAACCCAAAATCCCTAAAAGAAACTCAAATCCATCCAGCATCAACTAGGCTTCCAGTTTGCCGTCGTTGGGTGCCATGACATCTGGATCCTATTCAACTCCGAATGCAAATTCGGCACCGTCCACAACTTGAATCAGGCTCTATCCTGCTGGGTAGAAAACCCCCTTCTCCCGTCCCGATCCCTCCTTTCTGTCGTACACGGCAGCTGTAACATCGCCGAACGCAAGTTACTCTGGGACACCCTGATTTACACCTCCTTCAACCACCCGTAGCTCTACATTGGCGACTTCAACATGATCTCCCACAGAGAGGAGAAGTCGGGAGGCCGCCCCCCCACCAATCTGTCATGAACGACTTCAAAAACCTTCATCTTCAACACCCACTTGTCCACCCTTCCATTCTCTAGCAACGCTTTCACCTGATTTAACATGCAGGATGGGGTTCGAAGATAATACTCTCTCTGGACAGAGCCCTGGTCAACACCCGCTGGTCCAATCTGGAGCTCATCTCTACCCACTCCCACCTAAAAACTACTGAATCGGATCACTCGCCACTACTAGTCGAGATCAGCAGCAACTCCAGCTCTATAAAAAACTATTCCGCTTCCTCGACTTTTGGAGCCATCACCCACAATTCTACAAAATAGTGGCCGACACCTAGAACTCGACGAGCAATCCTGACCCCCTCGTGAGTGTGGCAGAAAAGCTTAAAGCCACCAGGCGCGCCCTCTCAGCCTGGAGCAAGCTCGCATTCGGGAACATCTTCTAAGCGATCAAGACGGCAGAGGATGATGTCAATCTTGCTGAGATCTTCTACGCCTCGACAAATCCCCTGAGGCCCGCTCCGCGCTTAACCTCACCAAAGCTCTCCTCAAGTCCCGACTGAAAGTACAGACAAAATTCTGGAAACAAAAAGCAAGATTGACCTGGGATACAGAGGTGGACAAGAATTATGCCTTCTTCTATTCCTGCATCAAAGGTCGACGTCATCAGCTTAATCTGCACCAAATCTTCGACGACAACGGCATCTTAATTAAAGAACAACATAACATCCAGGCGACGGCGGCTAACTTCTTCACCAAACTATTCTCCAATGAGGTTGTCCTTAAGGACGCAGATTTCTTGGCTTCCCCACCTGATCAACGAGGGCGAGAATGGATAGCTCTTGACCCTCCCTCCGCGACGGAGGTCAAGTAGATGGTATGGGCTCTAAACGTACACAGCGTGCCCGGATCTGACAGGTTTTCAGGGTCTTCTTTCGTACCAGTTGGGATATCTTCGAACCTGATTTTCATAAGGCCGCGATCGCTTTCTTCCAGGGCACGAACTACCCCAAAGCCATCTGCCGAGCCAATCTTATTCTCATACCAAAGAAGAAAAACCCGGAGACCTTCAAAGACTTCCGACCCATCAGCCTGTGTACCTTCACCAACAAAATTATCTCCAAGATCATCGCCAACCGCATGTCCACACTACTACCCAAAATTATCTTCAAGGAGCAAAGCGGTTTCGTCCTCGGGAGAAACATCACTGATAACATCCTTCTCGCTTAGGAAATGATAACTTGGATGAAATTTCCGTCCAGAGGAGGGAACATCGCCATCAAACTGGACATAGAAAAAGCCTACGACCGTATGGACTGGCAATTCATGATTTGGGTGTTCAGGGCCTTTGGCTTCTCTGAAAGCTGGATCGACATCATTTTCAGATCGATTAGCAACTCTTGGTTCTCAACTATCATTAACGGACAAGCAGACGACTTATTCAAATCCAGCCGATGGGTTCAATAAGGAGACCCTCTATCATTCACCATCTTCATCATTGCCGGCGAAGCGCTCAGCAGAAACTTAAATAACATGGCAAACACTCCCCGATTCAACCACTTTCATACCACCATTGGCTGCCCTTTAATCACTCACCTGGCTTATGTAGACGACATCCTCATATTCTCCTCCGGAGACATTGGATTGGTAGAGGTGGTCAGTAGAACGTTGGAGAAATACACCAAATACTCCGGACAACGCATTAATACTGACAAAAGTGTCATCTACACCTACCACAAAATCGACAGGAGCCACATTGAAACTATTGCCAACCTGACCTCCTTCTCCATCACATACTCGATATTCACTTACCTGGGGTGCCCGCTGGTATATGGTAAATCGAATTTAGGAATCTTCGTCGGTCTTGTAAACAAATAAAAAAAGAAGATCGAGGGCTGGCACAATGCGACCCTCTCCCCGGCCGGTAAGATGATCCTGATCAAATATGTCCTTTTTTTCATCCTCGTCCACACCCTAGAAGTTTGCTCCCCCCTAAGAAGGTCTTATCCGCAATGGAGTCCCTCCTGGCCAACTTCTTCTGGGGTCACAATGACGGCAAAGATAAGCACCACTGGGCCAGCTGGGATATGATGGCCAAACCTACTGAAGCAGACGGACTTGACTTTGCTAAATTAGCGCACATTATTGATTCCTGCTCCATGAAATTGTGGTAGAAGCTCCGTACGGATAACTCCATCTGAACCAGGTTCTTGAAGGCCAGATACTTCCGATACTTCCACCCCGCTACAGCTGTTGCCAACAATCGCTCCTTCACATCTTGGTGTCATCTCCTTTAGGGCCGTCACCTCGCGGAGCCATTCATCACCCTTCAGCTTGGCAACGGAGAATCGTCGATGGGTCACGAACGTTGGCTGGGCAACGAGGTCCTTTAGCTGTCCACGAATGCCCCACCGAACTGTACGATCCGTGAGCTCTGGGACAACCGCTCAGGCTGGCATTGGGACATGGTCAGAGATTGGCTGGGACCAGAGGCGACTGTCGATATGGCCAACACTGATATCTGGATCTCCGAATCCCCTGACATCCTACGGTGGTCCTCTTCTTCTGGCGGTTATTTCACGATGACCACTGCCAGGAGCATCGTGAGAGATAACAGAGTGACTTCACCGTTGATCGCTCCTTTTTGGCACTACTACATCCCCATATAATGGTCCATCCTCCTCTAGAGAGCTCACCGATGGAAGCTGCCCACCAACGACTACCTCGTATCCATCGGCTTCAGCCTTGCTTCGAGATGCCATAGTTGCACAGAACACCACACAAAAACTATTGAACACATCTTGCTTATCGGAAACCTCGCCGCTTAGCTGTGGACCAAACTCGCTATCAGCTGCGGCCAGGTTACCCGGGCCGGGAGCTTATGCGATCTCCTTTCCTTCTGGGGTTCTTCTCATGGACATCAGATCGTCGCGGCCGCGGGTATTTGGGTTCTCTGGAAGAACCGAAACAATTTTAATTACGAAGGTCGCCAATACACCACTTTCCAGCTGTACAGTGAAGCCCTTCGTCAAATCCTTAAGATCGGCATACGCTGCTCTCACCCTTCTAACCGCTTCTGGAATACACTGATCAACCCTACGGGCCAGGCCAGTTAGGTTTTTTTTGTAGCTACTAGTTTTCCTTCTCTTTTTGTCGGTCTTCGTGCACCTTGCGCGCTTACTTGTATATGCTTCAGCATTTTGAGCCTCATACATCAATAAAGCTAGTGTTCTTATATATATATATATATATATATATATATATATATATATATATATATATATATTATTTTGTAACCAAAAAATACATATTACTTATTTTCAAGTCTATCTCTATTTCGATTTGGTTTAGCTACCTAAAATGCTATTATGGCATTTTTCTCTAATAAAATTTTGTTTCGCCAAAATAAGGGTTTAATTCCTACAATGATTTTTTTGGTTTTCAAATATTTATCCAAAAATATTTCGATTAATAAATTATAATTTCAAAGGTAATAAATAATTTTGAGAGTAGTAATATGTATTCATTTATGCAATTTTCCCTTAAATCATAAGCCGTGACTAATTTAGTCGTTTCTTATTTCATGATCATGGACTTCTCTCCTATCTCGATATTCATGCCCACTCTGAACCTAGACTTCTACATACCAAATTGGACTATTTGGACTATTCTGGACTCAATGGAATATTATCTGTCTTTATTTGGGGACTATATTATGGAGAATAGCTTCGATACATATTTTATGTCGACACGTTCGTGTCGTGCATGTCGGCTCCAACAAAATTAAGGCGAATACATTCTCTGATGATTTGTCGTTTATGGAATTTTCTATGTTTCGTATATTTAGTGTAGATATCCTTGGTTTTTTTAACACGTGGGTCATACTGATTGGTATTGTCTGGATCCCGACATGAGATGTTATTTCTTGTATATCTTGGTATAATTTGTACAAATCTTGCCCTTATTCTTGTGCATTGTATAGACACCGATTCCTATGAAGGCTCGCAAAATTTTTAAAGAATTTCGTGTCATAACGTGTCATGGTTGGATCAACAGTATCAGTCGGGGGCGGGGAGTAGTAGTGTAGATATGTGGTCAATATTCTCCTTGTGCATGTATAGTTCCTTGTGAGTGTTAATCATACACCTTATGCATGATTAACTAGGCCATAAAATCTTGTACAAGTTCCCATGCCGGCCACATGTCGAAGCTAGTACACACTCACATAGTTAGTATAGATTCTTGACTCTTGTACATGATATATCCTGTTCACTTGCTTTTGTATTTGTTTATAGTTTACACATGCCTTGTTACGTTCATGTACACATTATTTTATCTTTTATATTCTCTCTATTTACTGGTACATAGTCTTCATCATTTATTAGAAACTGTTGTTAGTGGTGTGCTTGCTCCACTCCTGACTGGATAACTATTTTTTAGGTAATGTTATGTCCCACACCTTGGACTTCACGATGACAGATCTTGATGTTCCTTTGATCGTGAGTTGACCTCTGGAGAGCTCTAGGCCATATTTTTTTATCTAGATTTATGTCTTATTCATCGGATATGTCTCTAATATATTTTGATATGTATGATTCATTTATAGATTCTAGATGATTTAGAGTTATTGCTATTTTTCTTACATATCTTCCTTATTCGTACGTAATTTGAGTACAGGTTGATTTAGTGGATTATATAACTGTTGAGATATTTTATAGGATACTTGACAATGTTCTACCACCACTACTGCGGCATAGGCTGGACATGGCCCAAGTACTCGTACCAAAATATCCGGATGCGGGTCGTGATAAGAGAAAACTTGAATAGCTATACTGGATGCATGCCATGATACACATGGGCTTTCAACGGGGCTCGCTAACCGTGCTGAAGGACCTATGTCTTATAAAGCTATATGTCCAGGATGGATTTCCATACCAGTGACCACCACAAATATACACTAATGGATTTATTAATATCAATTTGATAGGAAAAAATATGGTAAGATTTATACTACAACGACCCGCTCTACCATAGGTAAATTTATCGTAGTTACGTTATTTGTGCCTATAAATGCTTGCATAAATTAATTTGGATGGCTAGAAAGATCACCAATTATACATGCATGACTTCTTGAGATAAATGTGAGCACGAAATATAATTAGCCACCTGCCAGTACACGACAATATACTGATCCTCACTCTCCACAGGTGCTCCGAACCAAAAAATGTGCCAAAGAACTGAAGGCGACACTTGGAATATTTTGAAGCCTTGCTAGTGTGAGACTCGCCTCACAGTATCGGTATTTATATACGGATATATATTTTGTACTGTATTTCGTATTTTCTTGGTTTTCGGAACGCTTTAAAATTTTCTCAAATTGTAGATTTTCTCCTTGATCGGCATACCGACGGTGTACCGGAGTATACCGACGTCATACCGTCCGGACAGATTTTCCATATTTAGATAGTTTTGATTTCAGATATTTTCGTGAATATTGTTTTCGATATTTCTATGAATAGTGTTTTAGATATTTTGATGAATAATATTTAGATATTTTTGTGAATAGTATAGATAAACCCTATTATCCAATGGATACTTGGTTTTCTTTGGATGACGAAGATTGACTTAGATTTTGACATGGATCATGATCCAACGGTCATGATTAATTCACCCCTTCTATATATACCCATTTAGTTTCTCTCCTCTTTCTTTTATTTTCTTCCTCATTTCCTCTTCACTCTCCTTCTTCTTCCTCAAGCTTAGGAAAGCTTGGCCTTGAGGCCTAGAGTGTGGTTTCGGAACCACTCTTGGTGGTGTAGTGGAAGATTAGGGTTGGTTGCTGAAACCTAGGCAAGTACATCTTGCTCAAAAGTGATATGACCATGGTTTATTTTTTAGTTTTCCATAGAAACTAGAATTTTATTGTTCTATAGTGTGCTTCTCTAAATTGTTATCATGTTTAGTATATAGCACTTTTGGTTTTGATCGGTGGTATTGCGTAGATCTGGGTTTCTAGATATAATTTTTGAGTATTTTGAAGTATTCATATATCAAATTTCAAAATTTGTAAAAGCTAAGGATTCCATGTTGTAGGAATTTCAGTTCTATGCAATTTTGACATTTGAAAATCCGAATTTCGATTTAAAATGAGATTTTTATGGCCGAAACAAGTTTTGTCATTTTTCAAGTTTTTGTTGTTGTCTAGAAAAACAGAATTCCGATGGAATACCAATTTATATCGATGGAATACCGATTTCCTAACCAAAAACTATCTGTCTTGGCAAGAATACCATCGGTACACCGCTGGTATACCGAATTTGGCTATTTTTTGCTGAATTGAGCTGTTTTTTGCCCTTTTTTTCCTTTCTGTTTTTGATAATTTGTTCGATTGTAATGGACTCTTAACATGATTAGATGACCTTGTATAGTTAGGGAATGATTGTACATCCTATATATAATTCACACAATATATGTTCATAAACTATTTTATGTCATGTACTTATCTTTATTGATTTCTTCTTACATACCATGATATATTTTTCTATTTGATTTTTTGACATTCCATTATATGTTTTCCTATTAATTTCTTCTCACATGCCATGATATGTATTGTCATGCCTTTCCAGATTTTATTATCTAGTATATTTATTTTCTAGCTCTACATTGATTGATAGTAGCCTGTCATGGTGTACACAAGATTACCGTACATGTCCAGATTAATTTAGTGGCTAGTAGTAGCTCACTTCGGTACTGATTTTCTGATTGACTTCTAGATTGAGATTGAATGCATGTTCTTTATTAACATCGTGGATTTAAATTGTTATGTCTAATCTATTTGCATCTTGGCAATGGACAATCGAGTGTGAGTATTGTCTATTGTATCGCGTGCAGTATGTATTGAGAACATTTGCCAGAGATATCTCGTAAATGACTTGTAACTATGGCTCATCATTATAGGACGATTCTTGAGTGTCCACAACTTGAGAATTGAAAATGAATCTTAAGGTAATTGACTAGTAAACTCATGTAGATCATTGGGATGGGAGGACACTTCATGCTACCGTGACACGGGTTGCTATGAGTCACCATAGTGGCAGGGATAACCCCGATTGGCGTAGGCCCCTAACCTTTACTGATTGAGTAGATGTTTATCTGCTATTGATATGATTTTGAATAGATGTTTATTTACTATTGATATGTTCATTTTAGAGATGTTTATCTACTACTGATAGAGATTATTGATTGGTTGTATTTTTTTCTTTCTACTGTCGTCATCCCCTTGGCCACCCGAGTTACTACAGTATAGGTGGTAGTGAAGTTCCTTAACTTGCATACTAGTAATTAGGATTGTGATAACCCTAGTTAGCTAGTGATAGCAAGCCGTAGACATTGATTGGCCGTGTGCTTTTGGTTGTGCGTTACTTTATATGCTCTATGTGTCGGTGAGTGGCTAGAGGCTAAGTTCTGCTCGTGAAAGGTTCTACAACCCAGGTCCTTATTTGGTTTAAGGGTTGTGGCTCCAACTTCGAGTAGTTCCTAACTCCCTTATTGCTTATCGGCTTATTCTTCTCTATTGCTATATTATTTAGTATTTCTATTCAGTTATTTTTATTCTCGAGATACGTGCACTGGTACCGCACTGGTCTCGACCCGTATTTATTTATTTCTGTTGTTATGTTATTGTGTTTTTGGGCTTTGTCGTTCACCTTGAGCTTCCTTATGGTACTTGCTATTTGGGGGTCTGACCCCACTAGTTTTGCATAGCCAGGTTCCATAGTTGATCTCGAGGATCTACTGTCTTCTTGTCCGGATGGTTCGTACTCAGAGGACAGACACAGATTGGCTAGTGGGTTACCTTATCTCCCACTCCATTGTTGTACTTTTATTTGGTGGTGTTTAGCCATGGACATATATTTGTCATTGTATCTGGGTTTTGTTCCCTCCGCCTTCGTACGACGTAGATGTATATTCTGGACCATGGCTAGTTTTACATTTATGTATCTTTGGTATATTCAGTTGATGTATCTTTTTGTTGTGTCAACTCTCATGATTTTGTATATATTTGTGTTTGGGACGTCTTACCCATCTCATATGTGATTTACTCTTTATTGTTTCTTGTATTGATTGCATTGAGATAGATTTTGTTCGACCATAGGAGTCGTCAGTGGCATGGTAGAGTCCACCCACTTGTTTTCTAGACAGTCGTGATCATATATTCGGGTACTGGCGTACTCTAATATACGTAGCGGGCTTTGTCTCGCCCCCGATCTCTATTATTTTAGTTCTGGGGCGTGACAGGTTTTTTGGTGGCCCATGCAGGTCCGTCTTCAGATTTGTGGGGGATTCATCTGGTTAGAATCTCAATCCTATATTTGTATTCTTTTGATCTCCCCTTGCTTATCGTATTTTTTGCTTTTCTTGAACTGTAATCATGCTTGGCATATCCTTGCTCTATTCCTGTCCCTTCTTCATGTCCCATGTCCTTATCCTTCACGGACACCCCACCTTCTTATCTATTTTTTCAAGGATTTATCGCTATGTCTTCTTCCATGGTTCATGCAATATGTCGGCATCAAATTTTACTTCCGCAGAGTCAGGTTCCAGTACCGTCTCAGCATCTGTTGGCAGCTTAGTTCATCCACTTCTGTCAGTTCAGCCAGTAAATTCAGCACGATCCCATGTTCAGCATCCCCTTTCGATGCGGTCTCAGAAATTTCGATGTCAGCATCTGACATAGTTTCCTAGGTCCAGTAAGTCAGGTAAAAATCAACATCAAGTAAGAGCAGCAGTCCTGATGCATAGGCAAAGAGAGTTTGTTATCGTAGATCTGATGTTGGCTGAGGGCAGTTAGATTATTGGTAAGCTTCTGAGGTGTTCCTTCAGTCATTCTCATTCTTATGTTCCGTCGACGGCCTTATATTCTACTTATACCCGGAATACGATGGTCGACTTGACATATTCGACGAGTGAAGACGAGTATCTCATACCACTCTTCTGCCTCCATATCTCGTGATATGTGATATCTATCATGTATCCCGTCCTGGATCGGAGTCATATTCACGATTGAGTTGTTGGTACCGACCTACTTCGAGGCTTGACCCATGTCCACTTTGTGAGTCAACGTAGGCAAGAGAGGACAAATCCCTATTCAACTGACTCAGGGGTATATTATTCCATATGCCTTCTAGTTCTCTTTATTTTTGTATTATATATGTATGTATTTATTATTTTCTGTATTTATTTAAATTCTGTATCTCAATTATCACTTGTACACGGGATATTTTCTTTTGATGAGTTATGATTTTACATTGTTTTAGCATGTGTATTTTTGCTCGACTGATTTTAGAAAATTCAAGAACTGAATTTTTCTATGTTGTGGAGAGTTTTGAGAGTCGTCTCACAGTATCGGTATTTATATACGAATATATATTTTGTACTATATTTCGTATTTCCTTAGATTTTAGAACGCTTTAAATTTTTTTTAAGTTGTAGATTTTCTCCTTGATCGGCATACTGACGGTGTACTGGAGTATACCGACGGCATACCGTCCGGACAGATTTTCCATATTTTAGATATTTTTGATTTTAGATATTTTCGTGAATAGTATTTTCGATATTTTTATAAATAGTATTTTGGATATTTTGATGAATAATATTTAGATATTTTTATGAATAGTATAGATGCACCCTATTATCCAGTGAATACTTGGTTTTCTTTGGATGGCCAATATTGACTTAGATTGTGACATGGATCATGATCCAACAGTCACGATTAATTCACCCTTTCTATATATACCTATTGTGTTTTTCTCCCCTCTCTCTTTTCTTTCCTTCTTCATTTCCTCTTCACTCTCCTTCCTCTTCCTCAAGCGTAGAAAAGCTTGGCCTTGAGGCCCAGAGTGTGGTTTCGGAACCCCTCTTGGTGGTGGAGTGGAAGATTAGGATTGGTTGCTAAAACCTAGGCAAGTACATCTTGCTCAAAAATGATATGATCATGCTTTATTTTTAGTTTTTCATGGAAACTAAAGTTTTATTGTTCTATAATATGCTTCTCTAAATTGTTACCATGTTTACTATATAGCACTTTTGGTTTCGATCGGTGGTATTGCATAGATCTGAGTTTCTAGATATGATTTTCTAGTATTTTGAGGTATTCATCTATCAAATTTCAAAACTTGTAAAAGCTAAGGATTCCATGTTGTAAGAAATTCAATTCTATGCAATTTTGACTTTTGAAAATCCGAATTTCGATTTAAAATGAGGTTTTCATGGCCGAAATAAGTTTTGACATTTTTTAAGTTTTCGTTGCTGTCTAGAAATACGGAATTCCGAAGGAATACTGATGTATAGTGACGGAATACTGATTTTCTACCCAGAAACTTTCTATCTTTTGCTAGAATACCTTCGGTATACCATCGATACACCGAATTTGCTTGTTTTTGACTGAATTGAGCAGTTTTTGCCCCATTTTTTCTTTCGTTTTTGATAATTTCTTCGATTGTAATGGACTCTTAACATGATTAGATGACCTTGTATAGTTAGATAATGATTGTACACCCTATATACAATTCACACAATATATATTCATAAAGTATTTTATATTATGTACTTATCTTTATTGATTTCTTCTTACATACCATGATATAGTTTTCTATTTGATTTTCTGACATGCCATGATATGTTTTTCTATTTATTTATTCTCACATGACATGATATGTATTGCCATGCCTTTCTGGATTTTATTATCCAGTACATTTATTGTCTAGCTGTACGTTGATTGATAGTAGCCTGTCATGGCGTACTCATGATTATCGTACATGTCCAGATTGATTTAGTGGCTCGTAATAGCACACTCCTGTACTGATTTTCTGATTGACTTCTATATTAAGATTGAATGCATGTTTTTTATTGACACTGTGGATTTAAATTGCTATATGTCTAATCTATTTGCATCTGTGAGTATTGTCTATTGTATCGCGTGTAGTGTGTATTGAGAATATTTGCCAGAGATATCTCACAAATGACTTGTACCCATGTCTTGTCATTATAGGACGATTCTTGAGTGTCCACGACTTGAGAATTGAAAATGAATCTTATAGGTAATTGACTAGTAAACTCATGTAGATCTTTGGGAGGGGAGGATACTTCATGCTACCGCGACTCGGGTCGCTATGGGCCCCCACAGTAGCAGGGATAACCCCAATTGGCATGGGCCCCTGACCTTTACTGATTGAGTAGATATTTATCTACTATTGATATGATTTTGAGTAGATGTTTATCTACTATTGATATATTTGTTTTAGAGTAGATGTTTATCTACTACTGATAGAGATTATTGATTGGTTGTATTTCTTTTTTTCTACTGTCGTTGCCCTCTTAGCCACCCAAGTTACTGCAGCGTAGGTGGTAGTGAAGTTCCTCAACTTGCATACTAGTAATTAGGATTGTGATACCCTAGCTAGCTAATTATAGCATGCCGTAGACGTTGATTGGCCGTGCATTTTTGGTTGTGCGTTACTTTATATGCTCTATGTGTCGGTGAGTGGCCAGAGGCTAAGTTCTGCTCGTGAAAGGTTCTACAACCCCGATCCTTATTTGGTTTAAGGGTTACGGCTCCAACTTCGAGTAGTTCCTAAGTCCCTTATTGCTTATCAGCTTATTCTTCTCTATTGCTATATTGTTCAGTATTTCCATTCATTCATTTTTATTCTCGAGATGCATGCATTAGTACTGTTCTGATCTCGACCCACATTTATTTATTTCTGTCATTATGTGATTGTGTTGTTGGGATTTGTCGTTCACCTTGAGCTTCCTTGTGGTACTTGCTATTTGGGGGTCTGACCCTACTGGTTTTGCATAGCCAGGTTCCATAGTTGATCTCGAAGATCTACCGTCTTCTTCTCCGGATGGTTCTCACTCAGAAGACCGACACAAATTGGCGAGTGGGTTACCTTATCTCCCACTCCATTGTTGTACTTTTATTTGGTGGTGTTTAGCCAAGGATATGTATTAGTCCTCGTATCTGGGTTTTGTTCCCTTCGTCTTCATATAGCGTAGATG
This sequence comes from Iris pallida, assembly GCA_029216955.1. NCBI lineage: Eukaryota > Viridiplantae > Streptophyta > Magnoliopsida > Asparagales > Iridaceae > Iris > Iris pallida. The sequence goes on from JANAVB010041620.1 coordinate 20,761,173, forward strand.
TATATTCTGGACCACGGTTAGTTATACATTTATGTATCTTTGGTATATTCAGTTGATGCATCTTTTCATTATGTCAACTCTCATGATTATGTATGTATTTATGTTTGGGACGCCTTACCCATCTCATATGTGATTTACTCTTTATTGCTTCTTGTGTTGATTGGATGGAGATAGGTTTTGTTCGACCATAGGAATCGTAAGTGGCATGGTAGAGTCAACCCACTTGTCTTCTAGACAGCCGTGATCGTATATTCGAATACTGACGTACTCTGATATACGTAGCTGGCTTTGTCTCCCCCAGATATCTATTATTTTGGTTCTGGGGCGTGACAGCTAGCGTGCGAAGGCGGTCTCTAATATTTTGAAGACTGATCAAGACTGTGCTATGTCTCATCAACTCTTTTCGATCCTAGGTCCAAGAGAGTATTTTATTGCTTATGTATAACGGAATACAAATGTATGGAACGACTATATCATCTAAGTCAGTTTGTAAGCCCGCGCGACACCTTTTGTAATCGAGTGTTGTAAACAAATTATTATTAATGAAAGACAAATTTCCTTCTATTGCAAATGTGTTGTTAAAGTTCTCTGCGTACTCTCTTATGTTGTGTTACGGATAACCCTATGACTTTGCCTTGTGAGAGCGCAACTTAGGCTTGCACGACATCATGCCCGAGGGACGACTATCGATTCTACGAAATCGAGGCATGACAAGCTGAGTTTGAGATTTGTTGGTCCTTTCGAAATACTCAAAAAAGTCGCCCAAGTAGTTTAGCAAATCGTATTGCCTCCAGCATTGTCGGATATGTACAATATCTTTCATGCCTCACAACTATGAAAATATGTATACGATCCGAGCTATGTTGTAGATTTTCGTCAGCTGGACCTGAAGTCAGATTTGTTGTATATGAAAGAACCTGTGCAAATCTTGGAATATAAGGTCAAATTTCTTTGAATCATACGATCTCTCTCGTTCGTGTACTCTGGAGGGACCATTCGATCGAAGGTCGACGTGGAAACTTAAGTTTGAGATGAAGGAAAAGTTTTCTTCATTGTTTTCTTATTGGTAGATTCTATTCTTAAGTTTCGAGAACACAACTTTTTCTTAGTTGGATATATTGTAGTGCCCCATCCTAATATCGTGCCCACTGTTCGTTCGCTGGGAGCATGGTTAAGGAATACTATCGCTATCGATTAATTAAGAAATATTGAATCAAGATCATTTTTTTGTTATGGATCTGCTCTTAAGAATCGAGTCCTATATTCAGGGGGTTTGGCTTCGAGGAAGGACTCAACGACTGAGTCGGAAGAGACCTCCCGCTTCTCTATTTTTTTATGCCGGACTTGTTTCTTTGGCTTTAGTTTTATGAATGCCTTTTCGTGAATATTTTTGATGGATTTTTATTGCTTGCATTCTTCGAAGTTCGTATTTCATATTAAAATTAGAAAAGAAGGGTAGGGTGCTGATCCGTTGCTAATGCGATTGTAGGTGATTGCGTCACCATTTAGCACAATATGCCTTCTCCCTCTTGCCTCAAACAAACAAGGTGAGTGGCATGACTTTCCTTCGCTTTGACCCTTTTGTTTTCAAATCAATTAATGATACAAAAATGAATAAAAATGTTAGATATAGATGCAATTACACAAATGCTTATTTTTAATGAACTGCTGCATGATTTCTTTTGTACACTTGCTATAGAACTGCTAAATCATAAAACTGTCGCATGCTTACTTATGTTATTCTTAATATAGAACTGTGTTGTGCAGATGTTGAACCAATGAAGAACCAATGATATAAACGTTGCAACAATAAGGCAGAGTACACGAAAATGGCTAAGTTTCTTATTAATTTGTAGACCATGCTTGAGCAATTAGTTTTAGTCTAGCACTGTCATAAACAACTTCTGTACAAGGGCGATGTTTCTTCAAATTGTATCCTGGGGCTATGGCACCGATTTGGCCTAAGAGAAAACACGATAGTTATGCTAGATTGTACTTTGGGTATTCTGGGACTTTTAACGGAGCTCACTACCCGTGATAAAAGGATCACCGTCTAAACCAAGCTATATGTCCATGATGGCTTGTCATGCCAGTGACCTCCATGAATACACTTTGTTTTAGTTTATGTTGTCAATATGATTGGAAAGAACATGGTAAGCTTATACTATGTAAGTTGTAGAAGTTTATGTTATTATGCCTATCAAATGTTACATGCATATCACTAGGATTTACTAGAAAGACCACTAAAATATTACATGCTTCAACATAACTTATTGAACTAAATGAGAGTGTGAAATTTAATTAATCACTCATCAATACACGATAATACGTACTGATCCTCGCTCTCCGTAGGTATCGCAAAGCAGGAAGGGCGCATCTAATTGAAAGCAACGCTCGTGTATTTTGGAAGCCTTGCTCATGTGTGCGAAGCCTTGATTCAAATCCTTTTGAAGACCCCCATATTAGTATCAACGAAGATGGGTCAACTCCCCCATTTTGAATGTTTTTGGTTGTATAAAGGGGATATAATGTATGCAACAACTATCTTATCAGCATTCATTTTTGAGTCAGTTTGTAATACCACATGACGTCTATTGTAATAGAGTCTTATAAATGATGTTTATTATCAACGAAGTAAGATTTTCTTTTGTTTTAAAAGTGTTGCTCAATTTCTTTGCATACTTTCTTTATTATTGTGTTTCGGATAACCTTATGATACTGCCTTGCGCTAGTGTAACATAGGCTTGTACGACATCACGCCCGAGAGACGACTATTGATTCTACAGAATCGGGACGTGACATGGAGTCTCACATCTTGCTCTCAGAATACGGTGAGTCGAGTTCGCAACTAACATCTCCAGGTTATGTGTCATACATATACACTGGTAGCCGTATCCACGATTGTCGTTTGTAAGGTTCTAGGATGAAAATACTGGTAATACTAAACATACTTTTATTCCAACAACTATACTTATTACACACAAACTATTTGTGAAAAGTACAACACATACTAGTTATTACATCCAAAACCATTAATTTAAATAAGTTGTTCTTCGACAAATGTTGTTACTACATACTCGAATTTGTTATTGATCATTCTTTAGCTTCATCTATGCTATACAAGGGCAACGTCTCTTCTGGAATATCGTCTTCACCTAACGAATAATAGTAGGTCGTCAAAACGACATGCAAGCTCTTGATAAAAAACGAAGAAAAAAATGTAGATATGATGTGATATATCAAGAAATAGTTGAATATTTATGAAGCTCAAATAAGAGTTTTCATACAGTAAACTCTATAGTAGAGTTATAGCGTTAACTTGAAATGTGACTCTATCTAGATTTTATTCCAGTGTTCCTTAGAGTTTGATAATTTAATACAACCTAAGTTCACTACCACGATCATAAATAATTTTTCTGTACGATGATGCAATTTTGAGAATAACTTTTTGAATAACCATATTGTCTAGTTTCCCAGTAACAATCCCGTGACCAGGGATCAAGCGGTGGAAAAGTGGCATGGTGCTTAGAATCCGGCCATTCACATTATGTGAATATAAATACACTATTCATTGATTCACCCAATCAGTTTTTTTAAACAAAATAGGTACGTCCAAAATCATATACAAGTAAGTGAGATAAAGCCTTACACACTCACTTCTCAGGCTTAGCATAAGGATCTAACTATTGTTCAGTTTTTGTTTTTATTATATTACAGTAATTTCGTATGATGTAATTCAAGTTATTCTCCCTCGCCCAATGCACTAACCTAAGCCTACAAACAATCCTTATTCTATTATCTTATCTTAACTCAGCTCTGTATCGTATCTCAAATCTCAATATGCAAGTATATGCCTTGGCCAGAATTCTAGGATGCAAGTATGTATCTTATTTAGAATTTTGGGATACAAGTATGTATTTTGTCTAGAATTCCAAGATTTAAGTATCAAATTTCAAGATTCAAGCATATATCTCATTCTCAATCTCGAAGTAACATGAGAATACATATTTCAGGTAATAATTTCTCCAATTGGTATAGAACAGAAATATTGGAACTTGAATGATATTACACTTGAATCATTATGTGTTTGTGGACTATGTTGTATAGACTTCTACTATTTGACCCTAAGCATATTTATTTAAGGATTATCAAGAGCCCATCACTGATCATCTATATATCTTCCTAAGATTTAGGATTTAGTATAGATGATAATTTTCTGGATTTCAAAATTTTGGTTAATTCCTAAAATTCTTAAGAATTTCGACAGTCTCATTTGTATTTTTAGCCTCAGAAAATTTAACAATTTAATATATTAATCCGTAGCAACCCCCATAGTATTTCCTGGGCATGTCGACCCTTCGACGGAACAACTCAACATTGAAACTCATGCAAGTATTATATATTAATAAATTATAGTATACCTTTCTTACCTTCGCAAACAAGCTCTATCTACTTTATTTACTTTTGCATTGTCCTTTTTTGCTATTCAAGTCCAAGAATCATAATTTACAAATGCCCTTTATACATGCTATTCAAGTTCAAGAATCACAATTCGTTAGAAGGATAATAGTAGTCAAATACAATAAAAAACTACACATGTAAAATGAATTAGAAAACTAAAAATTATTTGTAAGGTATTGGTCATTAGAGATATCTAATTTTTCTGTTCCAATGTGTAAATGCTAAAGTAAATACTTGTTATGGAAACAAGTCAAAATTTTATAAAGTTTAATTTCTACTAATAGAACAGAATATATGTAACTATCATTAGAAAAATTCCAAGCATTATACTTGGTATAAACAAGTAACCTATGAATGTCCACGAATCCAAATTTAGGATAGACTGTATCATATACTCTCTCTATAAGACAATCTATAACTTAACATGGAGGTTGATACTAAGTTTTCCCTAATATTCGGATATCTATAAATACTTAATTTAACTAATAATGGTGAAGAATTATCATAGATAATTATATTTTAAAGTCTAAACCGAACTAAATTATTATAAAATATTAGAAAAATTGGTAATTTCTTAGAAACTTGCATAACCTAGGCTAAGACATTTATAATATGTACATAGGTAATACAACAAGCTTTGAATCATTGATGCATAGGTTCAAATAAACTATATTTCCTTACAAACTTTTCAAGTTAAAGGAAAAATATCTAAAACTTTATATTTAGACAACCCATAATCTAAGTAATGACAAATATGATATAATTCTATTGTAATGTTTTAAAAGTTACATATTCTATGATATGTTGGTCAATCTTATTGTATAATACATTGAAGCTTCTTTAACCATAATAAGAATATATCATGACCTAGAAATTCTTATACAAGTATGTATGTATATATCTTCTCATAGTTGGTAGGAGCAAACATGGAAACAACTAACTAGTTACACATATATATATGAAAAATTATTTAGTTAAAGAAACACCTGTCATAAATCAACCATGAACAATCATAATAATTTCTTATATCCATTTATTTCCATAACGTGTTCTGAACTTGTGTCCATACAATTATTCCTTTGAATCTCAAGTAATATTTATAACCATTTATGATAACAATCATAACCACTCTAAGAATCAAAATCTTTGGTGAATCAATCTAACAAATACCTAGTATAAATGTACAAATTTTTGTGTCATAACTACTATATTCATACCTCTATGCCCAAAATTCCATAACTATTTGCTACATGATCAAAATCAGCATAAATTCTTAAAGTTTGGCAAAAATTTACATTTATAACAAATATAGAAACTTTTGGAAATACTTTAAGAGTTGGTTGAGGACTTGCCTTGGATTTTTGAAAAGGAAATGATTGATAAAATAGGAGGAGACGGAGGTACCCTCCTTTTCCCAATCCCACGATTATTGATGGTCGTTAGTCGGTCGTTATGCCGCCGACGGCGCTGTGGGCATTAGTAGGTTGTTGGTGTTGTTGGAGATGTTGAGGTTGGAAAGGGTGGAAAGGAAGAAGAAGGTGAAAACGATGAAAAAGAAGAAGATAAGAGAAAGAGATTAAGAAGTAGATGATGAAGGGAAAGAGGCGGTGGTGGTGGAGATCCCGACCCCGGCTGCCGTAGGGTCGGGTGTACTTGGGTACATGAAAGGGAGAGGGAGGAGATGGTTAAAGCCTCTCTCTCTCTCAAATAAAATTTTTAGAATAATGAGATTTTGATTGAAATGACTATATTACCTATGCCTTCTCATGCATGAAGACATATGTCCTAGTAAATTTACCAAATTGCCTATGCTCATCATGCATGATGACATGTGTAAGTTGAGGTGTCATGGAAATATTGCAATTGCAAAATTTTACTTAGGGCTTAATTAAAAATAAAAATATATATATATAAAATTAAAACCACTAGTTCAATTAACAATTTTTTTAAAATAATATAATAATTAATTTTGTAGATACTGAATTTCATATTACGGAACACAGCTATGACATGGAGACAGTGTATTGGAGCTTGGAACCTCTAGATCATGTTTTTTACACTCTCTTTCCCTTACTTTAGACCTAAGACAAGTAGTATAATGAAAGCACTGTAGAGGGGGTAAATAGGATTTAACAAATAATTTAGCTTAATTAAGAATGTTAAAAGGTAATTTAAAAATGTGTTAAGAATAAGATAAAAATACTAACACCTGATGTATGCTGGTATCCTCTGTGAGACACTCCAGTCCCAAAATTTTCTTTGGCATTACTCCACTATTATCAAACATACACTTACTTACGAGCTTTAATCTGATGGTCTCGTCGAATTCTTACACACAAGCTTTGATTCTAAGGGCTCGTTGTTTGATGTGAAATATTAGACTTTAAACTCTTACAAGAAATGTTTTGACCTCTCATAAATAATTTGAAGATATCACTTATCAATTCAACTCTATCTCAATTAGATTTGACAAATGAAGGTTTTTGTATATGAATGTGTGTAGAAGATAAAAAGTTAAGGCTCTAAGAAGTGGAAACAAAAGAGGACAAATACATTATATAGCACAAACAAATAATCTCTCAAAATAGAGTTGTTACAGCTATACTGGCAGTATATTGTCCGGTATATTGCCTGTACAGTAACTGATATACAATGACTATAAATATAGTCACTATCGTATTCATGCACATAGTCTATTTTTAGACATAATATTCTCTTGTATACCATATAGTATATTGATGAATAGTTTTATACAAAAATGAAAATTAAAACAAAGTGCTCACGCTGAATTTTTTTTTTGGAACAATATACTGGGTGGTGTATTGTTAGGGTAAAATATGTGTGGAATAGGAAATTAAAAGTTGTTGTACACTTTTGAAAAAAATAGTATATTGGTAGGTATATTGGGCGATATACCGGCAGCAGTCTTTATTTGAGTATTTGGCTGTCTGGAAAAGGCTTGGGTTTGGCTTTCGGGTTAATTTTATTTGTCGCATACTTATTGAGTTACAGTTAGTCATAGAGAATAAATATAAAGAATTATCACATTGAGCTCTAGAGGTCTTGTTAGCATGACTTCTTCCTTTATTTGAATGTTGTCTTTGCTCCTGATAGCACTTGTTCGAAACAAACTAGATCCATAAATCTAACTAGTTTGCCCCCGAATACCCAAGTGAGGCACTGCCCCCTCTGAAGTACGTGTAGGCAACTCTAGAGGGGGGTGAATAGAGTACTTGTGAAAATATTGATCAATTAAAAAATCAACTCTATTCAATCCCAACTAATAAATAATTAATCAGAATATAATAGCGGAATTTAAAAAGAGATCAGAAAGCATACGCAGACACATCAATTTTTAACCCGGTTTCCCTCGTGGAGGACTAGTCCAAGCCTGAGAACTCTAGCTCAGGATTGAAATCCACTATTTATGAAATAACTTTACAACCACATGCCTTTACACAGAAGAGCACGCCAACTTCTTGAAAAGATCGCTGAGGCGAAACTTGGAATTTTCCAAGTGACTTCTTGAAGACTCTTGCACAAAACTTCTAATTGACTCGCACCGAGCACCTTGTAGGCTTAGGAAGTTTTGTGGTAGTAGATGAGAAGAGTATGGATCTTTGAGATGTATTGGCTATAAGAGAGAAGAGATGAGAAGATTGGATGAATTAAAATTGGAGTAAAGGGTGCCTATATATACTAGTCCTGGGAGGCAGAGTTCGGCCAGAACTCTGTCCAAAATTCAAAAATTATGGCCATTGGACAACTTGCAATGAGCAATCCCTAAAAATTAGCTCCGAAAATTAGGAGACACAGTTCGGCCCAAATTCTGTGTGGGGGCAGAGTTCGGCCCGAACTCTGCCTCCTTGGAGACAGAATGCTTATTGGGCTAAATGGGCTTTAGTAGTTTAGCTTTTTGTTTGTGGAGCTTTTTGGTTATCTAGTCTATGGTTGAGATACTCAGTGTAACTCAACGTAAAATAGTCTAGACTCAAAAATAAAATATAAAAAATACAGACTTCCGAAGACAAGTTCCAGCAGTATTCGTCGAGCAGTCGTCGATGATGATTGTCTGACTTGATATGAGTTAGTCGTCTGATTTATAGCTTTGATGACGATTTATGTGTCGAGTTGGATCATGTCAAATATCGATTTGTTAATTATCAAGATTAGGTTGACTGCGATCCAGTTTGGGTCAACAATCTCCCCTATTTTTATAATTGACAAAATTATGATATTTGCGTGTCGCAACATTCATACCTGGACACATATATTGCTCCCCCGTAGATGGACAATTCGGCTCCTCCGTAAATAGAGCAGTCTTGATACAAGTACTAGTCCAAACAATATAGCACAAGTGTAGCATAATATAGCACAAGTATTTATCCAAAAAAGATGGTTAAGCAAATATTACATATTTTTCCCCTTTGACATTTAGCAAAATGAAATAGAAGCTCCTCCATAAAAACATAACCATGGTGAAAATATGCAATCACATAACCAAGCTTAAGTCCAACGTAAGAGATAACTAGCAAACAATCCAAATAAAAGCCATAAAGTCATAAAGTAGTACAAAACAAAGAGTTTTCAACTACATAACCACTGAATGAAAATAACAAAGTGTATAAACAAAAGAAATCCTAAGCTTTAGTAGCATCATAAAATGGACCACGGTCGTCACGGAGCACGGGAAGGTCCAGCAGAGTCGGATGGGTCGCTGGCAGAGCGACGAGGATCAACAAACGCCACATCTGGATCCAAATACCTCCTGATCCAGGTATTGTCGATACGGTAACCTTCGCGAGAAGGGTCCCGTAACATAGGTTAAGACACTGTAGGATGAGTAGCCAGGGAGTATTGGATATCATACAGGGTGTTGCTGATAGCTGATATTTGTAAGGTGGTACGATAGTTCATCTGAGTCCAGCGATCGTCCTCCAAGTGGAAATGATCACGCAACATGGTCTGAATGGGCTCAAAAGTAGCAGGTAGCTCGGGCACAGGTTGGCCAAGAGCAAGAGGATCAGCCTGAGCATCGGACTCGGAATGCTCTGACTCAGCAGGAGACTCAACAGCTGCTAGAAGCCGCCGTGCCTTAGACAGATAGGCAGGGGCAGCAAGGAGCTGGCACTCATCAAGAGGAACATGGAACGCACGAAAAATCATCGACAAATAAGGGCGTAGACCAATAATTGAGGTCTCTTCCGTGTACTAATCATCCAGTCCATCATAATGCGTGGAAAGTTAGAAGGGACATGGAAGTGGAGATGATAAAGTGCAGAGATCTTAATATAAGATACTTCATCGGTCGATCCCGCTTTAGGCAAGATCATGGAGAAAATGAAACGATGAAGTTCATAGAAATACGGGTTAAGAAATTTAGCCCGTAGCTTATGTGGACGAGTATTGGGAGTACACAAATTATCCTTGAAACTCTCAAGGGACGAACCATCAAAAAATTGATACTTGCGTGCATCGACAAGTTTCTCCCAAGAATTGGATTCCGGGATCTCGAGATATTCCGCAAGCTCAAAATCATCAAAAGTAATATCGATACGGGTGATAATGTCGATACCGGTGACACGAGAACAGATTCGTATGTCGTCAAAGGTTAGATTACAGTAAAATATTTAGATAGCATTCAAAAAGATAAGAGATGATGTAGAAACTAACTCATCTAGACAAGGATCATGGAACAATGAGTAATAAGCCAAAAATATTATGAAATTGATAGGATGACATGCATACACACTCCTTGAACGAAAGTCATTGAACCATTCATTGGAAGCCTACAATGATACAAAAATTTGTTCATTGAATGTGTTGGGGTCATGAGGTGGTGGTGGATTTAAAAAGTGGATGTATTGGAGGAGCAAGAGGAGGAGGAGGATAAAATACCTTCACTCCTTCTTCTCTTGTCTCTTCCAAAAAGTCTAGGAGCCATGGAAAATATGAAACAAAATTGAAAGGAAATAGAGAGGAATATGAAATTATACCTCACAAAGATGAGAAAAGATGGACCCCAAAAGCGTAAAATATTAAGTTTGGGAAGAAATAGAGCCCTAAAAGTGGAGTTTCTAGGGTTAGGGTTTGAGAAATTTGTGTTTGGAGGAAGATGGAAAAATAATAAAGTGAAGAGAGAATTGTTTCTCGGGTTTAAGGAGTTTAGGAGCAGCCAAGCGGGTTAAATCTGGACCGTCGGATCAAATCAATGGATAGCTGAGCATCAAGGAAGGTTCTATGACCAAGGACACAGAGTTCGGCCCAAACTCTGTGTGGGGCAGAGTTCGGCACAAACTCTGCCTCCATGGGCACAGAATACAGAAAAGTTAAAAAATGGCTAAGTGTTGGTTCAAAAATGAATAAAATTTTGAAAGTTTGAAAAGTGGCAAATTTTTGATGAAAAAGAATAAAATTTATAAATTTGAATTAACTAAGTTATAAATAAAATTAAACCATATAATAAACTAGGATTTATGACAACGACCATTACGATAAAACTGCCATGGGGTAGCTGTAGGGGCCAGATCCCAGCTAGCGGTAGTCCGAAGACTAGTGCACCGTGTCGCGTAGGCTTTTACGCCTTGTTGTCAGAAGGACCCTTTCGGCTTGTACCCATAGCAAGGTCACCATAACGATATATGTCATAATCGTTATTTACGCAGGCCAATTTATTTAATGACCGTTTCATCCAAAATTCCTAATTCACGACAAAGAAAATTGAAACGCTTTTCGGCCAGTGGTTTGGTAAAGAAGTCTGCTAGCTGATATTCAGTGTCTATGAATTCTAAATTAATTGTGCCTTGTTGATGATCACGCAAAAAGTGATATCTAATCTCTATGTATTTAGTGCATAAGTGACAAACAGGGTTCTTGGTCAGATTAGTGGCACTAGTATTATCGCAGAAAATAGGTATGTGCTTGAAACATAAGTTGTAGTCTTCAAGGGTTTGCCGCATCCACATAATATGTGCACAACAACGACCAGCTGTGATGTATTCAGCTTCTGTTATGGATAGTACGATAGAGTTCAGCTTCTTGCTAAACTATGAGACTAATGCCTTTTCTAGTAAATGACACGTTTCGTTGGTACTCTGACGGTCGACTTTGCATCCCGCAAAATCAGCATCGAAATATCCGATTAAATCGAAGGAAGTAGTTTTGGGATACCACAAGCCTATCGTAATAGTTCCTTTAAGGTATCTAAAGATACGCTTAACTGCGGTCATGTGTGATTCCTTAGGATTGGCTTGGTATCTAGCACATAAGCAAATACTTAACATAATGTCGGGGCGACTAGCAGTTAAATATAATAAACTACCAATCATACCTCGATACTTACGTTGATTGACCGGTTTGTCGCTTTTATCAGGTTCCAGCTTTGTGGTAGTGGCCATAGGGGTGCTAATTGGTTTGATGCTGTCAAGCTCAAACTTCTTCAACATGTCCTTGACATATTTCGATTGACTGATGAAGACGCCTTGCGAGAGTTGTTTGATTTGCAATCCAAGGAAGTAGTTGAGCTCCCCCATCATGCTCATCTCGAACTTATTCTGCATACACTTAGAAAATTCCTTGCATAGACCCTCATTAGTAGATCCAAAAATAATGTCATTAACATATATTTGAACTAAATAATTGTGTCATCAAGAGATTTTATAAATAGTGTAGTGTCCAATTTCTCTTTTGAAAAACCTTTATCTAGTAAAAAAGTACTCAGACGATCATACCAAGCTCGAGGAGCTTGTTTGAGGCCATAGAGAGCTTTCTTAAGTTTAAAAACATGGTCGAGAAATTTGTGATTTTCGAAACCAGGTGGTTGTTTGACAAAAACTTCTTCCTTGATAAAACCGTTTAGAAAAGCACTTTTCACATCCATTTGGAAAAGATTAAAGTTTTGAAAATTTGTAAATGCACAAAGCATCCGAATGGATTCTAGTCGGACAACAGGAGTATATGTCTCATCATAATCGATGCCCTCCTCTTGATTATATTCTTGGGCTATGAGACGAGCTTAGTTACGAGTGACTGAATCGTCCTCGTTTACTTTGTTAGAAAAAACCCACTTAGTTCCAATTATTGAGTGGCCAGTAGGTTTTGGAACAAGTTTCCAAACTTGGCTTCTCTCAAATTGGTTGAGTTCTTCTTGTATCGCAAAAATCCAAAATTCATCATTAAAATCTTCTAAAATATTTTTTGGTTCTATTTGAGAAATGAATGCAGTACTAGCTATAACGTCTCTTACAGAGGATCGAGCAGTTATCTCTTTTGATATTTCACCTATTACCAAGTCCTTTGGATGAGAAGGAGTAAATTGGAACTTCTTTGGTAATTCCTTTGGAGAACTAGTTTCAGACGTTGCATTTATTTATGTTGAAGTAGATGGTTCATCATCGTCGTTGGGAATAACAGCTGTACTATTGTCCTCATCAAAAGTTATATTTGTAGACTCTTTAACAATCATGGAGCGCTTGTTGAACACTCTATATCCCATATTCTTGGCCGCATAGCCAAGAAAAATACCTTCGTCAGCTTTGGAATCAAATTTGCCTAAGTTGCCTTTGGTATTCAGGATAAAATAGTGACAATCGAATACTCTAAAGTAAGAAACATTAGGAGTCCTACCAAACCAAAGCTCATAGGGTATCTTCTTGGAAATGGGTCGAATCAACACCCTATTTAAAATATGGCACGCTGTGCTGACAGCTTCTGCTCAAAAATATTTCGGAAGAGAGAATTGATTTAGCATAACTCTAGCCATATCGTCAAGAGTTCTATTCTTTCGCTCTACAACACCATTTTGTTGAGGAGTTCTAGGACACAAAAATTCATGACTAAAACCATTTGAATCACAAAAATTTTCAAATTCAGGATTTTCGAATTCGCCACCATGATCACTTCGGATACGAGTACTCTTGTAGCCTTTTTCGATTTGGACCTTTTTAGCAAATACTTTAAAAACAGAAATTGTATCACTTTTGTTTGTAAGAAAGAAAACCCATGTAAATCTTAAAAATTATCTACAATAACAAAAACGTAGAGTTTTTTTGTCAAGACTGGCTACTATACTAGGACCAAATAAGTCCATATGAAGTAATTACAAAGGTCGGGTAGTACTTACAGTGTTTATAGATTTAAATGAAGATTTGATAGCCTTATTCTTTTCACATTCGGTACATATCGTATCTTTCTTGAATGTGATATCCGACAGTCCTTTGACTAGCTTCTTGGTGGATAATCTGGATATAGTATCCATGTTGACATGACCAAGACGCTGATGCCATAGAAGCTTTTCGTCTTTGTAAGCATAAAGGCATCTTCCTGCACTGTTAGTATCACTATATAGATAGAAAATATAAATGTTATCTTCCCTTATCCTCTCAAAAGCGATATCTCCAGTTGATCGATCATAGATAAAGCATTTAGTTTTCCCGAAGTTAATATCATAACCGTGATCAGCAAAATGACTAATGCTGAGCAAGTTATGCTTTAACTCGGTCACTAAACAGACATCGTTAATGACAGGAGAGGGAGGATAACCAATTGTACCGTTACCTATGACGTAGCCTTTAAGATTGTTGCCGAAGGAAACGTAGCCTTCCTTTTTTATCGATAGTGTTGCGAATAGATTTGCATTTCCAGTCATATGTCGCGAGCATCCACTATCGAGAATCTACTTGCTTCTAGTTGAGGAGGGAAGTTCCACCTACATCACGAGTAGATGTGACCTTTGGTACACAGATTCTTTTGGGTCTTGAGAGGTTAGACTTTGGTACCCATGCATATATATTTCTATCAACTAATCTCCTAATCCTACATTGTGGAGAAATGTGTCCATGTAGGTTACAATATGTACATCTAGCATGCATGTTTATGCTATGAGCATGTTGATAGTGGTGTCTATAAGTAGGGTGATTATAGCTACGTGCAGCAGTAGTGTCACTACAAGAAAATATGGCTTTCCCTGCGTTTATTTACCAGACGTTTATGTTAATGTCGGCTTAAGTATGATATAACGGCGTTTTGTAATAAACGTTGATAAAAAATTGACATTTTTTAGTAAATGTTGCAAATTACTGACGTTTATATCCTGACATTTATTTTTACGTCGGTAAAGACATAAAATGCCAACGTTTTGCAATGATCGTTGCGTAAGTAGCCGACATTTATGTTAAATGTCCAATTTTGTGACTTAGTTGTATAAAAGATGGTTTATGTTGACTTAAAAAGAAAAGCAATGAATAAGAAAACCGTCGGCTTTTGATACATGGCAAAGAGAAAGGAAAGCAGCTCTAATTAATATTTGGTTTCATAATTTGTTTCCCTCAAATATTTTCTCTACTTATCTATTTTTCCCATAAATACCTTCAAGCTCCCACGACCAAAGAAAGCACCCTCATTCTTTGATCTTATTTTTGCAGCCCCAAAACCTAGCCAATGGTGCCGAACCCTAGCGGCGACCACGAATCCTAGCCAGCGGCTCCGAACCCTATCCGATGGCCCCAAACCCTAAATGGCAGTCCCAAACCGTAGTTGGCGGCCCCAAACCTTCGCTTACTGAATTCGAAGTGAATAAAGGCATCACCTACAAAATTTTCCTTTATATGAAAGTATTTATTGCTATTTTACGGAATTTGATTACTTGATGCCTATTATTTTTGTCTCACATGTAGTTTTTTTGTTTGTTTTCTTCCAATTTCCTCAAACACATTTAATTGGTAATGCTAGTTCATGTTTCTCTTCTTCATGATTGATACTATCAAGTTTTGGATTCCAATTCATAATACCAAACAGACCCTAATTCAACTTGAAATTATATAGCCAATTTTCGTTGAAATCTTTATTTTCCTCCTACCATTACAATCAAATAACCAATATGTCTTTGTGGACATAGCTACTTCTCTTTACTTTAAACTTTGTTTTGTCTGCCGTCATATGACCAATTTGTGCAATCTTTATTTTTCTCATCCAATTACAATCAGACACCTACATATCATATCTACTATAAATATTTTACTTCACATCCTTCATTTTGTATATGTCATCTTGTGAAATATTCATTTTCCTCATGCCATTACTCTTAAACTTTTTTCAACCTTTACAAATATCAACCATGACATATCTACTTCATGCATAACCTTTATAATATATGTCATCTTCCTTATACCTCTATAAAATCATATATATATATATATATATATATATATATATATATATATATATATATATATATATATATATATATATATATATAATTTTTTGAACTCCCATTTTATTCATCAAAGTCGTAAAATGTCGAAGCCTTTACAAGTAAGCGCAAAAAGAAGACATGAAAAAGAACACAAAGAAGGCTCCCAACTCTCCCAAGACAAACGTTAGGAGAGCACGGACTGCCAGAAGTCCTAAAGACCATGATTGCAGTGCCTGCTGACCTTGTGAGTTTGATGGAGCACCTCCCGGATAAGCTGGTTGGACGTAATATTGATGCCCTTCGTATCTGAATTTGTTGCGATTCTTCCACATGACCCACGTTATGGCGGCTACAACGATCTGGTGACCGTGAGAGGCGCTACTCCAGGTGGCCAAAAAATCATATATATATATTTTTTTTTCATATTTCTTTTTTCATATATATATATATATATATATATATATATATATATGTATATATTTTATATATATATATATATATATATATATATTATATATATATATATATATATATATATATATATATATATATATATATATTGTAGCCTTTTGTTGGCATGTTAGTAAATTCATACTAGTTGATTGGTTTTAGAATTTTTTGGTGGTTGAATTCTTCTTTTACATTGGATTAGTTTTATAGTTTTGTCATTTTCAGAGTTGATTTCCATACTTGATCACTACCATTCTTCAGTTTGTTGCTTGATATGACTAAAAAGTAAACTTATTTTATATTAGTGGAAATTAGTAATACAAAATTGAGTAATTTAGGCTAGGATTTGGTGAACAATTGGTGTCTTATTGCCAACTTTCTTTAGAAACTTTTTATTTGGTTGACTAAATTATCAAGGAGGTGTACTCTGGTTTTGTATTTTTCATCTTATACTGCTCTAGTAGAAAAGGTTAGGTTTCAGTATTATGTACTGAATTTGATAAGTTATGTTTCATCTTGATATGTTATGTTTCAGTAATTTGTATCAAATTGAAGCTTAGACTAAGCTTATACTGCGCTAGTAGACTAAATTTCAATAATTTGTACTGAACTTGATAAGTTGTGTTTCTAGCTTACAGGTTCGTCCTTCCTTCTGAGATTGGCCTTCAAAAGTCCAGACTCTTCTTATCTTAGTATCGACTTTTTAATTTTATTATTTTTATCACCAAGTTTCTCAAAGTAAGTGTCACCATAGGATTTTGGAAGTACGGATTTTCGAATGGATACTTAGCAACATCATAAAAGTTGCCAGATAACCTAACACAACATAATCTAGAATTGCTTGGTTGCAGAATATGAATTTGTATTTTTGAGTATTGAAATTAATGTTTTGGTGGTACATTGAAGATACATAACCTATTTTTGCTAGGTTGCAAACTATGAATTTGTATTTTAGAATGTTGAAATTAGTGATTTGTGGTGTAGTGAAGATATAGCTTGATTTCTAGGAAGAGAACAACAGAGAAATCTTGGTGCCGGATAGAATATTAATTGGTAAGACACATAAGCAGACCACTAATAATATAGACAACAGAGCTTAAAGGTTAGGTGCACCATGATTCATTTAGTTAAACATGCTCCAAACCCAACTAGGATTAGGTTATTTTAAGAAAACCCGTATCCATTTTATATGTTGGGTCATCATACGGGATATTTAGCTCCATGTGTCTCTTCCTCTTCTTGTTGGAATATGAAAAAATGCTCTAGAAAGTAAATATCCAACTAAGATGCAAATACTTGTGAGAAAACCAGTATCTGCACCCAGATCCATTTATTACTTTTGGAACAAAGCATACTCACTTTAGCGATCTGGTTATTGTTTATGGGTTTAATCTTAATCAGCTCGTAGCTGAGATCCAAACCAGGTATAATCATCTAGGATAGCAGTTGGATCAGGTTCAAGTTCTAATACATTTAGGTTCAACTATGTAACAAGACCAATACAATAGAGGAATAGATAATTTAAAAAAATAGACCAAAACATAAAACCAAAATAGGATGCAAAAACAAAACTTAGACTGTGAACTTGAATAGAGAAGTTCTACAGGTTGCACAGGGCTTAAAATATAAAATGGAAATCAAAATTTGCTACCTTTCCCATCACAGCTGTCTGCATCATTGCCTATATAATTTTATGGGAACTTCTACGAAAAACTTGTATACCATCTCTATTAGTAGATCATGTGACCCGCTTGAATATCGACATTCTCGATCTATCTGCCTTTTGAACTCTTGCATCCTCTTCGAAAAGACAACCTACTCACAATTTTCCCTTTATCGTGATTGTTGCACATAAGCCAGAACCTTTAGAATGGCAATAATCCCATGAAATTCATCAGATTGATAGTGTATCCATGAGATTCATCAGATTGATAGTGTATCCATGAAATTCATCAGACTGATACTAATACATAGTTGATATTAAAAATTGGTACAATGTATCTCTGAACATAAGAAACAATAGAGGTTGTCGTACCAGTATCCGATATTCGAACACTCCGACACTATGTTTTGGATATACTTATTATCGGTGTTGCACATATGGATGCCTTTGGTTCTGCAGATTTTAAAGCACCACTCACAATCAGTGTTGCAAACATTAACATGTTGCTATTTATAGGAAACTTAAGATTAACATGTTGCTTACCTTTGAAGACTTAAGATTAACATCTTCCATATATGCTAGCTCAATTTTCAGATAATATACTAATAGGGAAACTTCACATATATCAAGAAAACTTAAGATTAACATGTATGCACACATACTTGCTCCAGATATCAAGGTTTAATGCAAACTTCACAATAAGGGCATGATCTTCGTGTTATCCAGGTTCAAGCACTCATCTACTACTAGCAAATGCCAAGTCCAGACATGTATGAAAACTTAGAAATAAGGCACATAAAGCATGTAAATATGAGAATGTGCCAAATAGCCTAGAAACATGTTCATCCAACCACTTGGAAACTTACCATAGAGATCATTCAGCTAATATCTCAAAACACAACACCTGAATCCACGCGGACCAATCCAGAAATTAGAAAAATAATAAAAAGTGTAATGCATCTCTGAACTGTCTTGCTATTTTTTTGGCCTTCGAATGCCATCGATTTGTCTTATCTTGTTGTTTTCCTTCATCAAAGGCATGCCCCTAACTGACTGATACCAATACATAGCTGATATTAAAATTGGTAAAATACATCTCTGAACATAAAAAATAATAGAGGTTGTTATACCAGTATCTGATATTCGAACACTCTGATACTATGTTTTGGACGCACTTATTATCTTAGATTTTGAAGCACCACCCATGATTTGTTTTGGAAAGATTAACATGTTATTATTTACAGGAAACTTAAGATTAACATGTTGCTTCCCTTTGAAGGCACTTCCATATATACCGACTCGATTTGTCAGATAATATACTGACAGGGTCCTCTCCAAATATGAAGGTGCTTTGAACTCTAGCACACATCAAGTAGATATGAATGTATAGTAGAAAATCAGACATTCATATGAATGAAGGTGTTTTGAACTATAGCATACTTCAAGTAGATTAGAGAAACTTAGATATGAATTAAGAATATTTTCCTAAGCAGTTGTTGTTTTTCCTTAAGTTCTCCTACGGATTGCAAGAATCAATCATATCCACAAACTTTCTAAATCCTTGTCATATCTGGTAACGGTAAAATCCACATTACATGAATATATTTTTATACATTACCATAAGCCAGCCAATCCACGACTTTCTAATGTATCAAAGTCTGTTCTTTTATGATGCATCACATAAAACTAAAATCTGCCAAATAGATCAAAGATGGTTTATTTTCTTATAATTCTTATCAAAATCTCACAAAATCAAGAATATATTTGAAACAGGTCACCATCCTTGATATGTTAAACCATGGACGTCTATATAAAGTCATCCTGAACTGACTTAAGACTGCATTTTTTGCAATGGAGAAATTGTGTACATAGTTCAAATATGAGCACATCTTGATGGTACCTAGTAGAAAAGGATAAAGTAGTCTTCTAGATTTTAGAGAAACGTGGTACTAATTCTATTATAAGTCAAATATAGATCGAACAAGACTATTGTATATGATAAATCAAGAATATATTTGAAATAGGTGAAGAAATTTGTGATACTAGTAGTCATGAATTTGCAGAAATTTAATAATTTTATTACATAAAAGGTTAAGTTGTATAAATGATTATTTCACATAGTTGACAAAGGACATCCAAGTGGAGGGTACCATAGAATAAGCACGAGTACAATTATGTGTAGTTCTCTGGCATTTAAAGAGAACAATAATATTTACTGGGCCTTCTTGATTACCATATAGTTAACTGAGTTACTAAGATTGGGAAAATATTTTCTAAATGTATAATTGGAGATAAGAGCAGTACTAGATTGATCTTTTCATACATTCATCTTATTGAAACTCTATTTGATGAATGATATGTACTATATGGCTGTTAAGGCAATTAGAAGGTTTCAGTAAGCTTGTTTTCGAATACAAGAGTTGCATGGGGATAAGCAGTGGCATAGATTCATAAAGGCATTTTAGCATGACAGGGTAGAAGGCTTGTTTTTATATATGGGTGTTTTCATAAATGAGATGAATATATGTTTTCATAAAATGGTATGCTATGTGAATTATACCATTAAAAGCATCATGTTAGTTCATAAAGGCATTTTCACACATGTGGTGTAAAAGTCTTTAATGTATTTATGGGTTAATACAATTGTACTATATGTGCTCTGTTAACAAAGCAGGATAAAGTTGTTAAAACTTGTGGTCAATTTACTGCCTTCATGAAATAACCTTGCATGTGAATCTAAAACAATTCGACACCAATTCGTTGTTACTGATTGAACTTTGTTGTTACAAATTTTCTTCTCATACATGTTTTTATAGTGCTGATGCAACAGCAATTCAATTTATGCTCAATTTAGCTTTTAGATAGCAAACAAAAGCCATTTATGCTTTAATTTTGAATATCTAAGGTACATATTCCCCCGATAGCATAAGGAAATATTTCAACACATTGGTCCAGGAAATTTATTTAGGCAATGCTATCTTTAGTAATCACCACTTCTCATTTTCTTCAAATTTCTGGATGAGCTTTATGAATTTGGCAATTATTGTTTTGCCTTCCTTTGTTATGATACTCTCCGGATGGAACTGAACACCATGTAGTGTAAAAATTTCTAGATAAGCTTTATGCATGGAGAAGATTGCAATCTTCTCTTTCTACTCTTAAAAAATTTAGTGGGTTTTACTGCCAAAGTGCTATGAATAGATGCATTATTTTTCTGTTATGAGCTTCATTCTAATCAAGCATATTTATCATATAATTTTCCACCATTATTTTCTCTTCTGATTGTCCCTATTTTTATTTTTCCTATTCAGTCAATGCGACGACGGAAGCATGTAGTATATATAGAAAATAATATAGAACATGAGGATGATGGCTCAGATGATGATGCCGTGTTGCAAGAACCTGTTGATCAAGGCTACAATATCTGGTTTCTTTGAGATGTTCCTGTTCATCACGAAGGTATTAATCAAAACCCTGATGGTTTCTCAAGATACCACCTTCTAAGTGGAGGCAGATTCTGTATGAAGGATAACGAAGGAGATGCACTTCATCCAGATGCAAGCCCAATATGGTCTCTGTTTGAATAAAAAAGTAAGGTTCAGGAAGGAGATGCTTGTAGTCTTGATGGCAATGATGGACAACCAAGCCTGGTGGTGGAGAAATTTTTGGGTCGAATACATTGAATCTGCTGGTTATACGTACAACGGAGCGATGCTGATATACTCAGAAATTTGAAGACATGAAGAAGGAATATACATCTAATTGGTTGATCATGCTCAATGATGAGAAAAATGTTGTATTTTGAATTTTTTTATTTTGTTAAACTCGGTTGTATGATGAAATGTTATATTTTGATCAATATAAGTTTATTTTGTAAATTACATATTGTTGAATGTATAATATTAATTGGAGTATGGTTTAATTACTTATTAGGAAGCCGGTTGAATACAAGTGCATGGAAAATATATTCAAATTATAGATTTTAATTAAAATGGCTTTATCTATGCCGACGTTTATGTTAAAACGTTGAAAAATTATTGGAAAAAGGTTGGAAAAGCAAATTCCAACATTTTTGCAAAAGGTTGGAAAATATGTTTAGTTTCGAACGTTTTTATTAAAGCATTGAAAAATTATTACCCATTATTGCACAATTTTAGACATTTATTAAACGTTGTTGCAAACGTCGGTATAGGTACAAACGTCGTCTTTACCTATACCGACGTTTATCTAAAACGTCATAAATTACCAACTACGGCAATAATGACGTTTGTCGAAAATGTTGAAAAAACGTCAAAAATTCCTATGCCAACGTTTTTGACCTTTTTCCTGATGTTTATAAAACGTTGGAAAAAATCAATTTTCTTATAGTGTGTGATTATGGTGACTGTGTGCAGCAACAGGGTAACTATAATGATTATAGTGACTGTGTGCAGTAGCAGGGTAACTCTAATGATTATAGTGACTGTGTGCAGCAGCATGATGATGATAATGATTACGTGTATATGTCTTACATGCTGCATGTGAATAGGTGTACATGAAAGCATGATTTTGTTTAGCACATGGATGAGTGTTCTTATGGTGACGTGCATTTATGTGTTGAGTTGGTACGTGTTTGTACGTATTGTGACTATGAGACTGAACTTGCAGTTGAATGACATGCTTGCCCAGTTTAATCTCTAATTTCTTAGAGACAGCATATAACTCATCACATTTAGTAGTAAGACCGTGTATTGTACCTGTAGCAATTTTGAACTTGTTTTTCTCTTCAACAAGTTCTTTGTTTAAAGCCGTAATTTTAAGTGTTTGTTTCTCAATAATTGATTCGGCATCGTGTAAGCTTAATTTAAGCTTGGATACCTCGTCAGTATTTTTCGTGGGTGTAGTATTTCTAACATCTTCTAGTAAACATGAAAGTCTATGGATCTCGGTTTCGTAGTCCTTGATCTTATCCTTTGCATGTTTATATTTATTGATTACCTTTTTGTGTTCTTCAAGTAGATCACCAAAAGCATCACGTAGTTCATCAAATAAGAAATCATCAAAAGAATCTTTTACCTTTTATGAAGTAGCCATTAGACAGACGTCAGTCGTGTTTTATAGAGAGTCTTCTACCTCGTCTGAATCACTAGCCTCGCTTTCATGCCAGATGCTAGTGTTGGAATACTTCCTTGTAGTTGGCTTCTTGTACGGCTTCTCATATCTTCTTTCCTTCTTTGCTAAGGGACAATCTATCTTGACATGTCCCGTATTTTTGCATCCAAAGCAGGTGGGTTCTTCCTAATCGTCTCTTTGTTCTCTCTTTTTTTGTTAAAGCGTAAAAACTTTTTAAAGTTTCGATCTAAGAGAGCTTGATCGTCACCTTCGGAGTCGTCGTCATCGGTATCTTCTGAGATAGTTCTTCGGCGATGAGCTCTCAAAACAATCTCCTTCTCTTTTGGAGTTATTTCTTCGAAGTCTTTTAGATCGAGCTCATGCGTCATCAACTTGCCCATCAATGTTTCTAGTGACATTGCCGTGAGATCATTGTCTGCGATGATCGCCGTGACTTTGGGGTTCCAAACCTTCTGCAATCCTCGTAGAACTTTTTGTATCTTCTCATGGTTGGAATAATCTTTTTCAAGAGAAGATAGCGGGTTGACGATGTCAAGAAATCTGGTAAATATTTGAGTGATCGTCTCATTATGCTTCATCTTGAAAGCCTCGTACTCCTGTATCAGACGGCTGACTTTTGATTCTTTGACTTGCGTGCTCCCTTCATGAGCCACCTCCAAAAGCTTCCATACTTCATGTGAGGTGGTGCATGCAGAGACCCTATTGAATTCAGTCCTGTCTATGGCACAGAAAAGAGCATTAATATCCCTAGCGACTAGACTTGCCTGTTTCTTCTCCTGCTCAGTATACTTGTCGTGGGGTTTCTCGACGAGACTTCCCTCGACAGTTATTCTAGGATGTTTCTTGTAGCCATCAGTGACTACATTCCATAGGTCAAAGTCTAGAGACTTAAGATAAAAACTCATTCTAGTCTTCCAATATGTGTAGTTGGTCCCATCAAATAGGGGTGGCCTATTTGTCGATTAACCCTCACCATAGTTGTTAGAGACGGGTTGTGTGGTTGCCATGGATCAACTCTAGGATGTAAATCCTGTATCAAGAGAACAGGGCTCTGATACCAATTGAAGTAGGTGTAGGCAACTATAGAGGGGGGTGAATAGAGTACTTGTGAAAATTATGATCAATAAAAAAATTTAACTCTATTCAATTCCAACTAATAAATAATTAATCAGAATATAATAGCAGAATTTAAATTGAGATCAAAAAGCATACACAGACACAACAATTTTTAACCTGGTTTCCCTCGTGGAGGACTAGTCCAGGCCTGAGAACTCTAGCTCAGGATTGAAATCCACTATTTGTGAAATAGCTTTACAACCACGTGCCTTTAAACAGAAGAGCACGCCAACTTCTTGAAAAGGTCGCTGAGGCAAAACTTAGAATTTTCCAAGTAACTTCTTGAAGACTCTTGCATAAAACTTCTAATTGACTCGCACCGAGCACCTTATAGTCTTAGGAAGTTTTGTGGATAGTAGATGAGAAGAGTATGGATCTTTGGGATGTATAGGCTATAAGAGAGAAGAGATGAGAAGATTGGATGAATTGAAATGGGAGAAAAGGGTGCCTATATATACTAGTCTTGGGAGGCAGAGTTCGGCCCGAACTCTGTCCAAAATTCAAAAATTATAGCCGTTGGACAAGTTGCAATGAGCAATCCCTAAAAACTAGATCCTGGAAATTAGGAGACAGAATTCGGTCCGAACTCTGTGTAGGGGCAGAGTTTGGCCTGAATTCTACCTCCTAGGAGACAGAATGTCCAATGGGCTAAATGGGCTTTGGCAGTTTGGATTTTTGTTTGTAGGGCTTTTTGGTTATCTAGTCTATGGTTGAGGTACTCAGTGCGACTCAACGTACAATAGCCTAGACTCAAATAAAATATAAAAAACACAGACTTTCGAAGGCAAGTTCCAGCAGTATTCGTCGAGCAGTCGTCGATGATGATTGTCTGACTTGATATGAGTTAGTCGTCTGATTTGTAGATTTTATGACGATTTATGTGTCGAGTTGGATCATGTCAAATATCGATTTGTTAATTATCAAGATTAGGTTGACTACGATCCAGTTTGGGTCAACACCCTCGACCTCACATCTTTTGACTGGGCACTGGAACTCCCGAGTTAATGGCCTCAGAGATATCATGGGTGGTTTAGAGAAATCATTGGAATAGTAGTTTATTTGGCCCATCATGATTTCTTCATTTGCGTAAGTCAATTTTTACGCTTGTTTATTGCTTTTCAACAAAATACATATTAGGATAACATAATAATATACATAGTACCAAGTATGATATCATTAATACACACTAGGACTACGACAAGTTTAAGTAGTAATTGCATCATCATTAGTGAGTTCAAAATACTAAACTTAATTATTAACCATATCAAAGACTCAAAAGATTCATTAGGCTAACATATGTCACGTATAAGTCCCAAAATTAGTGGGATCAAGCCACATGGTAACAGCCAGCTGACACGTATTCATATATTCTCATTCTAATGGATCCCCAAATAGTATCTACATTGTAGCCTATAAGTGAACTCCAATCCATGTTGCAGATCAACAAATCACGTGCATAAATCTAATGTCATCCATATATATTAAGTAAAGCGACTAGTCTGAGTAAGAGTACTAATAACATACTACAAAAATAACATATCCAAATAACATAATCCAACTTGTTAGGTAGAGAAAAATCCAATACTAATAGACATAAAATAAATACAGAAAGTAAGAAAACTAGACTCAGTATCAGAAGCATGACAACTGAATCCAAAGGTGGAGACTATTTTTGCAAAAATTTGTTTATTCCAAACTTGTAAAAGAGTACAAAGTACAATGAATTTTGGGGAAGTACAACTTTAGGAATATGATCAGAAGACGATCACTTTATTCCTTGGACTATGTGAACTTGAAGACTGTAGCCTCTAGAGAACGCAGCAACAATTTTACAAGAGTTCTTGATCTCTGTCTCTGTATGTCTTCCTGTGAGAATGATTGGAAACTCTATTTATAGAGTTCTTGAAATAACTGTTTTAGCAGTTATTCTGATGATGTGCGAAGCTGGACTGCGCCACATTGAGTTGTGCCAACCTCCTGTTACGCCAACTTTCATTCAGTTGTCAGTCGTGTACTAACTGTATTTTGATGCGTGGTATCATATGATTGAGATACGCGTGGTCGTGTACAGGATAGTAGACACGTCTCGAGAGATTAGTGGCATGGGTGCCACATCATCCTGCTTTAGAATATAAGTTGTCTCAACTTTATCAGGTTGCACGAGCTTCAGTCAACAAGTCAAACTGCGCTTGATTTGAGTTGCGCCTACACACGTGGCAGCTTCTGAGCAAAAGTCATTCAGGTTGCGCCTAGGCACAACTAAGGATTTTGTTTAGATTGTGCCTAGGCACAACTCACGAAGTGTATAGGACAGTTGTCCACCAACATCTCTTGAGAGGCATAATTCACGGAATTTGAAGAGATTTTCCTTGTTCACTGTTGTATCAGTCATCAGTATTGTCAGGTAATGATGACCATTAAGTGTCAGATACCACGTAGGTTTTGGCACAAAAAGATTGGACGCAGTCTGATATCGGGCGCAATATGATCAGTGGCGCAGTCTGTTCTCTGAGCTTCATATCAGTGGCACAACTTGATTTTTGGGACGCAACTTGATCTCTGATCAGTATATTCAAGGCGCAACTTGATTTTTAGGCTCTACAAGACCCCCTTCAAAGTTTTCAAAACTTAAAAACATTGCAAAGTTTTAGAATACTCTGAATTTAGAAAAGTTTTGACTAATTCAGGTTGCGCCGGTCTCGTGCAATCTATTATGACCAATTTAGACTTATCATGCACGATTCGAGATGACTGTTAGGATTCTAATTTTCTGGCTATAAATAATCTATGTTTACTCCACTATGATTCTTTACTTTCACTTTTAATCTTCTGAGAAAATTTCTATAACTTTTGCAACCCTCTTATCCGACCATCTTCTTGACGATATGGCCCCAAAAAGGACTGTTGCTGATAAGGGAAAGGCCATCGCCACTTCTTCAACTTGTGTTTTGCCTACCCATGTGCCGCAATATGTGCCGTCTTCATCTCGTCGAGAGATAGCTAATCCAGCAATGGAAGGTGATTAAGGGCGAGCCGATTCGATTTGTGATTTCATCAGTAATTGATTTGTGTCCCTCTTTTTAGAGTGTGGTGCATCATAAACTTTGTGCCACCCCTTCTTAGGGTCTGGTCGCCCTCTCCTTGAATGGTGTTCGTTTTTACGAATACTGTTGTGCACAGAAAAAAAATGTGGCACAACCTAAGATATTATGCAACTTGAGTTTCGCGCAACATGGCATGTGGCACAACTTGGGTTGTCACGCAACTCAATATATCGCGTAACTTAAGTCTCGCACAATACATCTCGTAGCACAACTCCAAAAATCTGTGTGATTAAAGAAATCATACATCTTTGTTTTATTTCTAATTTTTGTTTATGCATCTCTCTGTAGTTAATCTCAGAGAAGACCCAGATGCAGAGAAGTTTGCTTCAACATTTAATGTCCCAGAATACAGAAGAAATTTGTCTCACATCACTTTTCCTCATTACGATGGTCCTGAAGACGAAGAAGTCTGCTCATAGATCAGGACAATCAAACCCTTTTTTAACTTAATGAACGGTGAACCTCTGCAGAGCTTGGATACTACCGTCCACATGAAACTTGCCTTTTTATTTGGAGATGCAATCAAGAAAACTTCCCAACCTAAGGAAAGAAAAGAGACGAGATATTTCTTAAAGGAAAACAACGCCATACATCTAACAGAAATATCCAGGTCCATGGCATTATCTCAGTATGCTTTTGCTAGCTATCCTAGGAGGATGTCATAGGATCTGACTCCTCTCCAACAAGCAAGAGTCGGCCGAATCTGTTATAAAGTGGGTCCACAGAACAAAGACCTTTTTTACAGCACTTCTAAAAAATATAGCACACACTTGAGAGGTTTAAGACCGAGCTGTATTCCTCCCGAGGACTCCTCTCTGCTCCTTTCCGTTAGAGTACCTATTTTTGCAAATACATTTGCAAAAGCTGAAGGAAGATATCCAGACTGTGCTATGCGAATGACAGGCCTGGTAAACCATGGAATGAAACATTGGAGTAGCCTGTCCATATAGATTTTGGAGGAATTCAAAGACAGGCTCGGTGATCTGGGCCTCTATAATCCCATCTGTACTATGGTATATGGCATTCATCCAAACCCTCACATGTTCTTGGCTTTGGTAGAGAGATATAACAAAAGCACTAGGACTTTCATGACACCTCATGGAAAAATGGGGTTTGCTCTTAACGAGATGGAATATATCTCTCATCTACCAATGGGTGACAACCCATATGAAGAATATGTACCCACAAATGATGATTTAGATGCTCTAGCAAAGGAGAATCCCCAGATGATCACAGTTTTCCAAGAGCTGCTGTGCTACTATAAAATCTGCTCAATCTACTACGAAAGTGCTCCTGGGTCATGTGTGGGAAGACAAGCCACTGGACAGTAAAGCCTGTACGCTTCGTTTCTTTGAACCTTTTGATAGAAGTGATATACAATTATTGATGGAGAAGCATAATCATGGGGATGTCACTCTGACTGAGGACTCGGGTCAGTTCAAGGCTGGCAACGTTCTTCAAAGTTATCTTCGACAGGGTTACAGACCTATGTCTCCAGAAGCCCAGTTGGCAAGCTTTCTGTCTTTATGGCTACGACGCTTTGTAGTTCCGGGAACTAGTGCAGTTGACAGGTTTCATCGGGGTGTCCTGTTCGCTGCAACACGTCTTGTATTTAGATACAAGATGGATCTGCTTTCAGCCATGACCTGTCGCCTGAACGCAGGATTGCGTTCTTTTGTGGACACTATGCTGAAAGAAAATGATAATCGGTCGAATTTTCTCCGTACAGAAATGCCATTCACTTATTTGTTTGGATGGTTATTACTACACCATCCCTGCTTTGATAGACCCGGATATGGGACCTCCTGATGGAGATTTCATTGGGCGTTTTGCTAATACCTACTGGAAATATACTGCTCTTACAGAATGCTGACTTGCCCTGAACCGTGGATCAGGATTGTTCTTTCAGTGTGTTGGGCCTCCTACAGGTTATGATGCCATGCCTCTAAAGATGATGGAATTATCCGAAAAAACACTCCGTTTAAGTCCAAACATCTTTTCCTGGCTTAAAATAATCCAACCGTCCCACTTGGTTTATAGATTTGAGGAAGAACGCTATTTGGAGCCGTATTTGTCGAGTCGATTTGTACGACAATTCGGGTATGATCAACTTCATGTAGGAAATGCAACCACTTGCCTCTAAGCTACAGGTTATCTCATTGATGGGGCTAGAGCTTGGAATTATTACAATGCTCGGGGCACAAAGGCTATTTTTTCTATGCCTTACAAACTTCCCCAAGGTCCGCTTATGTTATATTCATATGCAAACTTTTACACTTCAGCGAACACATTTGCTGAAAACTTCCATCCCTCACATAGCTTTGCAACTGAAAGGAGAATTAAACAAGAAAAATGCACTCTTCAGTCTTTCCGAGACGTAGAAGATAGGGACCCCCGCTGATGTACCTCTGGAAGCATCAATTTTAATAAATTTTGCTGATCCGGTTCAAAATCCTTTAGATATCTCTAAAGATGCGGAAAGACAAATCCCCTGTCAAAGGTCTAAAGAAGAGAAAGACTACGGAAACAATAGTCTCTCCTCAACGGGATAATCTTCCTAATTATCCAAGGGCTCCGGAGAAGAAGAAAAGAACATGACTGGTTATCAATGAACTAGTGACCACAAGAACGACTCGTTCTCAATCAAAATAGTTACTTCTCAGTTCTTCCTCTGGAGAGAAGGACATTACTCCTTCTTCTATTCATAAACAAGAAAAGATTACAGAAGGAGGAACTTCTGTTTTCTTGATTGATCTAGAAGGTAATCGTACCAGAGCTGTTGCAGAGCCAAGCGCACCGATACTCAAAGAAGTTAGAAGAATATTGGACATGAAGAGGAACCATCTTAAGAAGGTACTATCAAAGCTGTGAAATATTCTTCTATATTAACTTTTACCAGAGATATATATATATGTCTGAATTGCTTTTCCTTGATTATTTAAATAGATGTTCGTCCTTCTCCTACCATCGTGACAGGAAATGTTCCTGCCATTGTACTTGCTGCAACAGAGATAACAGTTCCCTCTCCAACTCTTATGAGTCCAAAAGCTTCCTCTCCAAACTAAGATCTACCACCACAAGATACTTCTCAAGTTCAAATATCTACTCATTCAGAAGAAGCAATGATTGACGCATTGAATGGTTATGATTTTGATGATGAAACTTATGATGAAGATTGGGACAACATTGCTAAAGAAAAACAAACTTTAGCCAACATATCATCATCACAAGAAATCCCAATTGATAAAAATCCTTCACCTGTTGAAGACGAGGAGGATGTGGTTCATGATAAGGGACCTGTCATTCTTCCTGGAGTTAATGAATTCGCAACTACTGAGCCACTCGAAGTGCCTAAGGTGGCAACTGAAATGAATGAAACTCCAGTAACTCTACCACCTCCGAATGAATCAGGAGCAGGGAGTAGTCAGGCCGCCATGTCTACAG
Source organism: Iris pallida (assembly GCA_029216955.1). Classification (NCBI taxonomy): domain Eukaryota; kingdom Viridiplantae; phylum Streptophyta; class Magnoliopsida; order Asparagales; family Iridaceae; genus Iris; species Iris pallida. The sequence continues at coordinate 20,791,714 of JANAVB010041620.1, forward strand.
AGACTCTGTCCAAACTTTAGTCTGAGACAACTAAGACGATTGAGACTCCTCATAACGTACTCAGCCCAAGTAAGTTTCCCCACTGTAAATGATTTGTTATTGTATCTTCAGCCTTATGAGTCATAACATATGTAATTTGTAGCAACACCCATGGGGAGTGTAGCCGGGGAAGGAAGCTCTTCACATATTAGTGCTCCAGATGAAATACCCCCTCCTGCTAAGGCTGTGAAGACTTCTTCAAACATAGTAGCCACTCCAGGAGCCCTGGCAGCTAACAAATTTGTAGTGGCCTCTTTTACGAGAGTTTTCTTTACGTCTCTGGAGCCTCTAGTTCATGGAGTTATGGAGAGAAGATGTCCCTTTCAGTACCGTTAGAACTCCCACCACATTCTTGATTGAAGGCATCCGTGGTCAAGGAGACGAAGCTCAAGCTTCATTTTTGGAATATATTTTGCATGAACTAGAGAGTTCAATTAAGGCTTACAAGGAGCTGAAAGGAGGAGATATCAAGCCGCTAGTAAACGCGGAATATGAAACCATGGTTCAAGAAGCAAAGATTAGTAAAGCTGATTTTAAGACATTCCTGCTGACTTTCACTAGACAGTCTTCTGAGCTAGATGTTCAAATCTCTAACGTAACTGTTGTTGCTGAGGGTCACAAGACTAAGGCAATAGAAGAAGAGAAAAAGGCTGCTGGTCTAAAAGCTGAAATTGCTCGACTTCAGGCAGAACTCTAAAATACTGAGCATAACATAGAACAAGAAAATCAATTGTACCAATCTACTGTTGATCAGGTGGATATTTTGAAGGATCAAAAGAAGGAATTCGAACGTCTTCAGAATGAAGAGCTAAAACGTCGAACTGCTTCTCTACAACCTTTCAATCCTGAATTAGGACGAATTGGAGCTAGGCAGAGAGTGCTAGATTCTCGTGATGGAAGAATTCAAATTCTGAAGAAACAAATTACAGAACTTATCATCAATCCTTCAGAGTAAAAAATGGGCAAATGCTGTTATTTTCTCTCTCTTTTTCAATGTACTTTTTTTCTTCTTTTGCAGAAAAGAAATAGTAAAAAAATTTATGTGGTTCCATTACTTGTTGCATATCTTGTTATAGATATAAGTAATAGAATAGAAAATATATTAAGAGGTACTAGACGTGATATATTTCAAGATTTTGGAAAATAACAATATTTATTATATCTGCTCAGAGGTAATCTGGACGTGGCAGAATATAAAATTTAGCAATACTGTTATTTCAATGGACAACTTTATCCGGGGTAATAAGGACATGACAAGTTACTGATATAAATAATCAAAATTCAGAGGTGTAAAGGACGTGAATTCAAATTATTTAAACAAGAGACAATAAATATCCAATGAATGATAAGTCAAAGAAAGTAAATGAACTGATGGTCACCTTAATTTTTAAAGAAAAGATGCCAGCTTAAATCTTGAATGTGATCTTCTTTGAGACGACTTTTGACAACAATATCGTCAACATAGCATTCGACAGTCTTTCGTAAATGATCTCGAAAGATAGTACTCATAGCCCGTTGGTAAGTTGCACCTGCGTTCTTAAGACCAAACGGCATGACCGTATAACAGTACATACCATGAGAAGTACGAAACGAAGTACATTTTTCATCTTCAGGATCCATCCGTATTTGATTATATCCAGAAAACCCATACATGAAAGAAATTCGTTCGAATCCACATGTATTGTCGATCATAACATCAGTAATTGGGAGAGGGAATTCGTCTCTAGGGTAAGCATCATTGAGATCCCGAAAGTCTATGCAAGCTCGAACCTTTCCGGTCTTCTTCAGGAGTGGGACGACGTTGGCCACCCAGTCAGGATGTTGTTCTTCTCTGATAAAACCGCAAGCTATAAGATTTTTGACTTCATCATCAATTGCATCCATCATTTCAGGCTTGAATTGCCGTTATTTTTGTTTAACAGGTTTGGTATTCGGTAAAATATTAAGCTTGTGAGTTGTAATTTAAGGATCTAATCTCGGCATATCTTCGTAACTCCAGGCGAAGACGTCAATGTATTTACGAATAAGGTGAATTAATTCTTGTTTATCATCTTCTGGGAGATTCTTGCTAATATAGATTGGTCGTGATGCACCTTTCTCTCCAATATCGATTTGGACCAGTTGATCCTCAGTAGGTGGTTCTCGTTGTTCAAAACGAAGTTCCCACTGATTGTCCTTCTTTTGTGCCCAAAGGTCCATTTCAGTAGCTTCTCCAATGTTACTTTCGTCATCTTCTGAGAATTCAGCAGACACCATGTTAGAAGATACTATCACCTTATGAACATGACCGATGCTGGTATCAGAATCCTATGAGATAGAATCAGAAGAGTTTGAACATTCTTCTTCATCAGATTCAGAAGGTTATGGAGTTGGATGTGGTGACGTATAACCTAGTCCTCGTTTCGTTTTACTGTGGTATTGTTGTGATTTTCCTTTTGGAACAGCAATACGAAGAGGGGTTCGTCTTCCATTACCATTGTTGAGACCTGTTCTGAAATCATAGCCCATTTTACGAATGATAGCTTTAGATTGTGGACTATAGCATCGTAATTGTAGCCTTCCTGTATCATCTCTATTGTTATTATAGAGCATGATTTTTGGTTCTTCTCTTTTGTTGAAGAATATAGGCTTTTCATCTTTCTTTCGAGATGGTACTAAGAAGTACGACTCTTGATACAACTTCTATTGTAAGTGGCTTAAAGCTATCTAGCATATCCAGATAACACTGAGTATAGTAAAAGACATCAGTATACTGCAAAGGAGATGCTTTATTGATTTTTACACCATCATTTACAACAAGGACTTTAGCCTTAGCAGGCTTAGTCAAATTGATGACAAGAGGGGAAGAAAAAGAACGAGAAGGAGGAGGGAGCTTCTTACGACGAAGATCGATTACAAGTGCCTCAGAAGAGGTGAGCTCTCTTTGTTCCTGACTATCACCTTTAGATCGCTTCTCATGAGAAGGTAGATAGATAGTTAGTGGTTTGGAAGACTGAGGACAGGAGGTACGTCCTTTGACTGGAATCACCAGAGTATTATTAGGTATACTTTTCTGTTCTTCATCTGTGTCCATTGCTAGTACCACCCTCATGAATTCCTCTTTTTACATACGAGAATCGTTGCAATACACTTCAACTCCTTTGAAAAGATTCAGATCTGTAGCCTCTTTTTAGACTCCTCTATTACCATCCACATATTTGAAACATTAGTGGAGCATTGAGGGTACAATATTGTGTTTATGGATGAATGGCCTTCCCAACAAAGCATTATATGAGCCATGATTGTCAATAACATAGAAAGTTACCTTTCTACGAAGATTGCCAATTTGAAGTTTTAGACGTATCTTCCCCAAAGGTTCACTTCTTCCTTGATTGAATCCCAGGATGGTAGTGATAGTTGTAGAAAGATTATGTACTGGGATCTTCAAAGCATCCAATAAGGACTTTGGCATGATGCTAAGTGCAGACCCGGGATCAATCAGAATACGGTCGAATTTTATAATGTCCACATACCCCATGAAAAATAGAGGACGATCATGACGATTGTCTTCTAACAACATGCCATCTTGTGTAAAAGTGATATTAGGCATTAATCCAAATACACTATGACAATGTGCACAGCTGACTGGCTCCTTTTCGGGCTTCTTGAGAAGAGTCAAACAAGTGTCAGCCTGCATCAAGGCTTCACTTAACGTCTTACGAGTTTCTTTTGAGAGACGTAAAAGTTCAAAGATTGACAATCTTGCTGGAGTATTGGCCAATTGAGCCAATATGTCAAAATTATAAGGCTTTTCAAGTCGAAGAGATGATGACTTCTTCAACGCTTTATCAAAGCGAACAGGTTACTTTTCCTTGTCTGCTGATGTTGGTTTAGGAGGAGATGGCTCGACCACTGACAATGCAGACGGTGTACCTTCAGTAGGAGAAGATGATGGAGGAAGAACATCCGAGGATGGAGCAGGGTTCTCTTAATTTTCGGAATACTCCCGAAGATAGGATTTCCCAGATCTAGTGTCCATTAGGATTTCTTCTTCTGTTAATGGTTCAAAGGATACCATATTACGGTTCTTGGATTTAGACTTGGAATGCTTCTTTTGTTTAGAAGAGGAAGGTGTTTCAAATTCTGCCACCAGATCTGAATGAATCCACATAATCTCTCCTCTGTCAGTTGACATCGGAACAAGACCTTCATTTTGAGGAGACAGGATATTCACAATTTCCAGAGTAGTCCTTGGAATGGGGACAGTACCAACTTATACGAGTTGTGGTGGAAAATTACCGAATTGGAGAGAAACCACATTAGCAGTTACCGTTTTCTCGTCCTGCTGTAGAGTAATTGCTCCAGAGTTGACTAACTCCTGGATTTTGCCTATGAGCACATAACATGTACTGGTTGGATGCCCTATGAATCTGTGATAAATACAGTATTTAGGGTGATCAGTTTTACCAACTTCTTCTGGTCGCTTTGCCTCTGGAAACTGAAGCTTATTGCTTTTAATCAAGCAATCGAAGATGCTTAAAGTATCATCTTCATCGAAAGAATACTCTTCATTTGGACGAGATGACTTTTGCAGTGGTGCTGATGGGGTGGATGTCGTCTGAGTAACATTGACAGCCAAAGACTCTTTGTCTTTGAGATTAATGGCCAGTGTTTCTTTATTCTTGTGGTTATTCTGGCGATTACTACCCCCGGGTGTAGAATGTTCATCTTGGTTAGGATGAGTCATCGGGACTCCTAACTGCTTGAACTTTTCGGTACTAACTTCTGTCGCCTTTGCATTAACAATAAAAGAAGGCCAATCCTGGAATTGTGTAGATCCCGTCCACATACTAATAATAGGCAACAAGTTTGTTTTGCAAGTGTCTATTGTTATAGCAGATGGAGTACCTAAAGGCATTTAGAGTGCCTCTCGGCAGAATCTTTCAATGAAACTCTCTGTGGATTCATTGTGCCTCTGCTTAATTTTAATGAGGGTAGACATTGTCATGTCATTGACTCCCTCATAAAATTGTTCCAAGAATATTTGCTTGAAACTAGCAAAAGAAGTGATATAACCATCATGTAGGCTACGATACCAGTCATATGTTGTACCGGCTAAATAACTGACGAACACTCTGGTAAGGAGAGCATCATTTGGCTATAATTGATCAGTCATCACTTTAAAATAATTGATGTACTGACTTGGAGAAGTGCTACCATCAAACAGCATAATGGTTGGGATCTTATATTTAGGAGGAAATGGAACCTCCTTCCACTCTGTAGGATATGGTTGCTTTATGCCCAACCTTTGTAGGCCATCCATCTGCTTGAAGGCCTCAATCTGAGTGCGCAGAAGTTTCACATCCTCATTTGCATCCCCTGATGTTTGAGAATTAGTGTGCTGGTTAGAAGTGTTGGGAGAAGAAACAACGTGGTAATTACCACCCCCAGCACCAGACTGACTTGGATCAGCTTGAATTGGCACAGAAGCAACCTGAGGGGCTGGTACCCCCAGACTAACAGGTACAGAAGATGCTATAAGCTCAGGATTTGTAACAGGGTTTACAATCAGAGGCACTGTATGTTGAGCACCATTATGGTGTGCATGCTTGCAACCATTTCTGCCATGGTTTTTAATTTGTCTTCTAATACAATAATTCATTACTCTTGGCTGGTTGACGTAGAGGTATCTTGGTCTTTCGTAATGGTATATGTCGTCACTTCTCTTGCTGCTATTGATGAGATAGTTTGTTCAGAACTTTCACTATCTGTATCAAACTTCGAAAGAGAGTCCTCTCCCATATGAGTGATAGGGAGATCTTCTTGATTAAACACCTTGGATCAAATGACGATTTCTCGATCTAGTGTATTGAAAGACACCTTCAATGGATGCATGGATCCGATCTAAGTATCGTTGACTGGGATTACGAGATGCATTACCTCTTGGACGTTTCCCGCCCCCAGTGCCTTGAGAAGTCATGTTAACAGAAGCATATAATAGTTCATCTTCGTCTTCTATTATATGTTCAGAAGTTAAAGCATAGTTCAGACGATTAAAGACAGATCGTCGAGCCGATTGGCAACAACAGTTGATGACAACTTCATGTAGACAGTGGTGATTTGAAGCACGATTTAGAGGTGAGGAAAACATTCCCTTAGTCTCCTGTCTTTGTGTAAGCCGTTGCCGAAGATCAGTTACAACCACAAGACGAAAAGAAGTCGGAGGAACATATTCCTTAATGATGTTAGGAACATATCTCCTATTCTTCAGGTGTTTAGTTCCTTGAGTGTACAAAGATGTACTCAACTCATTAGCATAGGTAGATGGGTCTTTCTTTTCAAACTTTAACTTTTGGTGCAGATTGGCCTTTGGCATAAGGTTCTTGCGTTTTGCCAAAGTTGATATTGATTGACGCCTATTGAGATAAGTGCGTAAATCTAAAAATTTCGTTCCCGGTGTCGCTGTTTGTGATACTTTCAATTTTTCTTACTTGGATCTTGAAATTTGCAGGGTAGGAAGGTCTTGACCAAACCCCATAGGGGTAGGGAAGATACCTCTCTGATCAGTATTCTTTCCGGTATCAGAGATTCGAGGACCTCTGTTTACAGGAATAGAATCTGATACATATTCCTCTGAGTCATAGACCAGAAAAGTTTGAGGAAAGACCAAAGGGTGCTTTCCTTTATTTTGAATAGGGTTAGCTAAGAAGCGTTTCCCTTTGTTCTGTTGTGTGATCTTTTTAGGCATAGATTGTGCCAATTGAGAAAATGTCATAGGACTTTTTCCTTTATTCTGTCTAGTGTTGGCACTAGGACATGAATTCTCTAAGTTCATAACTTGAGAATTGGAAGATGGAATAGCCAAAAGACTAGTTCCCTTGAGTTGCGCTGGAGTAGCAGATTGCTTGGGTTGTGCCATAGTCCTATGGACTACTGGTGGCGCCATGGCAGCAACATTGGTAGACCGTGCCTCGACAGTAGCTTGAACTAACTGTGCCTTGGCAGCAAAGATAGTAGTAGGCTGCACATGGGCAGCAGAGTGAGCAGATTGTGCCCTAGCAACAGAAACAGGCTGTACTGGAGCTACTGAGGCAGATTGCGCCTTGGTCATTGAGAACTCAAGTTGCGCCTGGGCAACAGCAACTGTAGAAGATTTACGAGTCCACACAGTCCTGTTCTTGGCGATAGCTACCGTACGTATATAGCTCTTGGTGTTGATCATATTCTCGTAGGCTATCTGGTTGACTTGAACAACCAGAGTCTTCTGCGTCTTGCCGATTGACGTAATGTTACATTGAGTTGTCACTTTCTCGTCGGAGGAGAAAGTCGTCCCCAGCAGAGTCGCCATTTTGTTTTTGTAAAAAAATTATTTATTCTAAACTTGTAAAAGAGAACAAAGTACAATGAATTCTGGAAAAGTACAACTTTAGGAATCTGATCAAAAGACGATCACTTTATCCCTTGGACTATGTAAACTTGAAGACTGTAGCCTCTAGAGAACACAGCAGCAATTTTGCAAGAGTTCTTGATCTCTGTCTCTGTATGTCTCCCTGTGATAATGATTGGAAACTCTATTTATAGAGTTCTTGAAATAAATGTTTTAGCAGTTATTCTGATGATGCACGAAGCTGGACTGTGCCACATTGAGTTGCGCCAACCTCCTATTGCACCAACTTTCATTCAGTTGTCAGTCGTGTAATAATTATATTTAGACGCATGGCATCACATGATTGAGATGCGCGTGGTCGTCTACAGGATAGTAGACACGTCTTGAGAGATTAGTGGTATATGCGCCACGTCATCCTGCTTTAGAATGTAAGTTGTCTCAACTTTATCAGGTTGTACGAGCTTCAGTCAACAAGTCAAACTGCGCTTGATTTGAGTTGCGCCTACACACGTGGCAGCTTCTGAGCAAAAGTCATTCAGGTTGCGCCTAGGCGCAACTAAGGGTTTAGATTGCGTCTGGGCGCAACTCACAAAGTGTACAGACAGCTGTCCACCAACTTTTCTTGAGCGGCACAATTCACGGGATTCGAAGAGATTTTCCTCGTTCACTGTTGTGTCAGTCGTTAGTATTGTCAGGTAATAATGACCATTAAGTGTCAAATACCACGTAGGTTTTGGCACAAAAAGATTGGGCACAATCTGATATCCGGCGCAATCTAATCAGTGGTACAGTTTGTTCTCTGAGCTTCATATCAGTGGCGCAACTTAATTTTTGGGACGTAACTTGATCACTGATTAGTATATTCAAGGCGCAACTTGATTTTTAGGCTCTACCAAGACCTGCCCAAACTCAGATGTATGCTATGCCATACAAGATCTCCTCATCCTTAACAAAAATATCTGGGTCTGACCCGTACTCCTCTGAGTATGCCCGATTATCTAAAGACTAGAAGGAAACTATATCCCTAGAGGGATGCAACAAGATACATAAAAACATGTAAAATTATTACCAATAAATAGCGACAAGTAAATATAACTATGCCAATAGCTAGTGAATGCAATGTGCACGAGGTTAATGTTTACACACATAAGCTGTCTGGCTAAATAGGTAATCTTGCATAGCTTCTATTAGGGCTAGAGACAAGCTAATCATATACCGAAATCAACAATCTAAATAACATGCACAATAATGATCGAACGCCTGAGGCCATATAAATAAAGAGGTCATAACTCCCATAGATCCTCCAGAGTCCATGATTTATCAAAAAGTGCTTAGTATCTCGTATGTATAATGATTGTCCTCCCTGTCTAATGATATCGTACCAGATATGTAGGCAACCCTAGAGGGGGTGAGAAAGGTTTTATGAAATATATCTATAAAAAATTGACAAAAAGAGAAATTATAAGATGATGTAAGAAATTTAAACGCTCGATATATCTGGATCGCCATTTTTGAAGGCAATTCAGTCCCAGAACCCACTCTGTCCGAAGACTCGTCAACTTCTTACACTTGAGCTTTGATATGAAGATGTCATGCCCTAATCCGGTGAATCGTTCATCCTTGCATCGATTCAGCCGAATCGATCATCCTCACTGGGAAGTGATGTTATACGAGTCTGGGGTCGCACTTGTACAAGGCTAGATGATTCAATTCTTAAAAATGGTGACCCTGATTCAATATTTAGCAACGAAAGAAACAAAGTCATATTTAAGTTACATAAGTATACGAAACAATTCTCTTTATTAAATAAGCAGCAAAATTACGAAGACTTTCGATAGCCCAAATAAATCTACCAGATTGGCTTACAACACTCAAGTTTTCTCTAGCCCACAAAGGATTTCATCGTTCCATACATCATATATTTTATATCTCGATTGCATCATCCTATTGTAAGTCCAAGCGTCAATACGATCGCACGTCTAAAAATGCTATGATATTTCATGCCTCAGTGCGTTCAAGCGAACCTCCGCCACGAGCAATCCATTTCTTGCATCCTGTAAACAATCTAGTAGAGGATCAATAATAATCCTCTAGCATACTGATAAGACCCATTCTACTAAACCGATATTAAATAATTTATGAATCATATAGCTTACTATGTGATCTTTTTTATCTCTGCCTTATGATCGGTTTCATGCATATTCAAAAGCAGTAAAGCATATATTTCATGGCAAGCATGTTATCATTTACTCATCAAAGCAAGCAGGCAACATATATCAATCTCATGTTGTTTCGTGGCGACTTCTTATCAACATTGATGCACTCACCCTTGCACTAATGCAAGGTGATACGCCTACCATTATTCTGTGTTATGTTATAAGTGATATTTGTGCAGGATCTCTGTGTGCTTGCACTATTCAGCCTACCGGCCCTTATCTATATGAAGATCACTGGCGTCTCTACGTCAGAATGGACTATATTATCTTTCCAATTTGGATAACCTGGCATCCTTCCCGTACGGGTTGCTAGCCCTGTATCCAAAGGATGTCGAACTCACCAATAATTGTGGCTTATCGTATCAGTAGTCGATTGTAATTCGTACCCAAAAGATGTGCACCAACAATATTTATCCATCCCTCCTAGGCCGAACGGTCCCGGTGCCCCGGCCAATACTTGTTCGAGGAAAATCACATACCCGTGCACGGGATATACACTTAAGTCCAGTCAACCATGCAATGCACGTCTAACTCATAAAACTAAACATAGTCGGAGTACGAAGCTCAGACTTCACATCATCTTACATTTCTCAGATTCCTTCTTTATTTTCTCACATTTTTTTTTCTTTTTTTCTCACATTCCTTTTCTTTCTTTCTTTTCTCACATTCTTTATTTGCATGATTTTGTTCTTTCTTTCGATGTTTTGTCTCCTCGATTCAATGTTCAAATGAACGACCAGTGGGTCCAAAATATTTCAAGGCAACATACTATATTTGACAGTTCTGTGGGATTTTTGCCAAAACTGCAAGCTTTGCACCCGAAGTATATCTTTTAATGTTCTAGACTTATGTTCTTTTCCTCCAACACGTGTACTGAGGTACGCCTCGATGGAGTATTCAATGTTCTATAGCTTATAAGCTAAGGCACTCGCATCGATATAGTTCTTCAATGTTTTAGCCTTTTTAACTTGTGTACGGAGGCATGCCTTTGATAGTTGTTTTACGACTCATTGTCTTGAGGCATGTTTCGATTTAACTGTTCAAAGTCCCATGACTCATACATTCGATGCACTCGTTGATACAATTATCCTGTGTTCCGTTTGGATTCGTGCACTTGATGCACATTTTGCCTCAATGTTCTTAGTGTTCAATATGGACGTATAAATTCTCTCATTCCAATCACGCCCGTGGACTCGATCGTTTAACTTAGCATACAAAGGTATATTTTAATTAGGCATGATAGAGTAGGAAAGAATATTCAAAGTCCTCCAACCTTATGTCGATATGCCTTGTCATTTCGTCGAGCCGATATGGCTCGATTCCTTAATTTTGTTGTACGTCCAACTCTTCTGCCTTAGCCAGTCGAGCAGTTCGTGCTCTGTTAAACTACCCAACTGATTCAGCCTATTGTGTTCGTGCCTCAATCCATTGTGAGGCGATGCTTTGGTTTCAACGGACTCCGTTGCAAACAAGGCAAAAGATCGACCTCTTATAATTAAGCATTAAAGTTTAGCCTGCACATGAAACCATCTAAAACTAATACTTGTTCGAATTGGATTTATGCTTTGCATCGGTTAGATTTATTAGATCTTCGAACCGACTCAATGCTTTCTCTTTCGGGCTAATATAATTCTTGTATCGATTCGACTCAAGCATTTTTCGGGTCAACGTAACTCTTCGAGTCAACGACTCAGCATAATGCACCATATGGAGAGGTGCATTACATAATATACCACTCAAAACAAGGTTCATCCTGCAACCAAAACTAATACTCAATTCAAGTGGTTCACTTGATCTTTTTACGATCTCATTCTACCATCATTGTTCAGTTTTAAACATTCGTGCGAGCTTTCACTAACATATCATAGTCTTTCCTGCAGCTCAATTTGAATTTAGCATACAACTTAGTTTGGACTGTACACATATTTTAGGCACCCCAGAAATATATGTATTTCATCCAAGCCTAGTAGTAGAAAATTGGAATAAAGCTAGCAGATAAATTTTTAATCCTCAAATATCTGCCATCTTGTACTCTCCATCAGACTTGATCTCTAGCATTCGTTCCCATAATTCTATCGCATATACATTATTCGATAATGCATGATCATCCAACTAGTCTTCGAACGCAATGTAGTTCAAAATTATATTTCTTATTTTATAAGTTTTGCACTAACCATTAATTTTATGCGTTGCGTTAAGCTGTCGCATATGATCGCAATGAGTCATAGCAACGCCATTGCGTTCGAAGTCACTGCCCAACTATTTCTGAAGTTTTACCTTGCAAGTCATTTCAATACGATTTTCTTTTGTTGGATTGCAAATGCATCAACGTCCAAGACTACCCCTGCTAGGAAACTCACCCAGACATCATACATAAATTCTCGCGATGCAACTCAAATCGATGATGCTAAAAGAAAACGGTCTTTCCGACACAAAAGTTTAACTCGAGTCGACAATGCTCAAAGACAACAATCGCTTTGACACAAAGGTCTCTACGACGAGTCTTGTGTTCGATTCCTATCGAGTAGAAAATTTCTAGCAAAATTTTCAATCTTGTAGAATCGATATGCAGCAATATATACTCTAGCGGGGAAGGGGTGAATAGAGTATGCAGCAGAATATTAACAATTAAAAAAATTAAACACTACTTTGTCACTATCTTGTCGTAGTGACTATGTCACAAATAGATATAAGCAGTAAATAAGAGGACATAGAGTAAACTCAAACACAACAATGTACCATGGTTTCCCTCTTGTGAGGACTAGTCCAGGCCGAAGGACTATTGCTTCGAGTTTGAAATTTACTATTAGAAACACAAGCGATAACCGAGCGCTTGTAGCTCTTACAATACCGAATTTAAATCCGAAGTGCTCGACCGACTTCAATTGTAAAGTGTGAACTTCTGGATCAAGCCTCTGATTACAACTCTCTGCAACTTCTAGACCGTACCATACTGGCAAGTAGACTAGAGGTTGTAAAACAAGCTTGGGTTGAAAATGAAGGCTTTGAATAGCTTAAAAAGCTAAGAGAAGAGAAGATAGAAAGTGAATGAGTGATTTAGAATAAAAAAACTCTTCTCTATTTATAGGATTACTGAAAATCGACTTCTGGCCGAATTCGGATGCCAAACGTTCAAAAATTTGATTGTTGCAGCCATGTCTGCAGGGAGAACAGGTTTACAGGGTTTATCAAATTAGGTACCCAAGTTTGGGCCGAGTTCGGGCCGAACTCGATCCGAACTCTGGTATTCTATTTAGGTCAGAATCCCGGGTCTAAAATTTGGTTCTGGGCTCTTTAGAACTGTTGGGCTTTTGGGACTGTTTTTCAAATATAGGTTTGTGTAGAAAAAAAAGGTTGGTTTGTAAAAACCTGGGTAGTTTGAAAAACGTTTTTTGGTGAAGCCTATATATTTGCCAGTATGACGCAGTTTACATTATTTTCTAAACTCAATAAAATAGTAAAAAATATATTTGAGAAGGAAAATAAAGACAGACGCGACGACTGTACAAATCTCGAATGGTAGCATTACTGGTTATCGTAGTCCGTTGTGAGTAGCCCTTACATCGAGTCCGAGTTTAGACGATTATCAAAATCGATTCGACCATGACCAATGGGCCAACAATCTTCCCCATTTGGTAATTGACAAACCTTGATCGATATAACATCTTGTTCAAAATTAAATCCTTCAAAGTTGTAGTTGTACCCTCTTCTCTTGGCAAGTGTTATATTTTCTCTCCCGTTATTTTTTAAAATGCTCCCCTGCAATTTATGTGTACAAAAATACAAACGTGAATCAAAGGGAGAACAACAATAAAACAGATATGTCACAGAGCATCTATATGTAAGAAGCAGTATTTAAGCTAAACTATGAAATATGTGATATCTGTATATTGCTAAAAAGTGATAAATAAACAAATACTAGCCTTCATAAAGAGAATAACCACTTAGTACAGATGAAACTAAAAGAGTTTTAATCCATATAAGCAACTAGAAGAAAATGCATAAACTGATACTACATGATCTCAGAATATCACACATTTCCAAGATATGATGACAATTAGTAGAAAATCCACTAAACATAATATCTAGGCTAAAGACAATGACATCTAGATATTATCAATCCTCGCCTACATCCTGATCAATAACATCATCATCACCACCAGAAGTGTGAGCAGGTTCACCAGAAGATCTCAACCATTAATATGTGCCTGCAGGATTGACGCACAAGCGTACTTCTTGATCCTCAACACGGTAGCCAAAAAATATAGGATCTCTGGTAAAGATGCCAGTGTCGCCAGGCTGATGACAATGAGCAAAATGGAGATCGGCTAGTGCGTTAGAAATCGTCTAGATGCGAATGACATTACGGTACTCATAATCTCTCAACCGTTTAGTCTAGTGAGTCTCTAAAGCACTAACTTGATCAAGAGTAGCCTGATGCAGAGTCTGGGTTAGCTGCATGTGATCTCTCATCATATCGTGGAGACCCTCAATAGTCGATAGATAATCAGTGGATGGAGCAGCAGTGGCCGGAGTGGTAGGTGCTTTAGCAGGATGTGGAGCAACAAGAGCAACATGAGTAGTAGTAGCAGAAATCTCAGAACGCCTAGCTATACTAAGATGTGTAGTTTCAGCAAGGACATTGCACTCATCTAAGTCAATATCGAAGTACCAAAAGATGAGTGGCAAGTATATTGCTTAAACAAGATTTCTCTTGTTCATGCGAGTACGTACCATTATCTCGATAATAGTCTGTGGGAATTAAAAGGTAATCCCAAATTGAATATGGTATATGGCAGACAACTCAAGTGCAGTGATATCATCAGTGGAAGTCTGCTTTGGAAGGGTAGCAGAGAAGATGATCTTGTGGAGGTTGTAGAAATACAAACTCAAGTGTTTGGCCTTAAGTTTGTTGACAAGACACGGTCATGGATGGCAAATAGATGCTTTGAAAGTGTTCAAAGACATGTCAGAAGGAAATACAAATTTGGAAATACAAATTCGGTTAGCGCTTCTCCTTCGTTGGTTACACGAAGGATTGCAGCTAAATCATCCGCATCAATCTTAATATCAATTCCTCCGACACGAAAATAAATAACACCAGAGCCATAAATCAAATTACAGTAAAATAAACTAATAACATTGAGAAAGATAGGAAACAAAGTTGCTACTAAGTCATTGAGTTGTACCAATTGAAAAGCATTGAGATGGTCTGAAACAATATTGAAAATTATCAGGGCGCCAACACAGACGGTGTGGTCATAAAAATCACAAAACCATTCAATGAGTTGGTCTAGCATTGTGAATGAGAAATCGCAAAATGATCCGTCATCCGGTTGGACCGGCGAGAAAATAGACAGTTGTTGAGAGAATGATGATCCTTCGCCACTCTTATTTCTCTTTCTAAAGAACTTAGGAGCCATTGCAAATAAAAAGTTCTAGAAATTAAAATAGGAGACATATGAAAAATAGATATTATACCTTCCAGAAATTGAATATGATGTAGAGAATGAACCTGAGATCCCAAATCCAAAGTTTGGAGGCAAAAGACCAAGTAAATATGGAGGAAAAAATTGAACTAGGCTTAGAGTTTTGGTGGTTCCAAGATGCTGTTCATGGAGTAGAGGAAGAATGTGGAAGGGGTGATAAATAGGAGAAGTGGGGCCCACTCGGTCGGATGTAAATTAGCTAACAGAGTTCGGTCTGATTTCGGGCCGAACTTGCCTAGAACTCTATTGAACTCTTTTTAGGCTGTTTTACACCAAAAAATAATAATATCCACTTTTCCAATTTATCAAATCCTTTCAAATATTTAATTCAGAAAATTAATAATTTCAAATCTCAATTAATATAATTAAAATTATTTAACAAATTAATTTTGTTACACACTGATTTTCTCAGATTAGCTGTAGGATACTGTCCCAGCGAGCAAAGATCCACACGAGATGCTTAAGTTTCGTTTCGCTTAAGCTCTTACTGCCTTGGTGACAGACAGATCGTTTGTAAGCTTGTCTCTAAAACAATCGCTACATATTAGAATTAATTTAATAAATAAAATTAATTAATATTATTGATATCTAAAATTTCTAATTCTCGACATAAATAGTTGAATCTATATTCTGCCAAAGGTTTAGTGAAGAATTCAGCTAGTTGATGTTATGTGTCAATATATTCTAAATTAATATCTCCATTTTGTTGATGATCTCTAAGAAAGTGATGTCCTATCTCAATATTCTTGGTGCGTGAGTGACATACCAGATTTTTATTTAAATTGATCGTGCTAGTGTTGTCACAAAATATGTGAATAATGCAAATTGTAGGCTTCTAAGGTTTGCTTCATCTATAAAATTTGTAATAACTACGTTCTTCGGTGATATACTCAGCCTCAGGGTTGATAATACAACATAATTTTATTCCTTGCTAAACCAAGAGACTAAAGCTTTGCCTAGAAAATGATACGTTTCGCTGGTACTTTTTCTATCTACTTTGCATCTAGCAAAATCAGCATGCGAATAATCGATTAGGGCAAATGACATAGTTTTGGGATACCACAAGCCGACAAAAGAAGTCCTCTTAAGGTATCGAAAGATATACTTAACAACGTGGAATTGTGATTCCTTAGGGTTAGCTTGGAAACGTGCAAATAAGCAAATACTAAATATTATATCGGGGCGACTAGCAGTTAGATACAATAAACTACCGATCATACCTCGATACTTACGTGTGTCGACTAGTTTGAAGAACAGTTTGGCAACTCTAGAGGGGGGTGAATAGAGTTTATATAGAAAAATAGCCAATTAAAAATTAACTCTTTCACCAACAATCAATAATCAGAGTAAAGTGCAGAAAATAAATAAAGAGCAAAAGAGCATACGCAAACACAGCGATTTTAACCTGGTTTCCCTCGTGGAGGACTAGTCCAGGCCTGAGAACTCTAGCTCAGGATTAAATCCACTATTTGTGAAATAGTAGTTTACAACCCGTGCCTTTTCTTCAGAAGAGCACGTCAACTTCTAACAGAGGATCGCAGTGGCGATTTGCTTGGAATTGTCCAAGCGACTTCTTCAACTCTTGCACAAGAATCCTAACTGAGAGATGCTGAGCACTCGAGACTTAGGAGGCTTGTGGCTAGTAGATGGGAAGGGTATGGCTTATTGAGCTTATAAGAGAGAAGAGAAGAGAAGATTGAGTGGTTTGAAATGAGAGAATTCATGCCCTATTTATAGTGTTTTTATAGGCAGAATTCGGCCAGAATTCGGGTAGGAAAATTCAAAAATTTGGCCGTTGGACAGCTAGCAACCAGCTATCCCTAAAATTAGGGTTCCTGATTTCTAGGGGACAGAGTTCGGCCCGAACTCTGTGTGGAGGCAGAGTTCGGCCCGAACTCTGTCTCCAGAGCACAGAGTGGTTCTAAGGGGACCAGTGGGCAGTTTTTGGTTCAGTGGAGCTTGGGATTTTGGGTAGGTTATAGACTAAGTTCCAAGAGCTCAGCAAGACTCAGAGTACATAAATCTAGACTCAATGAAATCATAAAATACAGACTCCAGAACACACTGAGAGCCGGAGACTGAGCTGTCATCCGTCTTGAACTGAATGCAGTCGTCGTGTGTCGTATTGAATTAATACAAATATTATTTGGTCAATGTAGTCAATATTTGGTTGACTGTGACTTTGTGTCAACAATCTCCCCCATATTGATAATTGACAAAATAATATATGTATATTTCAATATTCATACCTGGACACAGTTGATTGTAACATAGTTCCATAGCTCCCCCATACACGATGCCTGAGCTAAGAGAAAATAGCTCCCCCGTAAACCATGAACGGTGTCGAGCTAGAAGCTATAGCTCTCCCCCTTACAAAATGCATAGTACCTGTGATCTGATAAATAATATTTTCCGGAGCAAGAAGTACAGATATACACAGATATACGAATGCATAGAACCAGTATGATATCTAATATCTCCCAAAAGCAAAACAATAAAAATATACATTATTTCTCCCCCTTTTGGCAGTTAGCAATATAAAGAAGCAATGAATATTAATGCAACCACACCAAGCAGAGAAGAAACAGTAAAATACTAAGCAAAATAAGTCACTAACATAGAATGATAATAAAGACAGATAATGTCATCCACCAAACCAAGTGGCCAACCATAAACAGAGTACATAAAACCAGCTACATAAATCCATAAGAAACTAAATAACTGAAATCAAAAGTAACTAAGATCATCATCAGTAGCAGCAGCAGCAGATAGTAGCCAATCTCCATCATGGAGCACGAGATGGTCCTGGAACATCTGATGGACCATGGAAGGAGCGACGAGGGTCCACAAAAGCATCATCCGGATCCATGTAACGCATAACCCACGGATCATCAATGCGATAACCCGCGCGCGCTGGATCCCTCTCCATGGGAATGTGCAAATGCTGAGACAGAGAGTACCGGATATCATGCAGAGAGTTGCCGAGAGCACTCATCTGCAGAGTGGTACGATAGTCCAGCTGTGTCCAGCGATCGTCCTCAAGAGTAAAACGATCCCGGAGCATGGTCTGAATGGACTCAAGAGTGGCAGGTGGAGGTGGTGCATCCTGACCAAAAGGAGGGGCGTCAGGCTCCTCATCAGCAGAATGCTCAGATGACTCAGAAGCAGCGACAGGCTGAAGGCGTCGTGCTTTGGATAGAAAGGCAGGTGCAGGCAGGAACGGACAATCATGGATAGGAATGATGAAGGCACGAAAAACGAAAGGAAGATAGAGAGGATAAACCAAAGCTCTTGGTTTCTTTCGACAGTTGATCATCCAATCCATCATAGTCCGTGGAAAGTTGAATGGAATACGATAGTGGAGATGATATAAGGCGGAGATCTCAAGATAAGTGACTTCATCTGTTGAGCCAGCCTTGGGTAAGATGGTGTTAAAAACCATTCAGTGAAGCTCATAGAAGTAGGGGTTGAGATGCTTGGCCATAAGTTTGCGAGGACTTATGTTAGGAGCACATAATTCCTCCTTGAATCCTTCAAGAGAAGTATCGCCAACAAATTGAAATTGACGTGCTTCCACAAGTTTATTCCAAGTATCAAGATTAACAAGATCAAGAAAATCCCCCAACTCAGAATCATTGAAGGCGATGTCAATACCGGCAACCCGGGAATAGATGTGTGTTGCATCAAAAGTTAAATTGCAATAGAACATTTGGATTGCACTACGGTAGATGACAGAATTTGAAGCAACTAAAGCATCCAAACAAAGATCATGGAATAAAGACTCATATTGAGAAAATATTGTGAAATTGATGGGATGGCCCCCAAACACCGGACGAGTCCTAAAATCGCTAAACCATTCATTAGAGGCGTCTAGCGATACAAATAGACGGTCGTCGTATGTGTTAGGGTCATCGGGACACGGTGGATTGAACAACGGATGAATGGGGTGTTGTTCAACTACTTGTTCAATCGGAGGAGGAGGATTCGAAGAGGAAGCACCCTCGGTTCGGATCCTCTTCCCGCGATTGGGCAAGCGTGGAGCCATTTACAAGAAATTGGATAACTTGAAATGGAGAGAAATAGAGAGTTATACCTGAAAATAATGTCAAACAGTTGAAGAGAACGTTGAAAAACCCCTTTTCCTTGATTTTGAGAAGAAATAGAGCCCTCTAGATCAAGAACTAGGGTTAGGGTTTGGAAGGAAGAAGATGGAAGAGGTGGAGAAGAAGGAAATATGGAAGGAAAGAGAAGGAATCCCGACATAAAGTAGGGCTTTGTCTTTGGTCGGGTAGAATAGTGACCATTGGATTAGAAAAGATCCAACGGCGGAGCCAGATCCCGATTCTGGAACCTAGGGACCGAACTCGGCCCGAACTCTGTTAGGGGCAAAGTTCGGCCCGAGTTCTGGATCAGTGGTCCAGAACAAAAGTTAGGCTGAAAAAAGATTAAGTGTTGAACAAAAAGAGATACAATTTTGAGAAACCCAATAAAGTACATAGAGAGATTCACAAAGGTCAGAATGAACTTTAGGAAGATCAATTTGGCAATAATAAATCGTAACAAACCATATAATAAACAAGGAAATATATTGTAATTCAGTATTTCAAATTTGCCATGGGTTAGCTGCAGGGGCCGGATCCCAGCTAGCGGTAGTCCTGAGGACTAGTGTACCGTGTCGCTTAAGCTTTTACGCCTTTTTGTCAGAAGGACCCTTTCGGCTTGTACCCATAATAAATTTGTCATAAAAGAATCAAAATATACTCGATATTTACGCAGGTAAGTCTCAACTTATAACTGCTTCATCCAAAATTCCGAGTTCACGACAAAGATAATTGAAGCGCTCTTCGGATAATGGCTTAGTAAAGAAATCTGCTAGCTGATGATCAGTGTCAATAAATTCTAAGTTAATCGTGCCATTTTGCTGATGATCACGCAAAAAGTGGTGTCTGATCTCAATGTGTTTAGTGCGTGAGTGGCAGACAGGGTTCTTAGTCAAATTGATGGCACTAGTATTGTCACAGAATATAGGAATATGCATGAAAGATAACTTATAGTCTTCAAGGGTTTGCTTCATCCACAGAATTTGTGCACAACAACGCCCAGCTGCTATGTATTCAGCTTCTGTTGTGGATAGTGCGACAGAGTTCTGCTTCTTGCTAAACCATGAGACTAAAGCCTTTCCTAACAAATGACACGTGCCGCTCGTACTTTTACGGTCGACCTTGCATCCAGCAAAGTCAGCATCAGAGTAACCGATGAGGTCAAATGATGTTGACTTGGGATACCATAGGCCCACTGTAACCGTACCCTTAAGGTATCGAAAGATACGCTTAACCGCGGTCATGTGAGATTCCTTAGGATTTGCTTGATATCTAGCACATAGGCAAACACTAAACATGATATCGGGGCGACTAGCAGTTAAATAAAGTAAGCTGCCTATCATACCTCGATACTTACGTTGATCAATGGGTTTGCCGCTCTCATCTGGTTCGAGTTTGGTTGAAGTAGCCATTGGCGTGCTAATTTGTTTGACGTTGTCAAGGTCGAACTTCTTCAGCATGTCCTTGGTATACTTTGATTGACAGATGAAAGTTCCATTTGCCAGTTGCTTTACTTGCATGCCAAGAAAGTAGTTGAGCTCTCCCATCATGCTCATCTCAAATTCTGTCTGCATACACTTGGCAAATTCTTGACAAAGAGTTTCATCAGTAGACCCAAAAATAATATCATCAACATAAATTTGAATCAACAGAATAGTGTCTTTTAAAGATTTTATAAACAGTGTAGTGTCAATTTTCCCTTTTGAAAAACCTTTCTCAAGTAAGAAGCTACTTAGCCTTTCATACCAAGCTCTAGGGGCTTGCTTGAGGCCATAAAGTGCTTTCTTTAGCTTGAACACGTGGTCGGGAAATTTGTGATTTTCAAAGCCAGGAGGTTGTTTCACATAAACTTTCTCCTTAATAAAACCATTCAGAAAAGCACTTTTCACATCCATTTGAAATAATTTAAAGTTTTGAAAATTAGCAAAAGCACAAAGCATCCGAATGGATTCTAGTCTAGCAACAGGAGCATACGTCTCATCGTAGTCGATACCTTCCTCTTGGTTGTATCCTTGAGCTACTAGACGAGCTTTGTTACGTGTGACTGAACCATCTTCATTTACTTTGTTTCTAAAAACCCATTTAGTACCAATTATAGAGTGATTAACCGGTCTAGGAACGAGTTCCCATACTTGGCTTCTCTCGAATTGGTTGAGTTCTTCTTGCATAGCAGAAATCCAAAATTCATCATTAAAAGCTTCAGAAATGTTTTTAGGCTCTACTTGTGAAATGAAGGCAGTGCTAGCAACAGAGTCTCTTAGTGATGATCTAGTAGTTACTCCACGTGAAACTTCTCCTATAACTAAATTTTCTGGATGAGAAGGTTTGAAAGAGAATTTCTTAGGCAAACCCTCCAGAGAATTAGTTTCGGTTGAAGTATTCATTGGAGTAGAAGTTGATGGCTCAACGTCATCATCAAGAGTACTTGCTGCACTGTTGTCTTCATTAAAAGTCACATTTGTTGACTCTTCCACAATAAGTGAGCGTTTATTGAAAACTCTATATCCCTTACTCTTGGCAGCATAACCAAGAAAGATACCATCGTCAGCTTTGGCATCAAAATTGCCTAAGTTGTCTTTGGTGTTAAGGATAAAACATCTACAACCAAAAACTTTAAAATAAGAAACATTGGGGGTTCTCCCAAACCAAAGCTCATAGGGTGTTTTCTTCGTAATGGGACGAATCAGTACCCTATTCAAAATATGGCATGCTGTACTAACAGCTTCTGCCCAAAAGTATTTCGGAAGTGAAAATTTATTCAACATGACTCTGGCCATATCGCCGAGAGTTCTATTCTTCCGCTCCACAACACCATTTTGTTGAGGAGTTCTAGGACAAGAAAATTCATGATCAAAACCATTTGCATTACAAAAACTTTCAAAATCATAATTTACGAATTCGCCTCCATGATCACTTCGGATTCGAGTAATCATGTAGCCTTTTTCGTTTTGAACTTTCTTTACAAAAACTTTGAAAGCAGAAATAGCATCGCTCTTATTAGCGAGAAAGAAAACCCAAGTAAATCTCGAAAAATCATCAACAATAACAAATGCATACAGTTTGCCACCAAGGCTAGCTATTCTACTAGGACCAAATAAATCCATATGAAGTAGTTGCAAGGGTCTAGTAGTACTTACAGAGTTGATGGAATGAAACGAGGATTTTGTTGCCTTGTTTAGTTCACATTCGGCACATACCGTATCCTTTTTGAATGTGATGTCAGGTAATCCTCTCACTAGCTTCTTGGTAGAAAGCCTGGATATAGCATCCATATTGGCGTGACCAAGACGCTGGTGCCAAAGTAGTCGTTCGTCTTTGTGGGCATATAAACATCTACCTGCATTGTTAGTATTTATAGAAAGATAGAAAATATAGATGTTATCCTCTCTTTTCCCTTCAAAAGCAATGTCTCCTGTTGACCTATCATAGATGTAGCAACTGTTTTGTCCAAAGTTAATGTCATATCCATGATCAGCAAGATGACTAATGCTGAGCAGGTTATGCTTTAACTCGGTCACTAGGCAGACATCCTTTATTACAGGAGAGGGAGGATGACCAATGATACCATTACCTATAATGTGCCCTTTGAGATTGTTACCGAAGGATACGTATCCTTCTCTCTTCATCGATAGTGATGCAAAAAGGTTTGCGTCTCCCGTCATATGTCGCGAGCATCCACTATCGAGAATCCACTTACTTTCAGTTGAGGAGGGAAGGTCCACCTACATCAAGAGTAGATGTGACCTTTGGTACCCGAGTTCTTGAGGGTCCTGAAAAGTTAGTCTTTGGGAACCAAGCATATATCCTTTTATCTACAAGTCTTCTAACTCTGCACTGTGGTGAGATGTGTCCATGTAATCCACAATAAGTACAGATAGCATTCTTGTTTATACTAGGAGTATGAGAATGATATTTATAAGCAACAGGATGAGGATGGACATGATGTGAAGAGTTAGCATGGTGAGGATGATTATGCATGGAATAAGTGGCATGGTGATGGTGTCTTTGAGGCATAGAATGATGGTATTGTCTATGATGAGTGACATGCTGATATTGTCTAGATGGCATGGCATGATGATTTTGTCTATATGGCATGACATGACGATTTTGTCTATATGGTATATGAGGACCTTGTCTATATGGCATTGCATGATGATCTTGTCTATATGGCATGACATGATGATTTTTATGTGTGAAGTACTGTTGATTGTGTCTTTGTGCATGATGCTTGTGTACTGAGTGAGAATTGTTCTTACGTGCACGTGGTTTGTGAAAGTTTGTGTATATGAATGCATGGTTATGTGCTGCATGAGAATGACTTGGTTGACTAGCATGAGTGGTGTTGTGCCCATGTGATTGGGTTTGAGGTTGAATAACCTGTTTACCCAATTTGGTTTCTAATCTTTTAGTAACAGCTTGCAGTTCAGTAACCTTAATATTTAAGCCATATATCTTAGTCATGGAAATCTTGTGTCTACTCTTTTCTTCAGCAAGCAACGTGTTGAGTGTAGTGATTTCTTGAGTTTGTTGCTCAATACGTGCTTCAGCATCATGCAAGCTTAATTTGAGCTTGGATACTTCATCAGCGTCATTAGTGGGTGATGTGTCTCTAACATTATCAAGAAGTAAGGAAATTCTTTGTATCTCATCTTCTAGACTTTTGATTTTGTCCTTGGCATGTTTATATTTACCGATGACCTTTTTATGATCATCGAGTAAATCAGTGAAAGCATCGCCAAGTTCATCAAAAGAGAAGTCATCCAGAGTTTCGTTAGATACCTTGTTAGAAGTTGCCATCAGGCACACATTTGCTGTATCTTGAGGAGAGTCCTTTTCTTCCTCAGAGTCACTTGCTTCACTTTCATGCCAGATGCCTGTGTTGGCATATTTCTTTGATGAGTTCTTTTTGTATGGCTTCTCATAGCGGTTGCTCTTCTTCAGGAATGGGCAGTCTTTTCGGACATGTCCAGTTTTCTTGCAACCGTAACAAGTTGGTTCTTCTTCATCGTCTTCTTGAGATTCCTTCTTCCTTCGATTGAAGCGAAGGAATTTCTTGAAGTTGCGAACCATGAGAGCTTGTTCTTCATCATCCGAATTATCTTCTTCGGTCTCATCATGATTAGCTCTTCGTTGATGAGCTTTGAGTGCGATCTCCCTGGTCTTCGGAGCAGGCTCTTCGAAGTCCTTGAGGTCAAGCTCGTGAGTCATAAGCTTACCCATCAAGGTCTCCATTGACATTGTTGTGAGATCGTTTCCTTCTATGATGGCTGTCACCTTAGGGTTCCAAATCTTTGGTAGCCCTCTGAGCAGCTTACGAATCTTCTCGTGGTTTGAGTACTGCTTTCCGAGCGAAGATAGAGGATTGATGATGTCGAGGAATCTTGTGATCATTTGAGTGATCGTCTCACTTGGCTTCATCTTGAAGGCTTCGTATTCTTGAGTGAGACGGCTTATTTTAGATTCCTTGACCTGTGTGGTTCCTTCATGCGTCACTTCTAGAAGTCTCCATACTTCATGAGCAGTGGTGCAAGTAGAAACCCTGTTAAACTCATTCCTGTCTATAGCACAGAATAAAGCATTAATAGCCCTAGCGTCTAGACTTGCCTGTTTCTTCTCCTCGACAGAATATTTGTCGTGTGGTTTCTCAATGAGGTCACCATCGACAACTATCCTGGCGGGCTTTTTGTAACCGTCAGTGATGACAGTCCACAGGTCAAAGTCTAGAGACTTAAGATAGAAGCTCATCCTTGTTTTCCAATATGTGTAGTTAGTTCCATCAAATAGGGGAGGCCTATGAGTGGACTGACCTTCACCATGATTGGAAATCAAGGATTGTGTGGTTGCCATGGATCAGCTCTTAGGATGTTAATCCTTGTAAAGAGAACAGAGCTCTGATACCAATTGAAGAACAGTTTGGCAACTCTAGAGGGGGATGAATAGAGTTTATATAGAAAAATAGCCAATTAAAAATTAACTCTTTCACCAACAATCAATAATCAGAGTAAAGTGCGGAAAATAAATAAAGAGCAAAAGAGCATACGCAAACACAGCGATTTTAACCTGGTTTCCCTCGTGGAGGACTAGTCCAGGCCTGAGAACTCTAGCTCAGGATTAAATCCACTATTTGTGAAATAGTAGTTTACAACCCGTGCCTTTTCTTCAGAAGAGCACGTCAACTTCTAACAGAGGATCGCAGTGGCGATTTGCTTGGAATTGTCCAAGCGACTTCTTCAACTCTTGCACAAGAATCCTAACTGAGAGATGCTGAGCACTCGAGACTTAGGAGGCTTGTGGCTAGTAGATGGGAAGGGTATGGCTTATTGAGCTTATAAGAGAGAAGAGAAGAGAAGATTGAGTGGTTTGAAATGAGAGAATTCATGCCCTATTTATAGTGTTTTTATAGGCAGAATTCGGCCAGAATTCGGGTAGGAAAATTCAAAAATTTGGCCGTTGGACAGCTAGCAACCAGCTATCCCTAAAATTAGGGTTCCTGATTTCTAGGGGACAGAGTTCGGCCCGAACTCTGTGTGGAGGCAGAGTTCGGCCCGAACTCTGTCTCCAGAGCACAGAGTGGTTCTAAGGGGACCAGTGGGCAGTTTTTGGTTCAGTGGAGCTTGGGATTTTGGGTAGGTTATAGACTAAGTTCCAAGAGCTCAGCAAGACTCAGAGTACATAAATCTAGACTCAATGAAATCATAAAATACAGACTCCAGAACACACTGAGAGCCGGAGACTGAGCTGTCATCCGTCTTGAACTGAATGTAGTCGTCGTGTGTCGTATTGAATTAATACAAATATTATTTGGTCAATGTAGTCAATATTTGGTTGACTGTGACTTTGTGTCAACATAGTTTGCCTTGTTCATCTATGTCAAGCGTAGTTAAAAATTATAATTTTTAATATAATTTAATTAAGATCCCAAGTTTGGACCTGACCTGTCACGACCCCCTTCAACTTTTGGAATATAACTGTATGGTCAAGTCCAGACTACGCCGCGGCATCAGCGGTAGTATGCGGTCTATGATAACAATGGTCTACAACCAGAACAACACGCACATATCATCTACAACTAAGCCATAAGAAAAAATATATGCTAATTCGCATCAGTGTTGAAATCAAGTACGCCAGTGATGTCACTGTCGCCAATATACTCACCGTATACTTCAAGACAGATCACGTCGTCTAAAGCTGAAAAATAGTTTTCTAGTCACAATTTGAGCAAGATCACCATAACACTACACCACATAGTATATTATAGAAGCATGAAAAAATAATAAAAAGAAAGATAAACTATAGTCATGACATGATATGATAAGAACAAGAGGTTATCAGTACTGTGTGTTTTTGAATAGTAAATTTTTACATGTGGACGGTCTGGGATATACGTCAATCGTACATATGGTGCACGATTGATATAATTTATGTTATGCAGGAAGGGATTTATAAAGATAACGTAGACCACATGCATACTCGTAGTATTCTCCTACCCATAACTCACAAGAAAATATGTTCACTATATATAACAATATAGGTAAACAGGTAAACATGATAAACGTGTAATCATAACACAGTAATAGTGAACAAGTATAACAAAATATGAATATAAACAAGCAACTGGAGAAGAACAATGCTCATGCACAAGAAATCAATCATGGTGAATCAAGAACAATAACAACGTGATATATGAAGAAGTAACCATGAAAAGACTATATAAAGATATATGCAGCAGAAAATAAAGGTAACATAGTGTCGTAG
The DNA here is from genome assembly GCA_029216955.1 of Iris pallida. Taxonomy (NCBI): domain Eukaryota; kingdom Viridiplantae; phylum Streptophyta; class Magnoliopsida; order Asparagales; family Iridaceae; genus Iris; species Iris pallida. Next base: position 20,818,679 of record JANAVB010041620.1, read on the forward strand.
TGAAACTTCTTTGATTTTCTGGACAACCATTTTCACAAGTCGAGGACGAGAGGAACTCCGGCCTATATGCTACCAACCCATATCATATCATTGCACCACGAACCGTGAACGAAGAACACAAGTTAGTTCTAAAACTCCTACTCTAAAAATCATAGAAAGGTGGCTAATGGGTTTATCTTATTAATATTATTTAATTCTAAAAAAAATCATATAAAAAATAATTTAATCTAATTATAATCTAAATAAAGAATTTTGGCCATTGAAAGTCACAATTCCAATTTTGGAATCTTTATCACGCAAATCGAGACGTACCATTGACTAACTAGTCAGACATTACGAACATAATAATTTGAGTGTGTATTCTAGTATATTTTATCATCACCAGTGCACTGGAATTGATGGTGCCATAAAATTATTTTGGTCAGAAGTTACCGCCATTATGGCTAACCATGACCAAATCGATGAATCACCGGTCAAATCTGAGTTCAACGAATTAAATAAAATACTAAAGAATCATATAAAATTATCTGAAAAATATACCTAGATATCATCGTGCCAGCTTTCTAAATATCCAAACGGCTCACAAAACAGAGTTCAAGATCTCCCGAAATCTCGAAAACCGTACGACACGTCAATTTTTGGACAACCGACACTCAAATAAATTTCTAGAAATTTATAGACAAAATATCCTTAATCAAATTATATATTCTAGAAACTGACCTCGATACAGTTCTAACAAAAATATGTCACACAAAAAGTACACGGGATTGACCATAATCGCTTTGCGAAGTCGAAGGATCACCGAAAAGAAAACTCAAAAAATCGGCTGAAATATAATAGGGTTTTCGGAAAAGAATATATATATATATATATATATATATATATAAATATATATATATATATATATATATATATATATATAATGGAAGAGTTGGGCCCGCCCGATGGGTGAGTGGGTAGGTATAGGGTTTTCGAAAAAAAAAAATATATACATATATATATATATATATATATATATATATATATATATATATATATATATATATATATATATAATGGAAGAGAGATGGTTACAGCTAGGGTGCCGACGGTTGGGCCCGCCCGATGGGTGAGTGGGTAGTTGCTTCATTAAATTACAAAAATTCATTTTAACTCCAAATAAATCCAAATAAATTCCAAATAAATCTAGAAAATTTTCAAAAAAATTCTAGAAAATATTTGTAAGTGTCTAGAACCTAAATAAATAAAATTTCTAAAAATTTCATTGTGTGACCCCATAGTAAATCTCAAAATTCTATGAAAAAATAAATTCTACGAGTATCTAAAAATCCCCAAAAATTCCAAAAAAAATCCAAAAAATCTAGAATATTCTAAAAAATACTTCTAGTCATCAAGAGCCCAAATAAAAATATTGGTCTCAAAATAACCTCAAATGACTTTACAGTAAATCCTAAAAGTCCTTAACAATAACAAACCCTTAAAAATTAAATACCTAAAAAGATCCAAAAATTCTCAAAATATAAAATAGATAAATAATATATTTAGGACTACCTGGAGGCCACAGTGATCCTAAGTGACCCTATAGTACCATAATGCACCTACAGACTTAGGTACGACCACCTTGTGATTCCAAACCAAACCCTAAATAATTTTTTAAAAAAATCTAAGAAGCAGGTGCTACATAACCCATTAAACAATAGAAATATTTCAACCAAACGAACGGAATAAAATGAATTGATTATTCGGTTAGGTTTCGATTTTGGCTAATTTCTGTTTGGTTTCTGTTTTGGATTTTTAGAAGTTTGGTTTATTCAGTTTTGACTATTTTGGTTTGGTTGAAACCAAATAAGCTGAACGCTCACCCCTACAATTCAGCAGTGTTAGTATTGTGTTCACAGCACAAAACCACTATCTTTGGCATATATTTGTAAGCCTATTTCCTCCTCTTTATGCCATCTTCATACAGATTAAACATATAAAAGATTTCCTTAATGTTTTTTTAAAATTTATTTAGCATGATAACCCATGATTACATGATTGTGAACTCACATTTTCTAATAGATTTTGTAGACACATATGTATACACTCAACCCCCCTACCCCACCCACACACAAACCACAACCACAATCCCTTGCATAATATCTTCAGGACTATATATACCAAAGAAGACCCTAATGCATGCACATATGTCATAATACTACCTACATAATTATTTATGTTAGGGACTATCAACTAGTTTGACTAGATGTTGTTTACAAAACATATCATGACACACACTAGTATACACTTCATGTTTTTGTTTTTAACTCGATAGGTTAAGTAGCATATAGTTATATATGACACATAACCTAGAGCAACATACTATTCCTAACCTATTTTGATATGGCAAACCATTTATAAATTAGGGTTGATCTTCAATTTATGAAGACACTAATTATTGTAACTAAAACATTGCACACTGTAAGCCCCTAAATTTCAAAATAATATTTTTATAATTTTAAATAGTCTTTTTACACTTAAAATGAATTATTATAATTATTAGAAACTTTTCTAGAATTTTTAAATGATTTTTAAATGATTTCTAAATCAAAATATATTATTTTATAATATTAAATTTGTTTTAATATCATTATACAATTTATCAAATTGTTATTATACAGTTTGCAACTTAGTGATTTGTTTTAATTGCGGTTTGCAAATATTAATTTGCAAACCGATATGCATAGGGCTATTTTGCAAGACCCCAAACTTCGGGGGCCTTGCTGCAAACTTCCAGTCACCCCCCCCCCCACGTCCTTTCTCTCTCCTCTCACTCAACTGCCCCCGACGACCGACGACGATCGACGACGATCGACGACCGCTACGACGACACCGACCTAGCCCACTTCGACCGCCCTAAACTGTCTATAAATACTCCCCGACAACGAAACCCTAACCCTAGCCTAATTTCTGACCACCACAGCCCCTTCTTCTCCGACAAGACCCCACCGAAATCCTAACTCAAACGACCCCCTAGCGCCACCACCACAGCCACCTTTACCGCCATCGACTACCACCGACGTGTTCGCCGGAGCCAGGCGAGTGCAGCGCCACCCCAGCGTCGCGACCACGATGCCCATAGCCGTTGTCCAGCACCCTCCACAACCCCCAGCTCGCCGGACACGAAGGTAACAGCCCGAAAATTGTGTCGTATATGTCCCAAACTCACACACGACGTTCGCCTGGACACGGGAAACCTAACAGTAGGGTTGGACACGTATTTGCAGTGTCGTGCGTGTCGTACTGGGCGCGGACATACGACACTGGATCAGATTTCATTTGCTCGTGTCCTGAACAGTCTGGACATGAAGCCGAACTGTTATTTAGGTTATTGGGTTAACGAGTTTAGATCATGCTATTGGGTTCAGAAACCCATTAACCTTAAACCTAATAAATCTAACCCAAACCCTTTTCCTAAACAAATGACTCGGGCTGATCCCCTGGCCAGCCCGAGCGCGCTAAATGCCCCCCTTGCCCTGGCCGAGTTCGAGCCCCCCCTTCCTATTTTATTTTGTTTTGTTTTGTTTTAGTTTTATTGTTATATATATGTATATATGTATATATGTATTTATATATATGTATATATATATATATATATATATATATATATATATATATATATATATATATATATATATATATATATATATATATATAAAATATATATATATATATATATATATATATATTTTACATATATGTATATATATATATATATGTATATGTATTTGTGTATATATATATTATTATATATACTGTATTATGTATATATATAATAGGTATATAAAAAATGTATATATATATATATATATATATATATATATATATATATATATAAATTACTATATATTTATGTATATATAAAATTGTGTTTGTTGTATAATTATGTATATATTTTCAAATACAAATCTTAGTGCTAAATATTATTATGAAAAATTTCACAAGTTATTTATTGTATATTTTTGTGACTTGCATATTTTACCACTTTAAAATATATTATATTTAAATTCCTATATTTTATTAATTATGACCATTTGATGTCCAAACTTAGCATGGATTTTTGGGCCCAATTGTGGCTAATACATTCAGAGTCTGTACAATTCCTATTGGACTTGATTCATGGCTTTGGGTCCTGTATCTGGACTTCGGTTCAATTTCGAATACATGGACAAAATAGTAAATAATTAATTAATTATTTTCCAGAAAGTGTTACTTGCTGTTTTTGAATTTATATATATATTTTGTTTGCGGTAAAAATCTGGACAAAATAGTATTTAAATACTATGTTAATTTAGCTAATTTATTTTAATTTTTCCAGCATTTAATTTTTATTTTGGTATTTTTATACAAATAGAAAAATAGAACTTATTTTCAGGATATATAAGTTTGCTGATTTTTAATAAATATATATGAGGGTTTATAAATTCTAAAAAAATTATTATGAATTTCTATAATTAACAAGGATCATTTTGGTACTTTATTTTATATAAAATTAGGCTTTTTCTCTATCTCCAAAATTGTTGGAACACAATATACAGTTTGATTTATTTATCGAATAATTACGACTTTCAGTGTTTTGTGTTGTTTTGAGTTATAGACGTATTGGACCTCACCCTACCCTAGTGTAAACACCCTAAAAAGTTAGTTTGGGTATTATGTTACCCCACATTGGTCTTCTATGCTAAAGTCATCATTTGTCTAGGTGTCCAGTCAGAAAGTCGTATCACACAACTAGCGTCTTAGTGTTTAACTTAGTATAAAAAACTAAGTTTAGGTGTTATTTCTACAGTGTCGAGTCACCAGGCATCTATAGAATTTCTATTACTGCTTTGCTTTGCTAAAGGCAAGTACTTCTACAAACTTTACATACAGCTATAACAATAAACTGTGATTTTCCAACCATATTAAATGTTGATCCTTGGGGTAGCAAGTTAAATCTTCACATGTTGTATTACTGTTTAGTCTCTACCATGCTTAGGGCAGTTTTCATATCTCTCACATGTTTAAACAACGGGTTAAGGGGAAACTGTTAGTAGTGTACGTGATTATGTCCCCTTCTCCGTATGTATTTACCGAGCACTGTTACATTCTATATGTAACTTTGTCGTATGTCTGATCCCGCGTTTGTGTATGGACATACACCGATGCCGTTAAGGGTACGTATGTACACTTTAGAAAATTGATATGTACCACTGTACATCATGATTACCTATTGACTGATCACTCACCTACTACAGTTTTAAATATTAAAACAAATAATTATTGACATGATAAAAATGTATCTAAAACTGGATAAACAAGATATGTCATTTTATTTTTTTTCCATCACATGATCAGTATTATATGTTTGTTAGAATCAGTACTTGCTCCCGTCCTGACAGGATAACGTTGTAGGTATACTTGCTAAGGAGGAGTTGCTTTGTGATTCATATTATGGAGTTACTGCCGAGCACCAGGCTTTGTCCTAAGAGGATGTACCCGCGGAGAAACTCGTCTAGTTGTCTATTTACTTTGGACTTTTGAGAGTAGTCATGTTTTAGACTATGTATTTTGTGACTGGACCTGTATCCAGCTTCACATTATGGACTTGTACCTAGATCTTATTGATATACGAGACGACTTTTGTGTTTGTGACATTTATGACTCTTTATTACTTATAGAACTGTTAGCACATTTTAGTCTTACCTTGATATCTTGGGAACGCTTACTATGCTTTATCTCAAGCGTATGCTAGACATGACTCGGCCCGGCCTAATAATGTTGGTAGCGGATAGTGACATGTTTTTAGTGGTGGCCCATGCAGGTCAAGACTAAATTGTTTGGTTACGTTATTGTACCGAGCTTGCCTGCAATTAGGAACTTAAGGTAATTAGACAATACTAGGAATGACGCTTAGAATACCTAGAGGAATACTAGGATTGCAACATAGGAAACGCATCACATCATATGCTCGCTATTATAATTAGATTTTTTTGTTTATGATTGTTTACTTTAAAGAGTCCTTATAAGTCCTTTTATTTATTTAGATGGTGCTCACCCGCTCATCACAGTATGTCACACCTGAGAACGGCACACTCCATATCCAGTCGGTTGACCAGTTGACCGATACACCTCCACCTCCATCTACCACACTCCCCCACTCCATAAATCTACCAACCCAAATCACTCTACCACATTCCACATCACAGGTCCAGTAGGACCCGATACTCCCACCACCACCTATTACTATACCTGTCCAAGCTTCCGTCATACTCGACGAAAACCAACTGCTCATTCTAATCCAGGGGTTCCTAACGACCCATCAGGAGCACGCAGAGCACTTGCGGATAGTTTTGGGGATTCTAAGGCAGGAGAGGTTGTTTGCCAAATTGTCGAAGTACGAGTTCTTTTTGGACCGAGTGGAGTTTTTCGGTCATGTAGTCACTGAAGAAGGGATCTCGGTGGATTCCAGGAAGATTGCTGCCGTTGAGACATGGAAGGCTCCGACGTCTGTTTCAAAGATCAGGAGCTTTCTGGGTTTAGCAGTCCAGGACTTTGCTAGGACAGCTGAACCCATGACAAAACTGACGCGGAAGGACGCAGAGTACATATGGTCAGAGGACTGCCAGGCAACATTTGAGGAGCTAAAGAGGAGGCTGACGACCGCTCTAGTTCTGACATTACCTTCAGGGTCTGGAGATTTTACCATATACAGCGATGCTTCGGAAAAGGAGCTAGGATGTGTCCTACAGCAGCATGGGAAAGTGATTGCTTATGCATCTAGGCAATTACGGACTCATGAGCGGAACTATCCTACCCATGACCTAGAGTTAGCTGCGGTGATCTTTGCACTCAAGTTATAGAAACATTACTTATACGAAGAGCGTGTGAAAATATTTACTGACCACAAGATCTTGAAGTATGTGTTCACGCAAAAAGAGCTGAACATGAGGCAAAGACGATGGTTGGAGTTTATGAAGGACTTCGACATCGATTAACAGTATCACCCCGGGAAGGAAAATATGGTGGCGGATACGCTGAGCAGGCATCCGATGGCATGGTATCTGATGATAGATCGGCATTTGTGGGAAGACCTGAAGAAGCTCGGTATCGAGATAGTTCGGCCAAGATCAGTGATACAGATGAAGGTGCTTGACATTCAGTTAGATTTGATGGAGCAAATCAGGGAGGCACAGTCTACTGATGAGAGCCTTCACAGACTTTGAGCCTAGGCTTTAGCTGGATTGCTGGATGACTTCAATATAGCAGAGGATGGATCCTTGAGGCATGGCAGCCGGTTGTGCGTGCCGAAGGGAGAGTTGATAGAGGCAGTCTTGCAGGTGGCGCACCGATCGAGATATTCTATTCACCTTGGTGCCAACAAGATGTACCGTGACTTATGGGAACATCTTTGATGGCACGGGATAAAGTGGGATGTATCACGTTTTATTTTGAGATGTCTAGTTTGCCAACAGGTCAAGGCGGAGCACCAGAGGCCAGCTGGTCTATTTCAGCCGTTACCCATTCCCGAGTGGAAGTGGAAACACATTACGATGGACTTCATCTCAGGGCTTCCTCGTTCCCAAGGAGGAAAGGATGCCATTTGGGTCATCGTGGACAGGCTGACGAAGTGTACGTACTTTATACCCTTCAAGGTGGGGCTTTCTACCGAGAAGTTGGCGGAGCTATACATGCAGCAGATTGTTTGCTTACACGGAGTACCAGTGAGCATCGTGTCGGACCGAGACAGCAGATTCACGTCCCACTATTGGAGGAGCTTGTAGGAGGAGTTGGGCAGTCGGCTCAAGTTCAGTACGGCGTACCACCCGCAGACAGATGGGCAGTCCGAGAGGACTATACAGACGCTAGAGGATATGCTGAGGACTTGTGTGCTGGACTTTGGCGGATCATGGAAGAGCTATCTGCACTTGGTAGAGTTTTCATACAACAACAACTACCAAGCCAGCATCTGTATGTCTCCTTTCGAGGTACTATATGGACGACGATGCCGTACACCTCTCTTTTGGGATGATATTAGGGACAGAGTTATGCTTAGGCCAGAGATGATCACGGATGCAGCAGAGAAGGTCGGGATGATCAGAGACAGGCTCAAAGTTGCTCAAGACAAGCAGAAATACTGGGTCGATGCTAGTCGCAGACAGATGGAGTTCGCTGACGGAGATATAGTGCTAGTGAAGATATCACCTACTAGAGGGACGATCTGGTTCAGACGAGGAGGCAAGTTGAGCCCCAAATACATCGGGTCGTTCGAGATACTTGGCAGGATCGGAGAGGTAGCTTACAGGATTGCACTTCCACCCAATCTAGTAGGAGTTCACGATGTCTTTCACGTATCTCAGCTGAGGAGATATATTCCGAACCCCAGCCATGTGCTAGATCATTCAGATTTGGAGATCGGACCGAGCCTTACAGTTACTGAGCAGCCAGTGGAGGAATTGGACATGAGGGAGAAGAGGCTGAGGAACAAAGTCATACCCTTAGTACGAGTAGCTTGGAGCCGTCACTCTCCGGGTGAATCTACTTGGGAGAGGGAATCGGACATGAGGAAGAGATATCCTTACTTGTTCGACCCATCAGCTGCGAGGGAACCACCCGTTCCCGCTTGATACCTTAGAGGTTAGTTTTGATAGTAGCATTAGTCATTTGTTGCATTGCTTGTTATGTTAGAATATTTTTAGAGTCTTCTATCCTTGTGAATTTCGATGACAAATTTTTTCAAGGAGGGAAGATTTGTAAGCCCCTAAATTCAAAATAATATTTTTATAATTTTAAATAGTCTTTTTATACTTAAAATGAATTATTATAATTATTAGGAATTTTTTTAGAATTTATAAATGATTTTTAATGATTTCTAAATCAAATATATCATTTTGTAATATTTAAATTTGTTTCAAAATCATTATCCAATTTATCAAATTGTTATTATATCTATTTGCAAATTAGTGATTTATTTTAATTGCAGTTTGCAAATATTAATTCGCAAACCGATATGCATAGGGCTATTTTGCAAGATCCTAAACTTCGGGGGCCTTGCTGCAAACTTCCAATCACCCCCCACGTTCTTTCTCTCTCCTCTCACTCAACTGCCTCCGACGACCGACGACGACCGACGACCGCCACGACGACACCGACCTAGCCCACTTCGATCGCCCTAACCTGTCTATAAATACTCTCCGACACCGAAACCCTAACCCTAGCCTAATTTTCGACCACCACAGTCCTTTGTTCTCCGACGAGACACCACCAAAACCCTAACTTCGACGACCCCCTAGCGCCACCTCCACAGCCACCTTCACCGCCATCGACTACCACCGACGTGTTTGCCGGAGCCAGGCGAGTGTAGCGCCACCCTAGCGCCGCGACCACGAAACCCCTAGCCGCCGTCCAGCACCCTCCACAACTCCAGCTCGTCGGACACGAAGGTAACAGCCCCAAAATTGTGTCGTGCGCGTCCCAAACTCATGCATAACGTTCGCCTAGACACGGAGAACCTAACAGTAGGGTTGGACACGCATTTGCAGTTTCGTGCGTGCCGTGCTGGGCGCGACACACGACACTGGGTCAGATTTTATTTGCTCGTGTCCTGAACAGTCTGGACATGAAGCCGAACTGTTATTTAGGTTATTGGGTTAACGGGTTTAGATCATGCTATTGGATTCAAAAACCCGTTAACCTTAAACCTATTAAATCTAACCCAAACCCTTTTCCTAAACAAATGACTCGGGCTGACCCCCTGGCCAGCCCGAGCGTGCTAAACACCCCCTTTTTCCCTGGCCGAGTTCGAGCCCCCCTTTCTTGTTTTGTTTTATATTTTTTTGTTTTGTTTTAGTTTTATTATATATATATATATATATATATATATATATATATAAAAATATATATATATATATATATATATATATATATATATATTTTTATATAAATATATATATATATATATATATGTATATATATGTATATATATGTATATGTATTTGTGTATATATATATTATTATATATACTATTATATATATATACTATATTTATGTATATATATAAAATTTATATTTAGTATTTTATACATATATGTATATTTGTTATATATATACCCATTATATATATATATATATATATATATATATATATATATATATATATATATATATATATATATATATATATATATATATAAATTCCTATATATTTATGTATATATAAAATTGTGTTTGTTGTATAATTATGTATATATTTTCAAATACAAATCTTAGTGCTAAATATTATTATGTAAAATTTTACAAGTTATTTTATTGTATATTTTTGTGACTTGCATATTTACCACTTTAAAATATATTATATTTAAATTTCTGTATTTTATTAATTATGATCAATTGATGTCCAAACCTAGCATGGATTTTGGGCCCAATTGTGTCTAATACATTCAGAGTCTATACAAGTCATATTGGACTTGATTCATGGCTTTGGATCCTGTATTTGGACTTCGGTTCAATTTCGAATACATGGACAAAATAGTAAATAATTAATTAATTATTTTCAAGAAAGTGTTACTTCCTGTTTTCGAATTTATATATAAATTTTAATTGCTGTAAAAATCTGGGAATTTTTTTATTTAAATAATATGTTAATTTATCTAATTTATTATAATTTTTTTTGTATTTAATAAGTAATTTTGGTATTTTATAAAAATAGGAAAACAGAACTCATTTTTAGGATACATAAGTTTGCTGATTTTTAATAAATATCTATGAGGGTTTATAAATTCCAAAAAAATTTGTATAAATTTCTATAATTAACAAGGATCATTATGGTACTTTATTTTATGTAAATATGAGCATTTTATCTATGTCAAAAATTGTTGGAACACAATGTACGGTTTGATTTATTTATTGAATAATTATGACTTTCAATGTTTTGTGTTGTTTTGAGTTATAGACGTATTGTACCACACCCTACACTAGTGTAAAGACCCTAGAAAGTTAGTTTGGGTATTATGTCACCCCACATTGGTCTTCTATGCTAAAGTCACCATTTGGCTAGGTGTCCAGTCAGAAAGTCGTATCACACAACTAGCGTCTTAGTGTTTAGCTTAGTATAAAAAAACTAAGTTTATGTGTTATTTCTTCAGTGACAAGTCACCAGGCATCTATAGCATTTCTATCACTGCTTTGCTTTGCTAAAGGCAAGTACTTCTACAAACTTTACATACTGCTATAACAATAAACTGTGATTTTCTAACCATGTTAAATGCTGATCCTTGGGGTAGCAAGTTAAATCTTCACATGTTGTATTACTTTTTAGTCTCTACCATGCTTAGGGCAGTTTTCATATCTTTCACATGTTTAAACAACAGTTAAAGGAAAACTGTTAGTAGTGTACGTAATCATGCCCCCTTCTCCATATGTATTTACCGAGCACTGTTACATTCTATATGTAACTTTGTCGTATGTCTGATCCCGCATTTGTGTCTGGACATACACCGATGCCGTTAAGGGTACGTATGTACACTTCAGAAAATTGATATGTACCACTGTATATCCTAATTACCTATTGACTGATCACTCACCTACTACAGTTTTAAACTTTAAAACAAATAATTATTGCCATGATGAAATGTATCTAAAACTAGATAAATCAGATATGTCATTTTATTTCTTTCCATCACATGATCAGTATTATATGTTTGTTAGAATCAGTACTTGCTCCCGTCATGATAGGATAACATTGTAGGTATACTTACTGAGGAGTTGCTTTGTGATTCATATTATGGAGTTACTGCCGAGGACCAGGCTTTGTCCTACGAGGATGTACCCACGGGAAAACTCGTCTAGTTGTCCATTTACTTTGGACTTTTAGGAGTAGTCATGTATTAGACTATGTATTTTGTGACTGGACCTGTATCCAGCTTTACATTATGGACTTGTACTTAGATCTTATTGATATACGAGATAACTTTTGTGTTTGTGACATTTACGACTCTTTATTACTTATAGAATTGACAGCAAATTTTAGTCTTACCTTGATATCTTTGGAACAGCTTACTATGCTTTATCTCAAGCTTAGGCTGGACATGACTCGGCCCGGCCCAACAATTTGGGTAGCGCATCGTGACACACACAAACCCTAACATGGGTACTCACCCACACATATAGTAAATGAAAACTAATTTGAGTAAAAGTTGTATACTAAACATGTCATGACACACACACTAGTATATTCTTCATGTTGTTATTATAAACTTGATAGGTTAAGTAGTATATAATTATATATGAAACGTAACTAAAGCACCATACTATTCATAATTTATTTTGATGTGCCAAATCCATGTATATATTATGGTTGATCTTCAATTTACGAAGACACTAATTGTTTTAACTAAAACCTAGCGCACAAACCCTAACATGGGCACTCACCCACACTAGTAGTAAATGGATAGAATGGTTAACTAGGGGCTATACAAGTTGTATAGGTTAACCATATATATACCCATGGATAAAATTCTATGTTATCAAGGAGAAACATTAGGGTTGTGCATGGTTATGATACTATCACCCTCCTATATATATCATTTACATATTTGCATAACATGTACGTACCCATTCCATAACACGTGCCAAGTTTATCATGGAACCCTAATGAGAAGTTATATAGATACAACAACCCTAATTAGAAATTATAGTAGAAACCAAGTAGCTTGTAATGATAATAACACACTGGTTGCATTGATTCTCATATTTGAACTTAGTTGCATTTCATCCACTTTGTGCACTTGTCCTACGAATAACACCTTAACCCTAACAAGCTATAACTAGATCAACCCCTTAACATATCTCTAATAAATTCATTCAATTTTTTAAGTTCATTCCTTATTGTTTGCCATTTAATATCAAGAACAAAAAATTACAGAGGAATTGAACTTGATTGCAAACTCGCTTGTACAAGAGAAAGCCTAGAAAGAAATCCTAGGAAACAATCTAAGTACAATTATTTAGTTTTAATTTTGGGGGGTGACGATAGAGGCTCGAAAAAGTGTAGCAACTCTGTCTTACTCCTTGGACTATCTGACACGGTCCTTGCTCTTGAAGAAATTGCCCTTCATAGGTTACCAGCCTTTTGCATTAGTGTGGTACCATGCTATTTATAGTGATAGATATCTTGAGCCGTATTGTTGGTCGCATGGCTACGTGGCTACAGCAGCACACAAAGACCCGCTCCTTGGCCACCAGCTGGTGACTTGTTGAGATTTTATTACAGCAAATCTGGGTGGTTAAGACTTGGTCAGCCTGTCACGTGTCCTATCGCAGGATAGGATCAATCAGCTTGAGTCATTTTGAGCCGCATAAGTCTTTCAGTGTTCAGCCATGCTGGACCGCATAAGACTCATGCGGCTTAAGTCATAGTCTTCCTTAGTTCGCATGTAGCTTGGAGACTTTTTAGCCGCATAGGTTCAATATTCTAGGCCGCATAAAGCTCATGCGACTCAGATTACAGTCACCCTTGGCCGCATAAAGCATATAGATTGAGTCGCATAAGGCTCATGCGGTTCGGGTCGTAGTCACTTTTGGCCGCATGGCCATGTCCAGTCTGGTGACATGATATTTTGTCTGATCATGTCTTATCTTCTTTTTGTCAGAGTGTCAGAGTTATCAGAGCTGTCAATTTTGCCAATTTTGCTAGAGTTTGTCAGCTTTTTTAGAAGGTTTAATTAGCTTGGCCGCATAAATAACTATTCTTTCTGCGGCTCAAAAACCAGTCTGGTGAAGATGGGGCACAGGGGGCATGTTGAGTCTATCATGCGACTCTTCTTTATGCTGGTCAATCTATTCTAGATTACTCATGCGTTCAGTTGTGATCCGCATGAACCCCATATTTTCTATGCTTCTACAAGACCCCCTTCTAAGTTTTTAAATTACAAATTTGGAATACTTTGAATAAGAAGCATGAACATATGTCAAGCCGCAGGAAAATCATCGAGTCAGGAGAGACGTCGTGTCATAAGAAAATCTTCGAGTCAGGAGAGACGTCGTGCCGCAGGGACATTTTGAGCCATATGGACATTTTTGGGCCGCAGGTAGATCTTGTGCCGCAGGGAGATCTTGTTTGCCCGCTGTCACTGCTGCATTTAATGCCTTGATTTGGTTTTTGATTTAGGCTCTTTTTTCGAGATAAAGCTGACGGTTACTAAGGATAAAATCCCCAAACGTCATCATTATCTTTAATGGGCTCGAGAATCGAAACGGCATACTTTCGAAAAACCTTATAAATATGGGTCATTCGGAGGAAGAGATTTTTCTCCTTCACCTTCTTCTCCTTCGTCTTCATTGTCCCTGTCGTGCTTTCTGTTTAGCCTTGGCTCCAAAGCTTCCAAGTCGACTGACGCTACGGCCAAAGGGAAGGGACCCGCCTCTCCGTCGAGAGCTGCGGATTCTTTTCCATTCATCCTGACGTGCACCACCTATCAAGGGTAAGGACGGCAAAAAGATGATGACTTTAATTTTTTTGATAGCCATCTCGCATATTTTTTGTGCCGACCTGTCAGGCATGATCGATAGATGCCCTATCTCATTGGACTGTATGTGTTCTATATGATAGGATCGCATGGACTGAGCCGTATGAGCGTTATTGACCCACATGGGTGCCTCATAATGGGGCCGTATGAGCGCTACATAACTGACCCTGTCCAAGCCGTATAAGTAAATCGCATAGATGCTTCCTTGATCGATCCGCATGAATACTGTATAACTGAACTGCATAAGTGACTCAAAACTGATTCGTATAAGTGTCTCCTAACTGGGCAGCATAAGTGCCTTCTGACAGAGCTGCATGAGCATTGTATAACTTGGACCACATAAATGCCTCATGATTGGTCGCATGAGCACTGTATAACAGAACTGTGTAAGTGCCTCATGATTGAGCTGCATGAATGCTGCCTAACGGGACTGTACGATTGAGCCGCATGCATCTCATGTTCTTGAGCTGCATGCGTATCCCTCATAATTAGGCTGCACAGGTCCTCTTTGGTTTGGCCACATAGCTGAAGAATGAATTTTGTTTTCTTCTAACTATATTCTGCTTTGTCTTATGCAATGACCTTGCCCACAGCTCCTTGGGGGGAACTCTTGATAGGATATGCCCAATCTGTATTGGGTGTGAGATTTGACCAGATAGTCTAAGACGTGTCAACTCAAATCACCCGAAGTCAACCTGAGGACATATTGAGGGAGATCTGAAACTAGTCCTTCTTCTTTTTACTTAGCATGATGAACTCTGGACAACTGAATGGCATTCGTCTGAAGCCTATGTTTCTATTCGGGGATGCCCTGATTATTTCAGACCCGAGCATCATAGAGACATCTTAGAGCTGGAACTTCTATTTCCAGGGGAAGCGATTCACATACCCCAAATGGAGCACCACTTTCCCCTATCAGGTTTCAATATGGTGCCTTTTGAGAGGAAGATGCCGGGTTCTCTAACTCTAGATCAGCGGGGGATCTTCTTTGGCCATATCTATTTTAATAACCCTACATGGTCAGTGGTTGCAGCAAGGGAAACAATGAGCTACTCCGTCATTGGGCTGGCTCCTGGCAGTCTCATCAATGAACTGAAGCCCAACATGCTATTCTCCGAGGCTGATACCTTTTTGAATCGGATTGCTCACAAAGGGTCATACCTTGCAGGGAGATTATTGTTACTGAACTGGCGGCATCGTTCTCCTCCATTGGTCAATCTGACTTCTTGGATCTTGGCAGAGTATGAGGACACTCTACGACATATCGGCCTCTATTACGCCATTAGGGCTCCTGTTATGGCTTTTTTATGAACCCGAAGCTGTTTATGCCATTTCTCGAGATGTACAATTGTCGAATTGGGACCTTCTTCACTCCCGAAAGAGAGATGGGGATTGCTCTTCACGAGATGCATGATGTGTCCAAATTACCCTGGGGAGATGAAGCTTATGAGGAGTGTACCCTGACAAACTAAGAGTTTGAGGAATTAGAGCGACGGTTCCCCGGATTCCTTGCCGTATATCAGGAAGTGCTATGTCACCATAGCACTTGTCAACAAATATCCAAAAAAAGGACGATAGTTCAGAAGGGAACCTTCCTCATACCAAGGCTTAGATTGGTCATCTTTTTAACCTTAGCTCCTCCGGTCAGGTTGCTGTTAGGAGTCCCCAATCTCTGGAATAAGTGGGTGTTCAGGTACAAAGCACCAAGAGGGCCCGTGCTGCTGGTGACAGGTTTGGGAGTCCGAGCGACACTTTTAACTATTTTTATCATGATATCCAGCCTCTGTCTACTAAGTCCATCCTGGCCGGATACCTGATGATATGGCTGAGGGTTTGCGTCGTCTCGACGGGCTTTGGTTCGATTGAGAGGATCAGCCACAACCTAATCCTTTCGACAATAAAGCTTTTCTTTGGAGGCAGGTTGGCTCTGCTTCCAGCTATGGTATACAGCATCCATCGGGATCTTTGTATTTTTACGTCAAAAGTCATCGCCCGTGAACTTATGAAACCCTTCAACAGAATCGAGCTGCCGTATCATTATTTAATGGGGGTGGTTGCTGATGCATTGCCCCTCTCTGATGCGACCTGGCCTGGAGGGTAATGCGATCAGTGACGATACCTTCATCTATCACTATCGCGATATGCCCTGGAACTGTACCATTTTTCTCGACTGCCGAGCCGTACTTGTGCGGGTGGATAGATACTCCTTTTTTGTCATGGTCCCGTCTTTTACTAAGGAAGAGATGGGACGCGTTCACCTTGATAGTGCTGTTGCGCCCCATGCCCTGTCTGAAAAGCTGTTTCGCCGGTTGCAGAGCATCCGTCTCTCATATCTAGTGTACCGTAACCGCAATGTTGTATACCTAGAGCCATACTTACCCAGCCGTTATTCTTAGCAATTTGGGTATAGCCAATTATATTTGGATAACCCTAATCCTTTCCTGGGTTTTGAGGGGAGTGTCTTGGATGGTATTCGGGCCTGGCACTATTATTCGGCGATCCATACCCAGGCCACTTCATCCTTCCTGACGTCGGGACTTTGGGCATATCGTAATATGGAGGCCCTTCGTCATGTGTCCGTGAATGTGCCTCCCAACGAGTTTGATCCCCATACTAGTTTTATTGTCGGTGCAAAATTGGAGGAGCGACCGAGAGAATCCCGCAAGAGGACAACGAAGGGAAGAGGGAAGTTTCTGACTCTGACTCCGACAGCACGGAGGAGGAGGAAGATAACTCCGAAGATCTCCACCTTTTGTAAGCCCTTTGGCGATGCGCGTGCCTTCCCCTCTATCGAATCCTTTGCGTAAAAGAAGCAGGCTTGAACCTTCGTTCATCAAGAGACCTCGTTCCCAGAAGCGAGTTGCGGCTAGGTTCCGTGGGTCTACCATCGAGTAATTGGGTAGTGATACTAAAGTCAATATGAGGGTATATTATTTCACGACAAACCCCAATGTTGTCCTTGGAATAGTATCTGAAAGCTCTCCTTTGCAGGCATGGAGGAAGCAAACCTTCAATCATCAGATGCTGCCCGTACGTTTCTTTCTCTGGGATCTGACCGGAGCTGCGGGGTCCTCACAAATTGGTGTTGATACAATTATGTCTCTGTCCGGAGCAACAGGGGCTGAGGAGGCAGGCGTGGATGGTTCGGGTGCTGCTGCTAACCTCATAGGAGATGTGGAGGCGATGGGAGGAGCTGAGACTACTCTGATTGATCCCATCTTTGCCCCTGCCTCTGGTAAGCTATGTAGAAGCATGGAAAAGAATAAAGAAAGGCCCATGCAGCTCCGACAGAAAGATCCTCATGCGGCTCAGGATCCTCATACGACAGAAGTCTATACGGCTCAGGAGTCCATGTGGCTCAAGGGTCCATACGGCTCGGATAGTTCAATGTGGCCTAGAAAGAAGCCACGTGGCCTTCAACAGTTCTCCTCTACTCGGCTGTATTTAATGCCTTGACGGCTGCTCTGACAAATGACAGCTACGACAGCTTGACATAAAGCAATAATGACTGATATGATGGCGTGTCCCTAGGAAAGAGGATAAAATTTCCTTACAACTGGCAAAATCCAACAAATCTCGAGGCTACTCCATGCGGCTGTTGCAGTTATGCGGCCGCCCACTTCATGCGGCTGCCCATCCACATGCGACTGCCTATCCCCATACGGCTGCCCATCCACATGGCTGCCTATCCCCATGCGGCTGCCATCCACATGCGGCTGCATATCCCCATGCGGCTGTCCATCCCCACGGTTGTCCATCCTCATACGGCTGCATGCTTCATACGGCTGAGAGGACCACCCATATGCGGCTCTGCCAGGATGGTCCAGTTGAGACACGTGGCGCTCTTCGCGACAATTGAGACACGTGGCAGTCTTATCTTCCCTGATCAGATTTATTGTGATCGTCATAATTGTCCAGATCATTCAAATCAAGCAAATTGACACGTGGAGGCTATCAAATCACAAATATTCATGACAATCAATATTATTGCCCACAAGATTTGATGCAATCCACATTAATTACCTAGATTTGCTACAATCAGAATTAATGGCCCAATTGATCCTTAACCACCGACTTCTCAAGGAGGTAATCATTTGCAAACCCTAATGATGACACCCT
This sequence comes from Iris pallida, assembly GCA_029216955.1. Lineage (NCBI taxonomy): Eukaryota > Viridiplantae > Streptophyta > Magnoliopsida > Asparagales > Iridaceae > Iris > Iris pallida. The sequence continues at coordinate 20,837,341 of JANAVB010041620.1, forward strand.
CACTTCTATAAATAGCAAGGTGTCATTCCCTTGCAAGCCCCTGGAGAGCGAAAGAATTCAGGAGACGAAAGCGGAGAGAAAAAGAGAGAGAGCACCACAGAGACATCCAGAGATCTAGGGAGTCTCCCCACACGTCCAAGAGCATTTCTTCACCAGAGCCCAGGCTGCGTCCGATCCAACGAGTAAGACAGAGCTGCGTCGCTTTCCTGAGCCTCTATCGTCACCCCCCAGAAAAAACTAAACAATTGTACTTAGATTGTTGTACCTAGGTTTTCGTCCCTAGGCTTTCTTTGTACAAGCGAGTTTGTATTGTAAAGTAAAAGTCAGTCCTCCGATATAATTGTTGTTCTTTTATAATCAATGGCAAACACAATGGCGACTGCTGGAGACAAACTTCTCCACGTGAGGAGTTGGTGATGCAATCGGTTGCAGCCAAACTTGGCTCCACACAACAAAAAATGGTCGTCGCTTCGACCGACAGGCGTTTGAAGAAATGCACTCCGACGGAAGCGCTGGACCGGTCCAGAAGCGAACCCGCACAAAGAAAGCTCGCGGGAGTGGAGGCCAAAATCATTTGCTCCTCCCCAAGCTCTGGACGGAGTACTCTCTGCTGCCAAAGACGGCGAAGGCAATTCTCATGCGGCTCCACTTCAAGCCATAGAGGACTCTGCTGTCCCCAAGTCCGCAGAAGAAAGCATTATGATGCTGGACTTGTAGGGACAAAGAGTGATTCTATGTGCTCCAGGAAGAAGCCGAACAAAGGCACTAGCCGCAGCTGAACACTCATACGGCCAAGATTGCCAGCCGCATGTATGATGTCCATGCGGCCGAAACTGCCAGCCGAATACAGAATACCTATGCGGCTAAGATTTCCAGCCGCATGGAGAAGACTTATGCGCCGAGACTTCCAGCCGTATAAAGAAAGCCCATGCGGCTACGATTGCCAGCCGCATAAAGACTGTTGATTCCAGCGCATGTTGTCTGCTCCATGCGGCTCAGGATCGGTCTTCGATCGCCTCTCCTATGGTCCTGATCTCTCACGCTCCCGAGAAAATATGCCTGACTCTCTGCAGCACCACTTAGACTCTTCCTACTATGTGCCCTCACGAACTAGAGTAAAGAAATCTAGGGCAGCGCGAGCTTGGCGAGCTCAGTCCGCTGTCCCGACCTCTGACCATCCGAACGCTCCACATACTGTTATGCAGGCTCTGATGGAAGTTGTACAGAACCGCTCGAGTCCAGCCCCGCGACAAACGGACAGAGTGGTTCCCAAAAGTCTCCCAAAACCCAGGGAGCAAACATGGTCGTTCCAGACCCATCTGACTTGCGTGAGGTTATCCTCCACAAGCGCAAGGAAAGAGAAAAGGCCTCGGCGTGCAAAGAGTCCTCCCACGGACGTCACAGTACCAAGTCATTATCAACTGCTGTTGCAACAACGCGACGATACGAGAAACAGCAGTCTGTCTTCCAAAGATTACAACAGCCGAGCTCAGAGGATGAGGCACCTCCGTTGTCTCCTGCAACTCTACTCAGAAAATCCCCGCCGATGGGAGAGGGAAGAAGATAAACGTTTCCAGCCCGAAGATTTCAACCACTATGACTAAAAAATTGTCGTCTAAACGGTTGTCCACCACTGGAGTTTTCCATGGTACCCGTTCAAAGACGAAATTTGCTACAGTGGGAGATTCATCATCCACACCACTGGAGGTCGCTGGAACTGGGGGTAGCACTCCTCCGAACATCCACGACAATCCGATGTTCCAAGGAGACGAGCCGGGGGAAACAACCCTCCCATCAAATATAGCAGGTGTCGACGTCTCCGAGGACGTCCATGACTCTCAAGATGAAGCAAGCTCTGAAGCTGGGGGTACTATCCCTTCTGAATCCGAACCAGAGGAGAACATTCCCACATACCCCGATGAGTTCTCATACAGGGGTATGATTCGGAGGGCACGTCATCCACCATCCCTTCCACTTCTACTCATATAAGGACGACATTCATGACAAACGACGAACAAGATGGTCCTAGTGATCGCCAACGATACTCTGGAGGCCATACTGCGCACTCTGGTCAAATCGGTGGACGAGATCAAAGCAGCCCTCCCAACTCTGCAAGGAAGGACGTCTGGCCAAACAGCTTGGGTCCCGCGGTCAATGCGAACTCGAACTCAGCGGCACCAAACCTGGGCAATAATCCTCCTAAAATGTTGGCTTCTATCGCTGCAGACGAGGCCAGGGAGGCAAGAAGAGAGGTCCAGGTGCTCCGGGCCATGTTCCATGCCCGAGAAAACTGCCAAGACCTCAGGATACGACAACCGTATCCCGCTGCGTGGAGAGATGTTCCCTTCCCACCAAAATATAAACTATTCCACATCAATCCATAGATGGGAAGACATCTGCAAGCAGGTACATCACCTACTTCGAAGTCACAAATACCATCTGCCTATGATGATGTCATCCTTACACAATTATTATCGGGGCATTGGAAGGGGTCGCCTTCGACTGGTACCGCAACCTCCCAGACAACTGCATCCACTCCTGCACCAGCTTCAAGCGCATGTTCTTGGAGAGATTCTACGAGGTAGGACAGGACGTCATAATGTCCACCCTCATGGACGTCGTTCAAGGAAAGAAAGAGCTAACAAGAAATTATATCGAGCGGTTTCGCCAAACCACAATGAAGCTGCCTTCTGGCAACCCTGATTCCTCCTTGATTAAAATTTGCCAAAAGAGACTACTTCCAACAATCAGCCTCTAGATGGGTGAAAGTTAATTCAAGGACTGGAAGACGTTCATCATCAGTGCCACTAGCGCCGAAGACAGGTTGAAGAAGGCTCACCAACTGGGATTGCACATCTCGAAGGAGAGACAAGGGCAAGCGCCCTAATACCAACAACAACAATGGTGGTAACTCCTCCAACAATCGGGACAACAAGGGCAAGCAGGCTATGGTGGCCGACACACCCAGAAACCTGAGTCAAAACCAGTAGACAAACAATGGCTGCAAATGACCTACTCCTTCGAAGACGGCCATGTCAAGCCCATCTTGGACAAGGTCATACAAGGAGATAGAAAATTCAGCTGTCCACCAAGATGGGAACTCGGCCAGCAGAAATGGAGAGCCTAAAGTACTGCCATTACCACCGCTACGTCCACCATGCTACACACGACTGCTACCAATTGAAGCAATACATCCAACATCTCATCGATTCGAAGGCTCTGGCCATTGACTTCGAGAAGGTAACCGTGGCAGCCAATATGGTGTCAGTACAATTTGGCAGCTTTCCTCCAACAGAGACTCAAGATGGCATGGTACCCCTCCCTCTGGCGACAATAGAGATTGCTAATCTTCCACCTCCTCGAGATCAGGCTACTGGTCTAGTACCCCTTACCACGTCACGAGGGGAGGTCTGGGTCCATCCAGACTTGGTACCTGAAGTGACTCAGCCCCCACCACTCCCCGTTGGCAAGAAGAAGAGTAGAAAGGTCAGATCCTGTCGCACAATCTCGGTAGATGTCAAGGAAGCCGCAGCTGTCGTTACTCGGTCTGGTGCTCAATCCTAACCTACACAGATAAATCGACTGAAGAATATCAGCCGGCTACTGCTGACGCTCCGGGACCTTCTCAACTTTCGACGACCGACAAGCCTAGGCCGAATGAAACTCGCTTTGACAAATCCCTCCGAAAAGAGGCACCTCATGGGCTGGAAAGGCCCTACAACTTTGACATCTTGGCACAATTGGCCAACACACCGGCCAAATTGTCATTATACGAGCTCCTGAGACTCTCCAAGGATGTTCGTGCGGCCTTGAGAGATGTACTCCAGAACGCTGACGCATATCTAGCTCAGGTCAAACTCACAGGAGAGAGCCTGCCTGCAGATCTCCAAGATAGCGCTTGCACATGAGCGACACCCAACATTGTCTTCACTCCACAGGACATTCTTATCAAAACCAACCTGCACGATCGTCCGTTACATTACACTGGATACATCGGCGACGTAAAGGTGGATCGGATGCACATTGATCCTGGTTCTTCCATAAGCATTATCCCGAAGGGTCTATTACACCATCTTCGCATTCCTATGCATCGCCTGACGCCAACAAGCACCGCCATCAGCAGATTCAATTCGGACAGGAGCTACCCGATTGGAAAGATTCGCTTGAAGTGCTAAATTGGCGATCTTCAGTCAGAAGTGACCTGTTACATCATAGATGCGGACACTTCCTATAATATCCTCCTGGGGCACCCTTGGATACACGATTACATGATCGTGCCTTCCACGTTGTACTAGTGCTTCAAGTATGTCAACAAATACGGCTTCGTGAGGACAAAATTTGTTGACATCGATCCTTTCAAAGGGGTCAAATCCTACTACTCAGACTCCTGCTTATACGAAAAGTCGAAGAGGCACCTTGGTGAAGGAGATATACAAGCCCGAACTAAGACAGCCACAGGATCAGAAGAACCTCTGACGATCCACCTCCAAGCTCGTAAACCTGGCAAGTCCGCACCCCTTACGGCCGCTCTGCGTGAGGACGCAATCAGCCTCTCGGCACAAGAAGGGCAAATGATAATCCGGCTGCCAAGGTCCGGCCAAGCGCCAAGACCCACAACGGAGCCACTGACAATCAAACTGCCTAGAGTCGGCCAGCCACAAACGGAGAAGCTCAATCCCTCCGAAAAGCCAATAACGATACGTCTTCCCAAAAAGAATCGTCAGCCCGATGCAAATTCTGGGGCTTCTAGCGAGCCAACCACTCCCCGCCCAGCATCGAGTACCATATGGGGGTTGCTAGTTTGCCAACGACTCCACGTTTTGCTCCACCAGCAGAACCCCTGATGATCAAGTTGCCTAATCCTCTTAATCTTCATTTATACAGGGGTAGCCGAAGAAGAGCCAGAACTGGCCAAGTATGTGGCTGCTCACACTGATATTCCATCTGCAGATGTAATCTTGCTAGAAAAGATACCTTACTTCATCAATAAAGGGTTATCTTTGAACTACATCGAGCTTAATAAGCTTTGTACAATGTATGCTATGGAACACGGTATAGGCGCTCACCTACACACACAGGTAATAAATGTTTACACCGTAAATCAACTCACTCCCGTGGAAGAGGCTTACCGCATAATCGAAGGAGGGGACCATCCAATCATCTTCGGTCGGAAGAATGACCCACAGCCCTTCACCATAGAAGAAGTCGATCTCGAATCGGACGCCAGGAGACTGCCTCTCATCTATATAGTCCCCAATCCAAATACTTCATGCAGAAACAGGGGTATGATCTGGATACTATGCCAGGTTTGAACTACGGTACTGGTCTACGATTACCTTTAAAGTCGTCAGTCCCAGCTGGCAAACCACAGGACTACTACAACAAACCCAATGCGGACGGGATATGTTACGCCTGCAACGACCCCAGAAAGCTCAGGAGGAATGCGACTGGCATTCACATTCAACCGGATCACCAACTTCTGATTCGGATATCAGTATTGGAGATATTTTCAGGCAAGTCCTGTCTGTCAATATGGCATTCGCCGATGCTTACGAAGAAGGTGAAGACTTTCCTGAACTCCTCGAGTTAGAGCCATGGGCCCAACAGCAGGATGCGCAATGGGAGAAACGATTCGAACAAAGAGAGCATCCTACTGAAGATGAGGTCATGCTAGTGGATCTCGACAGCGACTCTTCTCCAAAACAAATCTTCGTTAGTAAAAGCCTGACAGACGAAGAGCGAGAATCGCTACTGGAACTCGTCAAAGAATACATTGATGTGTTCGCCTGGAACTATGAAGACATGCCAGGGCTAAACCCCGATGTTGTTCTTCACAAGCTCAACATTCGGCCAGATGCAAAGCCAGTCAAACAACAGCAATGACACTTCCGTCCAGGCATCATGGATGCGGTCGAAGCCGAAGTCAACAAACTGATAGCCAGCAGCTTCATTCGTGAGGAACAACATCCGAACTGGGTCGCCAAATAGTACGCTCACATCCGGACTGGGTCCTCAAGAAGAATGGAAAGATTCGAATCTGCATCGACTTTCGTAATCTGAACGAGGCATGTCCCAAAGATGAGTTCCCCTCCCTATCACAGATATGATCGACAACACCTGCGGCTTCGAACATAGTCGTTCATGGATGGTTTCTCAGGGTACAACCAAATCAAGATGTCTTCCGACGATGAAAAGCATACATTATTTCGAACACCAATAGGCACGTTTTGCTACACGGTCATGCTTTCGGTCTTAAAAATGCTGGTGCCACCTACCAGAGAGCCGTGAGTATCATCTTCAGGGACCACCTGCGCAAGACCGTGGAGTTCTATGTTGATGACATCGTCGTCAAAAGCCGCTCTAAGGAAGATCATCTGCATGATCTAAGGACAGTGTTCGACCTGATGCGAGCGCACAATTTGAAAATAAACTCCACGAAATCCTTCTTGGGTGTATCCAGCGGGAAGTTCTTGTGTTTCATCATCACCTCCCAGGGTATCCACGTAGACCCTGAGAAGACGAAGGCAATCATGGAGATGAGTCTCCCGAGAAATCCAGAGAACTCCGAGGCCTTCAAGGGAGGTTAGCTTACATCAGGAGGTTCATCTCCAACCTCTCCGGGCGATGTCAGCCATTACCCATCTCATGAGAAGGGCGTCTCATTGTATGGGATGAAGAATGCCAGCGTACCTTCGACAGCATCAAAGAATATTTGTCGAACCCTCCAGTCCTAGGCCCCGGTTGCTGGAAAACATTCTGCTCTATGTACGAGCAATGGAGCATTCCCTCGGCACTCTGCTAGCACAAAACAACGATACAGGCCATGAGCAAGCTATATATTACCTTAGCCGAATGATGATCGGGCCAGAGCACCGATATACCGCCGTGAGAAGGAATGCCTCGCCCTGGTGTTCGCCATTCAAAAGATGCGACACTATGTCACGGGGCAAACCATACATGTGATATCACGAGTCAACCCCCTCAGGGTCCTCATGACTAAACCAGGGGCACTCAGCTCTCGCCTCGCTACATGGGCGATATTACTATCGCCCTACCATATGATTTCGTCCCAAAAAGGCGTTAAAGGTCATGCTCTGGCAGACTTTTTAGCAGCCCACCCAGGCTCGGAATCGGCCAGAATATACGAAAAAATTCCAGATGAGATCGCCGACTCGCATGCGACATCTCACGATGATATATGGCAAATGTTCTTCGACGGTGCTTCAAGGACCGGACCCAAGGAAAATATCATCGTCGGAGTCGGGGTGGTGCTGATTTCTCTTTCCGGACTGGTGATCAATAGCGCTTACTCCCTCACGGAACCTTGATCTAATAATGTGGCCGAGTATAACGCGTTAGTATTGGCCTACAACTTGCAAGAGAGCTGGAGGTAGAATATCTTGAAGCATATAGCGATTCACAGCTAATCGTAATTAGATTCGGGGTTCATACGAGGTTCACCATGAAGACATGATCCCCTATCACAAAATAGCGATCAACATCATCTCGTCATTTGAAGGGTTCTTCATCGAACACGTCCCCAGACTACAAAATATCGAAGTCGATGCCCTAGCAGGCCTTGCCACTTCCCAAGTAGTACCAAACCATATTCATCATTGGGTGGACGTGATAGGCCATGAACTAGTATGTCCCAAGAACAATGTTCAATTCGTGGCGAGTCATTCCGCTCAGACGATCAACGAAGTACAGACTGGAGACAAATTTATAGACTTCGTAGTCTACGACATCCTGTCCGAGAACCCAAAGGAAGCCACCTCTATAAGAAGGCGTTCTCTCAGATTCTTCTACGATACAGAGACGAAAATGCTGTATCGCCGATCCTACGATAGATTATTGCTTCGATGTTTATCAAACGCAGAAGCCAAAGAAGTCGTACATGAAGCTCATGACGGTGTCTGTGGGGCCCATCAGCCTGGACCAAAATTGCAAGACCGTCTTCGCCAAATGGGCTACTACTGGCCCATGATGGTAGCAGATGTGATAGACTATACAAGAAGTAAAAGCCTACCAAGTCCAGCGGACTTCATCCACCAGTCGTCCGAATTTCTACATCCGATAGTAGCATCCTGGCCATTCGAAGCATGGGGAATGGACATCATCGGTCCAATCACTCTACCTTCTTCCCGAGGACATCGCTTCATACTCGCAATCACGGATTACTTCTCCAAATGGGCGAAGCTGTTCCGCTCGTAGAAGTAAAGACTTCAAACGTGGTCAGCTTCCTCAAGCATCACGCCATTTATCGCTTTGGACTGCGAAGGATCATCCATGATAATGGTCGCAGTTCGCAAGCCACGCCTTAATCGGTTCTGCGACAAGCACCGCATCCAGAATATTGCTTCACACCATACAACCCAGCGGCTAATGGGCTGGCAGAAGCATTCAACAAAACCATCATCAAGTTGCTCAAAAAGTTCGTATCATCCAACAAACGCGATTGGAACGAGAAGCTTGGTGAATGCTTATGGGCGTACCGAACTACAGTCCGAACGGCCACTGGGAACACACCATTATCCCTGGTGTAGGGAGTGAGGCAGTTCTCCATTGGAGACTCAAGTACCCTCGTTCCGCGTCGCTCCTACTTACCAATTGACGACGGACGATAACTACCATCGCCGGCTACAAGAGTTGGAGGCCTTAGATAAAAGAGCCTATTGGCTCAGCAACGAATCGAGCTATACCAAGCACGCATCTCCTGAGCCTTCAACAAGAAGGTTAAAATCAGAACATTCCAAGTGGCGATCTCGTTCTGGCAGTTCGGAGGCCGATGGTTATGACTCACAAAACCGTCTGCAATTTCCAGCCAAAGTGGGAAGGTCCATTTATCATTGAGGCTGTATTCTCCAACGGTGCTTACCGCCTCACAAACAAAACGGAGACTTGCTCATGTTTCCCGTCAACGGCAAGTTCCTAAGAAATATTATGTCTAAACGACATTCTAAAATCCCAGAGTGTTGAGTTATGTACTAGCCGGTACCACTGAACTCACACTTACAAAAATCCAGATTATTGCCGGTACCGCTGAACTCACATTCACAAAATTTCAGATTGTTGAGTTATGTACCCGCCGGTACCGCTGAACTCACATTCACCAAGTCCCAGATTATTGAGTTATGTACCACCGGTACCGTTGAACTCACATTTCGTAAAATCCCAGATTGCTAAGTTATGAACCCTCCAGTACCGTTGAACTCACATTCTCCTCCAAATATCCCAGATTGTTGAGTTATGTACCCGCAGGTGCCTCTGAACTCACATTCCGGTCACTCTTTTAGGTAGTAAGCATGTATGACCATACCTCTGAACTTATTCTTCTGAAAGAACTCCTTCCTCATATTATTACCCGCACTCTCAGTGCACAAAAAGGGTAACAGATCTACAAAATTCCAAAAACCATGTCGATGTTACCTCTAAGTCATCCCACTTCCGCCAAAAACAAATCATACCTCTACATAGAACTTCCATGTCCTCATTACCTCTGAGTTGTTCTATGTACCCCTTCATGGAGCCCACTCCTGCCATGTCGTTGTTACCTCTGAGTGGGAAGGCTCCATCGAAGAAACCCTCATATTTGCCATATCCTCATTACCTCTGAGTAAGTATGTTGGTTCTCTCAACTTATTATCCGTATCCAAAATCAGGATACGCCAAGGATAATAGGTCCACAAAAAGTCTCTCATTGGGACAACTACTACAAAAAAAGAATAGAGCGAATGTATCCCAGTCATTCAAAGGGTGACATTCACATGACTACATCTCACGAGCAAGCCAAAAAAGTTCTCTATCATTTCATTCAGACAAAAGGAAGAAGATTACATCGATATCCAAAAGAAGCAAGATATAAACCGCAGCTAAAGACAGACAGAAGTATCAAGACAAAGACAGACATTCCTGAGAGCCCATGAATCCTAGTTGCGGGAACGCATATACCAATCCCTCAACCATTTTGCATATGAAGGATGTACTTGAGCAAAGTCCTCGTCCAAAGTAGGAAGATCAGAACTCCCAGTACTACCGCCGTCAGACTGGGGCTCCTCCTTTACAGTAATGGGCGCCAGCTCTCCTTTCTGTTCCTCGCTTCTGGTGTTACCTCTCCTTAACAAACGATGATTCTTGTTTGAAAGGGGGCAGCAACTCTTCCTTCACAACGATCTCAGCCTTCAGCAGGGTTGCTGCAAGAATCAAAGATAAAAAGAAACAAAGTCAAAAGATGGTCAGGGCCTTATGCGGCACAGTAAAAAGGAGCTCATGCGATTTTGTTCAGAGGGGCTCCATGCGGTCCAGTTCATGAAGTGTTTATGCGGACCGCTAAGACAACTCCCATGCGGCTCGGACATGGGGTATACCCCCATGCGGCTCGGTTGTGGGACATATATGGCCCACACAATTCGAACAGTTTCTATTAAAGGCTTGTGTATAAAGCATGCAACAGAGCCGTCGTTAGGGTTTGAAGCATATGACTTTCCCAAATCCTTACCCTTAACAGCATGATGAACGTCGAATGACTTTGGGTGCCGCAGCCAACGTCGAGGCCACGCCCTTACCCTTCGTCGTAGCCTTCACCGCAACCTTGGAGGACTTGGGAGCCGTTGCTGATGATCAAAGAAGGAAGACAAAGACAAGAACAACAGCTAAGCAAGAGCAGAAAGTAAAAAAGTCTTTCTTCCAAAAATACGCTGCTATTTATAGGCGGAGCCCATAGACCGACGCATCGATCCATGTGCCGTGTAACCGACTCTTCGGTTATCAAGCAAAAATTCAAGTCTAAACTCTTGGGATCCTGCCCCAAAAAGTGGCTTTAAAATCTGACAGCAAATCAAAGGCAATCAATGCAAAGATTTGCACACGTGGCATGAAGACGTGGCAAGGAGCTATGCGGCCAAACAGCTTATGCGGCAGACAGTCCATGCACCTGGAAAGCCCATGCGGCTCAGATGGCCATACGGCTGAGGAGGCCATACGGCTGAGTCCATGCGGCCAGAACATCCTATGCAGTCCGAAGAGTCTTTACATGGCCATGCTTCTTATTCAAAGTATTTCAATTTTGCAAATTGAAAACTTTGAAGGAGGTCTTGTAGAAGCATGGAATAGAATAAAGAAAGGCCTATACGGCTCCGACAGAAAGATCCTCAAGCGGCTCAGGATCCTCATGCGACTCAGAAGTCTATACGGCTCAGGAGTCCATGCGGCTTAAGGGTCCATACGGCTCAGATAGTTCAATGTGGCCTAGAAAGAAGCCACGTGGCCTTCAACAGTTCTCCTCTACACTCGGCTGCATTTAATGCCTTGATGGCTGCTCTGACAAATGACAGCTACGACAGCTCTGACATAAGATGCAATAATGACTGACATGATGGCGTGTCCCTAGGAAAGAGGAGAAAATCTCCTTACAGCTGGCAAAATCCAACAAGTCTCGAGGCTACTCCATGCGGCTGTTACAGTTATGCGGCCGCCCACTTCATGCGGCTGTCCATCCACATGCGGCTGCCTATCCCCATGCGGCGCCCATCCACATGCGGCTGCCTATTCCCGTGCGGCTGCCTATCCCCATGCGGCACATCCCATGCGGCTGCCCATCCTATGCGGCTGTATGCTTCATACGGCTGAGACGACCACCCATATGCGGCTCTTCCAGGATGGTCCAGTTGACACATGTGGCTCTTCGTGACAATTGAACACATGGCAGTCTTATCTTCCCTGATCAGATTTATTGTGATCGTCATAATTGTCCAGATCAAATCAAATCAAGCAAATTGGACACGTGGAAGGCTATCACAAATCAAATATTCATGGCAATCAATTTATTGCCCACAGAGATTTGATGCAATCCACATTAATTACCTAGATTTGCTATAATCAGAATTAATGGCCCAGATTAATTGATCCTTAACCGCCGACTTCTCAAGGAGACAATCATTTGCAAACCCTAATGATGACACCCTCACTTCTATAAATAGCAAGGTGCCATTCACTTACAAACCCCTGGAGAGGGAAGAATTCAGGAGACAAGAGCGGAGAGAAGAAGATATAGAGCACCACAGAGACATCCAAAGATCTACGGAGTCTCCCCACACGTCCAAGAACATTTCTTCACCAGAGCCAAGGCTGCGTCCGATCGTCCAAGGAGTAAGGCAGAGCTGCCATCGCGTTCGAGCCTCTACCGTCACCCCCCAGAAAAAACTAAACAATTGTACTTCTTAGATGTACCTAGGTTTTCGTCCCTAGGCTTTCTTTGTACAAACGAGTTTGTATTGTAAAATAAAAGTCCAGTCCTTCGATATAATTGTTCTGTTCTTTATAATCAATGGCAAACACTATGTCACATTCTTACAAATGAGGAGATTTTTTCGCTTCAACTCCATCTCTTCGGTCAAGCTGATTGTCGGTTGTTCTGGACCTATAGGATCTGCCTCTCCGCTACCGATGGTGGATGTAGCCGTGGAGGAAGGGATAGAAGAGGATCCAGGGGCTGACCTGGTACAAGTAAGAAGTGTCCCTTCTTCTCTTCTAGCTCAAGTTGAGGGCCTTCCACCGCATTGAGCACAGAAGTCCCGGCTCCTTCAACCTCTTTGGTGGATACGGGCTCGATTGTGGCTGCCTCTTTCCCGGAAGTTGAGCTTTCTGCTCTATCCATTATTCGGCTTATTTGGACCGCAGAATAGGAGATTGCCACCACACAAAATCTTATCGCTCGGAATTTATTCCCTTCTGACAGGGTCGTCAAGCTTTGCTATGCCTTCTTCTCACCCGTCTTCAGCTTCCTTGGCTGATATTCCTTTGATGCGCGTCCTCTGTGGAGAACTTAGATGAATCATCAAGGATATAGTCGAGAGCTTCTACCGTCAACTAAGACGAGGGGTTGAAGCTACTTCAAGGAGAGGGACTTCATTTGCCGTGGCCCGTCATTGTGTCCAAGGCCAGATTGACCTACTAAAGACGCTTCCGAGTAGAGAAGGGATGGCTGTTCTTCTGGAGCATAAGCTGGCAGAGGCTGATCAGCGCCTAATCCAGTAGCAAAAACTACGGCAAGTCGATGTGTCTTTTGCAGAATATGAGCGTGCTTTTCTCATAAAAGTCATGGAGAAAGTGAAGGCTGTACAGGAGACTACCAAGTCCACATTGGAGAAGGACCTTCATAAGCTATCTCTTAAATTTGACAAGCTGAGCCGAGAAGGAGAAATTTGCTTGACTTGTAAGAAGACCACCGTTTGTGCTATGATAGAAACTAACGAGCATCTCCTCTAGCTCCAGGCCAAGCTGACATCTCTGGGACTGAGCTCCAAGCCACTCGTCAAGAGAGAGAGAGAGAAGATCTGCGAGGAGACTGTGAGGTCACACGAGCCTCTACCGCTCTAGAGGGTGCACTGAAGAAGTTAAAGGACAATTGGCAGGCTATGCACACTTGAGGATGCTGAAAAGCTGACCCAAGAGGCTGAACGTGAGCCATACTGAGAACCGAGTGCTCAACTGCACAGTTGGAAGACATTCTTGCCAAACTATGCGTTACTGATGAGTAGTAGCCTTTTCTTCCGCTTTTTCCCCTTTCTTTTTTTTACATGTAACGAATGTAACTGATTTTGAATAAATAGAATACATTCACCCTATTCTTTGTTTGTGGTATTTGTGGTGCTTGTACTAGAGGGCCTAATATAGCAGTTGTGTTTATAAAAGATATCCCACTGGAGGACTTTTTGTGGACCTATTGCCCTTTTGCGCATCTAAAAATACGAGCAAATAGATTTGAATGATATTTTTTGGACCTACTACTTTGGTACACCGATGGTACGAGTAATAGATTAGGATTTTGTGGACCTATTACCCTTTTGCGTATTGGTGGTGCGGGTAATAGATTTGAAACAAAATCCAACAGAGTAATATGGACGTGATAGGTTTTGTGGTCTTAACACCATGTCTGTTATCCCAGGTTGGGTACAGGTGTTAAGTCGAGAGACCATCGGTATCAGAGGTAATATAGATGTGGTACATGATGATCATAAATTTTTTGTGGACCTATTACTCTTCTGCGCACTGGCGGTGCGAGTAATAGATTTGAAACGAAGCCTAACAAAGGTAATATGGACGTGATAGATTTTATGGTCTTAACACTATGTCTTTTATCCCAGGTTGGGTACATGTGTTAAGTCAAGAGACCATCGGTATCAGAGGTAACATGGACGTGATACATGATGATCAGGCATAATTTTTGATGGACCTATTTCTCTTTACGCACTTGTGGTGCGAGTAATAGATTTTGAGACAAAATCCAACAAAGGTAATATGGACGTGATAGGTTTTGTGGTCTTAACACCATGTTTTTTATTTCGGGTTGGGTACAGGTGTTAAGACGGGAGACTATCGGTATCAGAGGTAGTATGGACATAACACACGATATTCATGACCAGAAAGTTTACTCAGAGATAATGATAAGTTGGCAGACTCCTGGGTGATGAAGCATTAGAGTGGGAGTTCAGATGTATCAGCATACATGACTCGCCACTCAGGGAGATGTGATGCGAACTAACTCGAAGAAAAATAGAGTTGTGAGTTCAGAGGTACTTGGTGTACATAACTCGATGATCTGGGAGATCTGGTGGTTTGAGGAAGTAGCAGCATGTCTTTAGACATAGTATTTCTTCAAAATTTGCCATAATAATCTCGAGGTCTCCCAAACAAGATTGACAGTTGCAGAGGCGATTGCCGATCGTTGCCGTAATTCAGACCTGGGGTAGCCTCCATGTCGTACCCCTGCTTTTGCATGAAGTACTTGGCTTGAGGACTATACAGGTAGAGTGGTAATCTTCCAGTATCGGGTTCGAGATCAAACTCTTGTGGCATAAAGGTTGAGGACCTTTTTCGATCGAAGATGATCGTGTGATCCCTTCTCTTCTGCCTGGGACTAGGAAGTAGGTACCTCTAATGGGAGTAAGTCTGTTTGCGGTATGGACAGTTTTCACCTGTGTGTGCAGGTTAATGTCCCGACCGAGTCCCACAGTATACATCAAAATGAGTTTATTACACCCAGATAGTTCAATGGCAGCCTCTTATGATGAAATAGGGAATTTTGTCCACATGGACTACACCTCAGGAGAGGGACTATCTACCTTTGCAACAAGATACTTTGAGAGTCCTGTATCCTCTTCAGCTACCCCCTGCGTAACCGAAGGTTGGGACGCTATCTTGGGCAACTTGACCGCCAAGGGTTTAGCTTATGGCATTGGCTTGCCTGAGGTATCACGACCCACACCCAGATATACGGATACGAATACGTGGACCACGCCCACGCAGTATCGGCGGTAGAACGCTGTCTAGTACCCAATAAATATATACTACATCTAGAAGGTCCATGAACTACAAATGTACTCAATCACAACCCAACATCCAAAGAAGATTAGACAGGAAAGATAACTAAGGCACAAGAACAATTAGAAACTACTAGAAGGAATCATAAGACAGGGAAATAAAGAAGGAACAACAAGACAACCAAGGGTAACTACTAGGTAACTCACATAGAAGAATAGTGAGATCCACCTCAGCTAGCAACATCATGAAGTCCAAAACTGATGGCACAACTAATCCTAAAATTTTGTCAACATATCCAGTCATATGGAACAAGCACAAATCTCAAATAACAGTTCTAATTAGACGATATTAAAATATAGCAGTAAATAGAGAGAATATACAAGAAATCACGAAATGTACATATGAGTATCTTGGCAAGGTAAGATGTAAATCTTGAGCTAGAATAAGACAAGTAAACTGATCATGGCATGTACAAGAATCAAGAATCATCTATCTAAGTGTGTGAATACTATTTTAACGTGTGGCCGACTTGGGTCTGTACAAGGACTAATGATCTAGCCAATCATACGTGGAGTGTAGGATTGGCATTCACAAGGTCTTCAAGAATAAAAGGTGGATAATGACCACACATCTACACTAATACTCCCCGTCCCCGACCAGTATAGTGATCCAACCATGACACATCATGACACGCGATTCTCTGAGAGGT
>JANAVB010041620.1:20853383-20933383 GCA_029216955.1 Iris pallida
CAATGTTTTGTGTTGTTTTGAGTTATAGACGTATTGTACCCACCCTACACTAGTGTAAAGACCCTAGAAAGTTAGTTTGGGTATTATGTCACCCCACATTGGTTCTATGCTAAAGTCACCATTTGGCTAGGTGTCCAGTCAGAAAGTCGTATCACACAACTAGCGTCTTAGTGTTTAGCTTAGTATAAAAAAACTAAGTTTATGTGTTATTTTCAGTGACAATCACCAGGCATCTATAGCATTTCTATCACTGCTTTGCTTTGCTAAAGGCAAGTACTTCTACAACTTTACATACTGCTATAACAATAAACTGTGATTTTCTAACCATGTTAAATGCTGATCCTTGGGGTAGCAAGTTAAATCTTCACATGTTGTATTACTTTTTAGTCTCTACCATGCTTAGGGCAGTTTTCATATCTTTCACATGTTTAAACAACAGTAAAGGAAACTGTTAGTAGTGTACGTAATCATGCCCCCTTCTCCGTATGTATTTACCGAGCACTGTTACATTCTATATGTAACTTTGTCGTATGTCTGATCCCGTATTTGTGTCTGGACATACACCGATGCCGTTAAGGGTACGTATGTACACTTCAGAAAATTGATATGTACCACTGTATATCCTAATTACCTATTGACTGATCACTCACCTACTACAGTTTTAAACTTTAAAACAAATAATTATTGCCATGATGAAATGTATCTAAAACTAGATAAATCAGATATGTCATTTTATTTCTTTCCATCACATGATCAGTATTATATGTTTGTTAGAATCAGTACTTGCCCGTCATGATAGGATAACATTGTAGGTATACTTACTGAGGAGTTGCTTTGTGATTCATATTATGGAGTTACTGCCGAGGACCAGGCTTTGTCCTACGAGGATGTACCCACGGGAAAACTCGTCTAGTTGTCCATTTACTTTGGACTTTTAGGAGTAGTCATGTATTAGACTATATTTTGTGACTGGACCTGTATCCAGCTTTACATTATGGACTTGTACTTAGATCTTATTGATATACGAGATAACTTTTGTGTTTGTGACATTTACGACTCTTTATTACTTATAGAATTGACAGCAAATTTTAGTCTTACCTTGATATCTTTGGAACAGCTTACTATGCTTTATCTCAAGTTAGGCTGGACATGACTCGGCCCGGCCCAACAATTTGGGTAGCGCATCGTGACACACACAAACCCTAACATGGGTACTCACCCACACATAGTAAATGAAAACTAATTTGAGTAAAAGTTGTATACTAAACATGTCATGACACACACACTATATTCTTCATGTTGTTATTATAAACTTGATAGGTTAAGTATATATAATTATATATGAAACGTAACTAAAGCACCATACTATTCATAATTTATTTTGATGTGCCAAATCCATGTATATATTATGGTTGATCTTCAATTTACGAAGACACTAATTGTTTTAACTAAAACCTAGCGCACAAACCCTAACATGGGCACTCACCCACACTAGTAGTAAATGGATAGAATGGTTAACTAGGGGCTATACAAGTTGTATAGGTTAACCATATATATACCCATGGATAAATTCTATGTTATCAAGGAGAAACATTAGGGTTGTGCATGGTTATATACTATCACCCTCCTATATATATCATTTACATATTTGCATAACATGTACGTACCCATTCCATAACACGTGCCAAGTTTATCATGGAACCCTAATGAGAAGTTATATAGATACAACAACCCTAATTAGAAATTATAGTAGAAACCAAGTAGCTTGTAATGATAATAACACACTGGTTGCATTGATTCTCATATTTGAACTTAGTTGCATTTCATCCACTTTGTGCACTTGTCCTACGAATAACACCTTAACCCTAACAAGCTATAACTAGATCAACCCCTTAACATATCTCTAATAAATCATTCAATTTTTTAAGTTCATTCCTTATTGTTTGCCATTTAATATCAAGAACAAAAAATTACAGAGGAATTGAACTTGATTGCAAACTCGCTTGTACAAGAGAAAGCCTAGAAAGAAATCCTAGGAAACAATCTAAGTACAATTATTTAGTTTTAATTTTGGGGGGACGATAGAGGCTCGAAAAAGTGTAGCAACTCTGTCTTACTCCTTGGACTATCTGACACGGTCCTTGCTCTTGAAGAAATTGCCCTTCATAGGTTACCAGCCTTTTGCATTAGTGTGGTACCATGCTATTTATAGTGATAGATATCTTGAGCCGTATTGTTGGTCGCATGGCTACGTGGCTACAGCAGCACACAAAGACCCGCTCCTTGGCCACCAGCTGGTGACTTGTTGAGATTTTATTACAGCAAATCTGGGTGGTTAAGACTTGGTCAGCCTGTCACGTGTCCTATCGCAGGATAGGATCAATCAGCTTGAGTCATTTTAGCCGCATAAGTCTTTCAGTGTTCAGCCATGCTGGACCGCATAAGACTCATGCGGCTTAAGTCATAGTCTTCCTTAGTTCGCATGTAGCTTGGAGACTTTTTAGCCGCATAGGTTCAATATTCTAGGCCGCATAAAGCTCATGCGACTCAGATTGCAGTCACCCTTGGCCGCATAAAGCATATAGATTGAGTCGCATAAGGCTCATGCGGTTCGGGTCGTAGTCACTTTTGGCCGCATGGCCATGTCCAGTCTGGTGACATGATATTTTGTCTGATCATGTCTTATCTTCTTTTTGTCAGAGTGTCAGAGTTATCAGAGCTGTCAATTTTGCCAATTTTGCTAGAGTTTGTCAGCTTTTTTAGAAGGTTAATTAGCTTGGCCGCATAAATAACTATTCTTTCTGCGGCTCAAAAACCAGTCTGGTGAAGATGGGGCACAGGGGGCATGTTGAGTCTATCATGCGACTCTTCTTTATGCTGGTCAATCTATTCTAGATTACTCATGCGTTCAGTTGTGATCCGCATGAACCCCATATTTTTTATGCTTCTACAAGACCCCCTTCTAAGTTTTTAAATTACAAATTTGGAATACTTTGAATAAGAAGCATGAACATATGTCAAGCCGCAGAAAATCATCGAGTCAGGAGAGACGTCGTGTCAAAGAAAATCTTCGAGTCAGGAGAGACGTCGTGCCGCAGGGACATTTTGAGCCATATGGACATTTTTGGGCCGCAGGTAGATCTTGTGCCGCAGGGAGATCTTGTTTGCCCGCTGTCACTGCTGCATTTAATGCCTTGATTTGGTTTTTGATTTAGGCTCTTTTTTCGAGATAAAGCTGACGGTTACTAAGGATAAAATCCCCAAACGTCATCATTATCTTTAATGGGCTCGAGAATCGAAACGGCATACTTTCGAAAAACCTTATAAATATGGGTCATTCGGAGGAAGAGATTTTTCTCCTTCACCTTCTTCTCCTTCGTCTTCATTGTCCCTGTCGTGCTTTCTGTTTAGCCTTGGCTCCAAAAGCTTCCAAGTCGACTGACGCTACGGCCAAAGGAAGGGACCCGCCTCTCCGTCGAGAGCTGCGGATTCTTTTCTTCCATTCATCCTGACGTGCACCACCTATCAAGGGTAAGGACGGCAAAAAGATGATGACTTTAATTTTTTTGATAGCCATCTCGCATATTTTTTGTGCCGACCTGTCAGGCATGATCGATAGATGCCCTATCTCATTGGACTGTATGTGTTCTATATGATAGGATCGCATGGACTGAGCCGTATAGCGTTATTGACCCACATGGGTGCCTCATAATGGGGCCGTATGAGCGCTACATAACTGACCCTGTCCAAGCCGTATAAGTAAATCGCATAGATGCTTCCTTGATCGATCCGCATGAATACTGTATAACTGAACTGCATAAGTGACTCAAAACTGATTCGTATAAGTGTCTCCTAACTGGGCAGCATAAGTGCCTCTGACAGAGCTGCATGAGCATTGTATAACTTGGACCACATAAATGCCTCATGATTGGTCGCATGAGCACTGTATAACAGAACTGTGTAAGTGCCTCATGATTGAGCTGCATGAATGCTGCCTAACGGGACTGTACGATTGAGCCGCATGCATCTCATGTTCTTGACTGCATGCGTATCCCTCATAATTAGGCTGCAGGTCCTCTTTGGTTTGGCCACATAGCTGAAGAATGAATTTTGTTTTCTTCTAACTATATTCTGCTTTGTCTTATGCAATGACCTTGCCCACAGCTCCTTGGGGGAACTCTTGATAGGATATGCCCAATCTGTATTGGGTGTAGATTTGACCAGATAGTCTAAGACGTGTCAACTCAATCACCCGAAGTCAACCTGAGGACATATTGAGGGAGATCTGAAACTAGTCCTTCTTCTTTTTACTTAGCATGATGAACTCTGGACAACTGAATGGCATTCGTCTGAAGCCTATGTTTCTATTCGGGATGCCCTGATTATTTCAGACCCGAGCATCATAGAGACATCTTAGAGCTGAACTTCTATTTCCAGGGGAAGCGATTCACATACCCCAAATGGAGCACCACTTTCCCCTATCAGGTTTCAATATGGTGCCTTTTGAGAGGAAGATGCCGGGTTCTCTAACTCTAGATCAGCGGGGGATCTTCTTTGGCCATATCTGTTTTAATAACCCTACATGGTCAGTGGTTGCAGCAAGGAAACAATGAGCTACTCCGTCATTGGGCTGGCTCCTGGCAGTCTCATCAACGAACTGAAGCCCAACATGCTATTCTCCGAGACTGATACCTTTTTGAATCGGATTGCTCACAAAGGGTCATACCTTGCAGGGAGATTATTGTTACTGAACTGGCGGCATCGTTCTCCTCCATTGGTCAATCTGACTTCTTGGATCTTGGCAGAGTATGAGGACACTCTACGACATATCGGCCTCTATTACGCCATTAGGGCTCCTGTTATGGCTTTTTTATGAACCCGAAGCTGTTTATGCCATTTCTCGAGATGTACAATTGTCGAATTGGGACCTTCTTCACTCCCGAAAGAGAGATGGGGATTGCTCTTCACGAGATGCATGATGTGTCCAAATTACCCTGGGGAGATGAAGCTTATGAGGAGTGTACCCTGACAAACTAAGAGTTTGAGGAATTAGAGCGACGGTTCCCCGGATTCCTTGCCGTATATCAGGAAGTGCTATGTCACCATAGCACTTGTCAACAAATATCCAAAAAAGGACGATAGTTCAGAAGGGAACCTTCCTCATACCAAGGCTTAGATTGGTCATCTTTTTAACCTTAGCTCCTCCGGTCAGGTTGCTGTTAGGAGTCCCCAATCTCTGGAATAAGTGGGTGTTCAGGTACAAAGCACCAAGAGGGCCCGTGCTGCTGGTGACAGGTTTGGGAGTCCGAGCGACACTTTTAACTATTTTTATCATGATATCCAGCCTCTGTCTACTAAGTCCATCCTGGCCGGATACCTGATGATATGGCTGAGGGTTTGCGTCGTCTCGACGGGCTTTGGTTCGATTGAGAGGATCAGCCACAACCTAATCCTTTCGACAATAAAGCTTTTCTTTGGAGGCAGGTTGGCTCTGCTTCCAGCTATGGTATACAGCATCCATCGGGATCTTTGTATTTTTACGTCAAAAGTCATCGCCCGTGAACTTATGAAACCCTTCAACAGAATCGAGCTGCCGTATCATTATTTAATGGGGGTGGTTGCTGATGCATTGCCCCTCTCTGATGCGACCTGGCCTGGAGGGTAATGCGATCAGTGACGATACCTTCATCTATCACTATCGCGATATGCCCTGGAACTGTACCATTTTTCTCGACTGCCGAGCCGTACTTGTGCGGGTGGATAGATACTCCTTTTTTGTCATGGTCCCGTCTTTTACTAAGGAAGAGATGGGACGCGTTCACCTTGATAGTGCTGTTGCGCCCCATGCCCTGTCTGAAAAGCTGTTTCGCCGGTTGCAGAGCATCCGTCTCTCATATCTAGTGTACCGTAACCGCAATGTTGTATACCTAGAGCCATACTTACCCAGCCGTTATTCTTAGCAATTTGGGTATAGCCAATTATATTTGGATAACCCTAATCCTTTCCTGGGTTTTGAGGGGAGTGTCTTGGATGGTATTCGGGCCTGGCACTATTATTCGGCGATCCATACCCAGGCCAGCTTCATCCTTCCTGACGTCGGGACTTTGGGGCATATCGCAATATGGAGGCCCTTCGTCATGTGTCCGTGAATGCGCCTCCCAACGAGTTTGATCCCCATACCAGTTTTATTGTCGGTGCAAAATTGGAGGAGCGACCGAGAGAATCCCGCAAGAGGACAACGAAGGGAAAGAGGGAAGTTTCTGACTCTGACTCCGACAGCACGGAGGAGGAGGAAGATAACTCCGAAGATCTCCAACCTTTTGTAAGCCCTTTGGCGATGCGCGTGCCTTCCCCTCTATCGAATCCTTCGCGTAAAAGAAGCAGGCTTGAACCTTCTTTCATCAAGAGACCTCGTTCCCAGAAGCGAGTTGCGGCTAGGTTCCGTGGGTCTGCCATCGAGTAATTGGGTAGTGATACTAAAGTCAATATGAGGGTATGTTATTTCATGACAAACCCCAATGTTGTCCTTGGAATAGTATCTGAAAGCTCTCCTTTGCAGGCATTGGAGGAAGCAAACCTTCAATCATCAAATGCTGCCCGTACGTTTCTTTCTCTGGGATCTGACCACGGAGCTGCGGGGTCCTCACAAATTGGTGCTGATACAATTACGTCTCTGACCGGAGCAACAGGGGCTGAGGAGGCAGGCGTGGATGGTTCGGGTGCTGCTGCTAACCTCATAGGAGATGTGGAGGCGATGGGAGGAGCTGAGACTACTCTGATTGATCCCCAGTCTTTGTCCCTGCCTCTGGTAAGCTATGTGTAGAAGCATGGAAAAGAATAAAGAAAGGCCCATGCGGCTCCGACAGAAAGATCCTCATGCGGCTCAGGATCCTCATACGACTCAGAAGTCTATACGGCTCAGGAGTCCATGCGGCTCAAGGGTCCATACGGCTCGGATAGTTCAATGTGGCCTAGAAAGAAGCCACGTGGCCTTCAACAGTTCTCCTCTACACTCGGCTGTATTTAATGCCTTGACGGCTGCTCTGACAAATGACAGCTACGACAGCTATGACATAAAGACGTAATAATGACTGACATGATGGCGTGTCCCTAGGAAAGAGGATAAAATTTCCTTACAACTGGCAAAATCCAACAAATCTCGAGGCTACTCCATGCGGCTGTTGCAGTTATGCGGTCGCCCACTTCATGCGGCTGCCCATCCACATGCGACTGCCTATCCCCATACGGCTGCCCATCCACATACGGCTGCCTATCCCCATGCGGCTGCCTATCCACATGCGGCTGCATATCCCCATGCGGCTGTCCATCCCCATGCGGTTGTCCATTCTCATACGGCTGCATGCTTCATACGGCTGAGAGGACCACCCATATGCGGCTCTGCCAGGATGGTCCAGTTGAGACACGTGGCGCTCTTCGCGACAATTGAGACACGTGGCAGT
This sequence comes from Iris pallida, assembly GCA_029216955.1. Classification (NCBI taxonomy): domain Eukaryota; kingdom Viridiplantae; phylum Streptophyta; class Magnoliopsida; order Asparagales; family Iridaceae; genus Iris; species Iris pallida. Next base: position 20,860,844 of record JANAVB010041620.1, read on the forward strand.
CTTATCTTCCCTGATCAGATTTATTGTGATCGTCATAATTGTCCAGATCATTATCAAATCAAGCAAATTGACACGTGGGAGGCTATCATAAATCACAAATATTCATGACAATCAATATTTATTGCCCACAAAGATTTGATGCAATCCACATTAATTACCTAGATTTGCTACAATCAGAATTAATGGCCCAGATTAATTGATCCTTAACCACCGACTTCTCAAGGAGGTAATCATTTGCAAACCCTAATGATGACACCCTCACTTCTATAAATAGCAAGGTGTCATTCCCTTGCAAGCCCCTGGAGAGCGAAAGAATTCAGGAGACGAAAGCGGAGAGAAAAAGAGAGAGAGCACCACAGAGACATCCAGAGATCTAGGGAGTCTCCCCACACGTCCAAGAGCATTTCTTCACCAGAGCCAAGGCTGCGTCCGATCATCCAACGAGTAAGACAGAGCTGCCGTCGCTTTCCTGAGCCTCTATCGTCACCCCCCAGAAAAAACTAAACAATTGTACTTAGATTGTTGTACCTAGGTTTTCGTCCCTAGGCTTTCTTTGTACAAGCGAGTTTGTATTGTAAAGTAAAAGTCCAGTCCTCCGATATAATTGTTTGTTCTTTTATAATCAATGGCAAACACAATGGCGACTCTGCTGGAGACAAACTTCTCCACGTATGAGGAGTTGGTGATGCAATCGGTTGCAGCCAAACTTGGCTCCACACAACAAAAAATGGTCGTTCGCTTCGACCGACAGGCGTTTGAAGAAATGCACTCCGACGGAAGCGCTGGACCGGTCCAGAAGCGAACCCGCACAAAGAAAGCTCGCAGGGAGTGGAGGCCAAAATCATTTGCTCCTCCCCAAGCTCTGGACGGAGTACTCTCTGCTGCCAAAGACGGCGAAGGCAATTCTCATGCGGCTCCACTTCAAGCCATAGAGGACTCTGCTGTCCCCAAGTCCGGCAGAAGAAAGCATTATGATGCTGGACTTGTAGGGACAAAGAGTGATTCTATGTGCTCCAGGAAGAAGCCGAACAAAGGCACTAGCCGCAGGCTGAACACTCATACGGCCAAGATTGCCAGCCGCATGTATGATGTCCATGCGGCCGAAACTGCCAGCCGAATACAGAATACCTATGCGGCTAAGATTTCCAGCCGCATGGAGAAGACTTATGCGGCCGAGACTTCCAGCCGTATAAAGAAAGCCCATGCGGCTACGATTGCCAGCCGCATAAAGACTGTTGATTCCAGCCGCATGTTGTCTGCTCCATGCGGCTCAGGATCGGTCTTCGATCGCCTCTCCTATGGTCCTGATCTCTCACGCTCCCGAGAAAATATGCCTGACTCTCTGCAGCACCACTTAGACTCTTCCTACTATGTGCCCTCACGAACTAGAGTAAAGAAATCTAGGGCAGCGCGAGCTTGGCGAGCTCAGTCCGCTGTCCCGACCTCTGACCATCCGAACGCTCCACATACTGTTATGCAGGCATCTGATGGAAAGTTGTACAGAACCGCTCGAGTCCAGCCCCCGGCGACAAACGGACAGAGTGGTTCCCAAAAGTCTCCCAAAACCCAGGGAGCAAACATGGTCGTTCCAGACCCATCTGACTTGCGTGAGGTTATCCTCCACAAGCGCAAGGAAAGAGAAAAGGCCTCGGCGTGCAAAGAGTCCTCCCACGGACGTCACAGTACCCAAGTCATTATCAACTGCTGTTGCAACAACGCGACGATACGAGAAAACAGGCAGTCTGTCTTCCAAAGATTACAACAGCCGAGCTCAGAGGATGAGGCACCTCCCGTTGTCTCCTGCAACTCTACTCAGAAAATCCCCGCCGATGGGAGAGGGAAGAAGATAAACGTTTCCAGCCCGAAGATTTCAACCACTATGACTAAAAAATTGTCGTCTAAACGGTTGTCCACCACTGGAGTTTTCCATGGTACCCGTTCAAAGACGAAATTTGCTACAGTGGGAGATTCATCATCCACACCACTGGAGGTCGCTGGAACTGGGGGTAGCACTCCTCCGAACATCCACGACAATCCGATGTTCCAAGGAGACGAGCCGGGGGAAACAACCCTCCCATCAAATATAGCAGGTGTCGACGTCTCCGAGGACGTCCATGACTCTCAAGATGAAGCAAGCTCTGAAGCTGGGGGTACTATCCCTTCTGAATCCGAACCAGAGGAGAACATTCCCACATACCCCGATGAGTTCTCAATACAGGGGTATGATTCGGAGGGCACGTCATCCACCATCCCTTCCACTTCTACTCATATAAGGACGACATTCATGACAAACGACGAACAAGATGGTCCTAGTGATCGCCAACGCATCGATACTCTGGAGGCCATACTGCGCACTCTGGTCAAATCGGTGGACGAGATCAAAGCAGCCCTCCCAACTCTGCAAGGAAGGACGTCTGGCCAAACAAGCTTGGGTCCCGCGGTCAATGCGAACTCGAACTCAGCGGCACCAAACCTGGGCAATAATCCTCCTAAAATGTTGGCTTCTATCGCTGCAGACGAGGCCAGGGAGGCAAGAAGAGAGGTCCAGGTGCTCCGGGCCATGTTCCATGCCCGAGAAAACTGCCAAGACCTCAGGATACGACAACCGTATCCCGCTGCGTGGAGAGATGTTCCCTTCCCACCAAAATATAAACTATTCCACATCAATCCATATGATGGGAAGACATCTGCAAGCAGGTACATCACCTACTTCGAAGTCACAAATACCATCTGCCTTATGATGATGTCATCCTTACACAATTATTTATCGGGGCATTGGAAGGGGTCGCCTTCGACTGGTACCGCAACCTCCCAGACAACTGCATCCACTCCTGCACCAGCTTCAAGCGCATGTTCTTGGAGAGATTCTACGAGGTAGGACAGGACGTCATAATGTCCACCCTCATGGACGTCGTTCAAGGAAAGAAAGAGCTAACAAGAAATTATATCGAGCGGTTTCGCCAAACCACAATGAAGCTGCCTTCTGGCAACCCTGATTCCTCCTTGATTAAAATTTGCCAAAAGAGACTACTTCCAACAATCAGCCTCTAGATGGGTGAAAGTTAATTCAAGGACTGGAAGACGTTCATCATCAGTGCCACTAGCGCCGAAGACAGGTTGAAGAAGGCTCACCAACTGGGATTGCACATCTCGAAAGGAGAAGACAAGGGCAAGCGCCCTAATACCAACAACAACAATGGTGGTAACTCCTCCAACAATCGGGACAACAAGGGCAAGCAGGCTATGGTGGCCGACACAACCCAGAAACCTGAGTCAAAACCAGTAGACAAACAATGGCTGCAAATGACCTACTCCTTCGAAGACGGCCATGTCAAGCCCATCTTGGACAAGGTCATACAAGGAGATAGAATTCAGCTCCGTCCACCAAGATGGGAACTCGGCCAGCAGAAATGGAGAGCCTAAAGTACTGCCATTACCACCGCTACGTCCACCATGCTACACACGACTGCTACCAATTGAAGCAATACATCCAACATCTCATCGATTCGAAGGCTCTGGCCATTGACTTCGAGAAGGTAACCGTGGCAGCCAATATGGTGTCAGTACAATTTGGCAGCTTTCCTCCAACAGAGACTCAAGATGGCATGGTACCCCTCCCTCTGGCGACAATAGAGATTGCTAATCTTCCACCTCCTCGAGATCAGGCTACTGGTCTAGTACCCCTTACCACGTCACGAGGGGAGGTCATGTGGGTCCATCCAGACTTGGTACCTGAAGTGACTCAGCCCCCACCACTCCCCGTTGGCAAGAAGAAGAGTAGAAAGGTCAGATCCTGTCGCACAATCTCGGTAGATGTCAAGGAAGCCGCAGCTGTCGTTACTCGGTCTGGTGCTCAATCCTAACCTACACCAGATAAATCGACTGAAGAATATCAGCCGGCTACTGCTGACGCTCCGGGACCTTCTCAACTTTCGACGACCGACAAGCCTAGGCCGAATGAAACTCGCTTTGACAAATCCCTCCGAAAAGAGGCACCTCATGGGCTGGAAAGGCCCTACAACTTTGACATCTTGGCACAATTGGCCAACACACCGGCCAAATTGTCATTATACGAGCTCCTGAGACTCTCCAAGGATGTTCGTGCGGCCTTGAGAGATGTACTCCAGAACGCTGACGCATATCTAGCTCAGGTCAAACTCACAGGAGAGAGCCTGCCTGCAGATCTCCAAGATAGCGCTTGCACATGAGCGACACCCAACATTGTCTTCACTCCACAGGACATTCTTATCAAAACCAACCTGCACGATCGTCCGTTACATTACACTGGATACATCGGCGACGTAAAGGTGGATCGGATGCACATTGATCCTGGTTCTTCCATAAGCATTATCCCGAAGGGTCTATTACACCATCTTCGCATTCCTATGCATCGCCTGACGCCAACAAGCACCGCCATCAGCAGATTCAATTCGGACAGGAGCTACCCGATTGGAAAGATTCGCTTGAAGTGCTAAATTGGCGATCTTCAGTCAGAAGTGACCTGTTACATCATAGATGCGGACACTTCCTATAATATCCTCCTGGGGCACCCTTGGATACACGATTACATGATCGTGCCTTCCACGTTGTACTAGTGCTTCAAGTATGTCAACAAATACGGCTTCGTGAGGACAAAATTTGTTGACATCGATCCTTTCAAAGGGGTCAAATCCTACTACTCAGACTCCTGCTTATACGAAAAGTCGAAGAGGCACCTTGGTGAAGGAGATATACAAGCCCGAACTAAGACAGCCACAGGATCAGAAGAACCTCTGACGATCCACCTCCAAGCTCGTAAACCTGGCAAGTCCGCACCCCTTACGGCCGCTCTGCGTGAGGACGCAATCAGCCTCTCGGCACAAGAAGGGCAAATGATAATCCGGCTGCCAAGGTCCGGCCAAGCGCCAAGACCCACAACGGAGCCACTGACAATCAAACTGCCTAGAGTCGGCCAGCCACAAACGGAGAAGCTCAATCCCTCCGAAAAGCCAATAACGATACGTCTTCCCAAAAAGAATCGTCAGCCCGATGCAAATTCTGGGGCTTCTAGCGAGCCAACCACTCCCCGCCCAGCATCGAGTACCATATTGGGGGTTGCTAGTTTGCCAACGACTCCACGTTTTGCTCCACCAGCAGAACCCCTGATGATCAAGTTGCCTAAGTCATCCTCTTAATCTTCATTTATACAGGGGTAGCCGAAGAAGAGCCAGAACTGGCCAAGTATGTGGCTGCTCACACTGATATTCCATCTGCAGATGATGTAATCTTGCTAGAAAAGATACCTTACTTCATCAATAAAGGGTTATCTTTGAACTACATCGAGCTTAATAAGCTTTGTACAATGTATGCTATGGAACACGGTATAGGCGCTCACCTACACACACAGGTAATAAATGTTTACACCGTAAATCAACTCACTCCCGTGGAAGAGGCTTACCGCATAATCGAAGGAGGGGACCATCCAATCATCTTCGGTCGGAAGAATGACCCACAGCCCTTCACCATAGAAGAAGTCGATCTCGAATCGGACGCCAGGAGACTGCCTCTCTATCTATATAGTCCCCAATCCAAATACTTCATGCAGAAACAGGGGTATGATCTGGATACTATGCCAGGTTTGAACTACGGTACTGGTCTACGATTACCTTTAAAGTCGTCAGTCCCAGCTGGCAAACCACAGGACTACTACAACAAACCCAATGCGGACTGGGATATGTTACGCCTGCAACGACCCCAGAAAGCTCAGATGAGGAATGCGACTGGCATTCACATTCAACCGGATCACCAACTTCTGATTCGGATATCAGTATTGGAGATATTTTCAGGCAAGTCCTGTCTGTCAATATGGCATTCGCCGATGCTTACGAAGAAGGTGAAGACTTTCCTGAACTCCTCGAGTTAGAGCCATGGGCCCAACAGCAGGATGCGCAATGGGAGAAACGATTCGAACAAAGAGAGCATCCTACTGAAGATGAGGTCATGCTAGTGGATCTCGACAGCGACTCTTCTCCAAAACAAATCTTCGTTAGTAAAAGCCTGACAGACGAAGAGCGAGAATCGCTACTGGAACTCGTCAAAGAATACATTGATGTGTTCGCCTGGAACTATGAAGACATGCCAGGGCTAAACCCCGATGTTGTTCTTCACAAGCTCAACATTCGGCCAGATGCAAAGCCAGTCAAACAACAGCAATGACACTTCCGTCCAGGCATCATGGATGCGGTCGAAGCCGAAGTCAACAAACTGATAGCCAGCAGCTTCATTCGTGAGGAACAACATCCGAACTGGGTCGCCAATATAGTACGCTCACATCCGGACTGGGTCCTCAAGAAGAATGGAAAGATTCGAATCTGCATCGACTTTCGTAATCTGAACGAGGCATGTCCCAAAGATGAGTTCCCCTCCCTATCACAGATATTATGATCGACAACACCTGCGGCTTCGAACATATGTCGTTCATGGATGGTTTCTCAGGGTACAACCAAATCAAGATGTCTTCCGACGATGAAAAGCATACATTATTTCGAACACCAATAGGCACGTTTTGCTACACGGTCATGCTTTTCGGTCTTAAAAATGCTGGTGCCACCTACCAGAGAGCCGTGAGTATCATCTTCAGGGACCACCTGCGCAAGACCGTGGAGTTCTATGTTGATGACATCGTCGTCAAAAGCCGCTCTAAGGAAGATCATCTGCATGATCTAAGGACAGTGTTCGACCTGATGCGAGCGCACAATTTGAAAATAAACTCCACGAAATCCTTCTTGGGTGTATCCAGCGGGAAGTTCTTGTGTTTCATCATCACCTCCCAGGGTATCCACGTAGACCCTGAGAAGACGAAGGCAATCATGGAGATGAGTCTCCCGAGAAATCTCAGAGAACTCCGAGGCCTTCAAGGGAGGTTAGCTTACATCAGGAGGTTCATCTCCAACCTCTCCGGGCGATGTCAGCCATTTACCCATCTCATGAGGAAGGGCGTCTCATTTGTATGGGATGAAGAATGCCAGCGTACCTTCGACAGCATCAAAGAATATTTGTCGAACCCTCCAGTCCTAGTGGCCCCGGTTGCTGGAAAACTATTTCTGCTCTATGTACGAGCAATGGAGCATTCCCTCGGCACTCTGCTAGCACAAAACAACGATACAGGCCATGAGCAAGCTATATATTACCTTAGCCGAATGATGATCGGGCCAGAGCACCGATATACCGCCGTGCAGAAGGAATGCCTCGCCCTGGTGTTCGCCATTCAAAAGATGCGACACTATGTCACGGGGCAAACTATACATGTGATATCACGAGTCAACCCCCTCAGGGTCCTCATGACTAAACCAGGGGCACTCAGCTCTCGCCTCGCTACATGGGCGATATTACTATCGCCCTACCATATGATTTTCGTCCCACAAAAGGCGGTTAAAGGTCATGCTCTGGCAGACTTTTTAGCAGCCCACCCAGGCTCGGAATCGGCCAGAATATACGAAAAAATCCCAGATGAGATCGCCGACTCGCATGCGACATCTCACGATGATATATGGCAAATGTTCTTCGACGGTACTTCAAGGACCGGACCCAAGGAAAATATCATCGTCGGAGTCGGGGTGGTACTGATTTCTCTTTCCGGACTGGTGATCAATAGCGCTTACTCCCTCACGGAACCTTGATCTAACAATGTGGCCGAGTATAACGCGTTAGTCATTGGCCTACAACTTGCAAGAGAGCTGGAGGTAGAATATCTTGAAGCATATAGCGATTCACAGCTAATCGTCAATTAGATTCGGGGTTCATACGAGGTTCACCATGAAGACATGATCCCCTATCACAAAATAGCGATCAACATCATCTCGTCATTTGAAGGGTTCTTCATCGAACACGTCCCCAGACTACAAAATATCGAAGTCGATGCCCTAGCAGGCCTTGCCACTTCCCAAGTAGTGCCAAACCATATTCATCATTGGGTGGACGTGATAGGCCATGAACTAGTATGTCCCAAGAACAATGTTCAATTCGTGGCGAGTCATTCCGCTCAGACGATCAACGAAGTACGAGACTGGAGACAATAATTTATAGACTTCGTAGTCTACGACATCCTGTCCGAGAACCCAAAGGAAGCCACCTCTATAAGAAGGCGTTCTCTCAGATTCTTCTACGATACAGAGACGAAAATGCTGTATCGCCGATCCTACGATAGATTATTGCTTCGATGTTTATCAAACGCAGAAGCCAAAGAAGTCGTACATGAAGCTCATGACGGTGTCTGTGGGGCCCATCAGCCTGGACCAAAATTACAAGACCGTCTTCGCCAAATGGGCTACTACTGGCCCATGATGGTAGCAGATGTGATAGACTATACAAGAAAGTACAAAGCCTACCAAGTCCATGCGGACTTCATCCACCAGTCGTCCAAATTTCTACATCCGATAGTAGCGTCCTAGCCATTCGAAGCATGGGGAATGGACATCATCGGTCCAATCACTCTACCTTCTTCCCGAGGACATCGCTTCATACTCGCAATCACGGATTACTTCTCCAAATAGACGAAAGTTGTTCCGCTCGTAGAAGTAAAGACTTCAAACGTGGTCAGCTTCCTCAAGCATCACGCCATTTATCGCTTTGGACTGCCCCGAAGGATCATCCATGATAATGGTCCGCAGTTCGCAAGCCACGCCTTCAATCGGTTCTGCGACAAGCACCGCATCCAGAATATTGCTTCAACACCATACAACCCAGCGGCTAATGGGCTGGCAGAAGCATTCAACAAAACCATCATCAAGTTGCTCAAAAAGTTCGTATCATCCAACAAACGCGACTGGAACGAGAAGCTTGGTGAATGCTTATGGGCGTACCGAACTACAGTCCGAACGGCCACTGGGAACACACCATTATCCCTGGTGTATGGGAGTGAGGCAGTTCTCCCATTGGAGACTCAAGTACCCTCGTTCCGCGTCGCTCCTACTTACCAATTGACGACGGACGATAACTACCATCGCCGGCTACAAGAGTTGGAGGCCTTAGATAAAAAGTGCCTATTGGCTCAGCAACGAATCGAGCTATACCAAGCACGCATCTCCTGAGCCTTCAACAAGAAGGTTAAAATCAGAACATTCCAAGTGGACGATCTCGTTCTGGCAGTTCGGAGGCCGATGGTTATGACTCACAAAACCGTCTGCAATTTCCAGCCAAAGTGGGAAGGTCCATTTATCATTGAGGCTGTATTCTCCAACGGTGCTTACCGCCTCACAAAACAAAACGGAGACTTGCTCATGTTTCCCGTCAACGGCAAGTTCCTGAAGAAATATTATGTCTAAACGACATTCTTAAAATCCCAGAGTGTTGAGTTATGTACTAGCCGGTACCACTGAACTCACATTTACAAAAATCCCAGATTATTGCCGGTACCGCTGAACTCACATTCACAAAATTTCAGATTGTTGAGTTATGTACCCGCCGGTACCGCTGAACTCACATTCACCAAGTCCCAGATTATTGAGTTATGTACCCACCGGTACCGTTGAACTCACATTTCGTAAAATCCCAGATTGCTAAGTTATGAACCCTCCAGTACCGTTGAACTCACATTCTCTCTCCAAATATCCCAGATTGTTGAGTTATGTACCCGCAGGTACCTCTGAACTCACATTCCGGTCACTCTTTTAGGTAGTAAGTCATGTATGACCATACCTCTGAACTTATTCTTCTGAAAGAACTCCTTCCTCATATCTATTACCCGCACTCTCAGTGCACAAAAAGGGTAACAGATCTACAAAATTCCCAAAATAACCATGTCGATGTTACCTCTAAGTCATCCCACTTCCGCCAAAAACAAATCATACCTCTACATAGAACTTCCATGTCCTCATTACCTCTGAGTTGTTCTATGTACCCCTTCATGGAGCCCACTCCTGCCATGTCGTTGTTACCTCTGAGTGGGAAGGCTCCATCGAAGAAACCCTCATATTTGCCATATCCTCATTACCTCTGAGTAAGTATGTTGGTTCTCTCTCAACTTATTATCCGTATCCAAAATCAGGATACGCCAAGGATAATAGGTCCACAAAAAGTCTCTCATTGGGACAACTACTACAAAATAAAGAATAGAGCGAATGTATCCCAGTCATTCAAAGGCGGTGACATTCACATGACTACATCTCACGAGCAAGCCAAAAAAGTTCTCTATCATTTCATTCAGACAAAAGGGAAGAAGATTACATCGATATCCAAAAGAAGCAAGATATAAACCGCAGCTAAAGACAGACAGAAGTATCAAGACAAAGACAGACATTCCTGAGAGCCCATGAATCCTAGTTGCGGGGACGCATATACCAATCCCTCAACCATTTTGCATATGAAGGATGTACTTGAGCAAAGTCCTCGTCCAAAGTAGGAAGATCAGAACTCCCAGTACTACCGCCGTCAGACTGGGGCTCCTCCTTTACAGTAATGGGCGCCAGCTCTCCTTTCTGTTCCTCCGCTTCTGGTGTTACCTTCTCCTTAACAAACGATGATTCTTGTTTGAAAGGGGGCAGCAACTCTTCCTTCACAACGATCTCAGCCTTCAGCAGGGTTGCTGCAAGAATCAAAGATAAAAAGAAACAAAGTCAAAAGATGGTCAGGGCCTTATGCGGCACAGTCTAAAAAGGAGCTCATGCGATTTTGTTCAGAGGGGCTCCATGCGGTCCAGTTCATGAAGTGTTTATGCGGACCGCTAAGACAACTCCCATGCGGCTCGGACATGGGGTATACCCCCATGCGGCTCGGTTGTGGGACATGTATATGGCCCACACAATTCGAACAGTTTCTATTAAAGGCTTGTGTATAAAGCATGCAACAGAGCCGTCATTAGGGTTTCGAAGCATATGACTTTCCCAAATCCTTACCCTTAACAGCATGATGAACGTCGGAATGAGCTTTGGGTGCCGCAGCCAACGTCGAGGCCACGCCCTTACCCTTCGTCGTAGCCTTCACCGCAACCTTGGAGGACTTGGGAGCCGTTGCTGATGATCAAAGAAGGAAGACAAAGACAAGAACAACAGCTAAGGCAAGAGCAGAAAGTAAAAAAGTCTTTCTTCCAAAAATACGCTGCTATTTATAGGCGGAGCCCATAGACCGACGCATCGATCCATGTGCCGTGTAACCGACTCTTCGGTTATCAAGGCAAAAATTCAAGTCTAAACTCTTGGGATCCTGCCCCAAAAAGTGGCTTTAAAATCTGACAGCAAATCAAAGGCAATCAATGCAAAGATTTGCACACGTGGCATGAAGACGTGGCAAGGAGCTTATGCGGCCAAACAGCTTATGCGGCCAGACAGTCCATGCACCTGGAAAGCCCATGCGGCTCAGATGGCCATACGGCTGAGGAGGCCATACGGCTGAGACATCCATGCGGCCAGAACATCCTATGCAGTCCGAAGAGTCTTTACATGGCCATGCTTCTTATTCAAAGTATTTCAATTTTGCAAATTGAAAACTTTGAAGGAGGTCTTGTAGAAGCATGGAATAGAATAAAGAAAGGCCTATACGGCTCCGACAGAAAGATCCTCAAGCGGCTCAGGATCCTCATGTGACTCAGAAGTCTATACGGCTCAGGAGTCCATGCGGCTTAAGGGTCCATACGGCTCAGATAGTTCAATGTGGCCTAGAAAGAAGCCACGTGGCCTTCAACAGTTCTCCTCTACACTCGGCTGCATTTAATGCCTTGATGGCTGCTCTGACAAATGACAGCTACGACAGCTCTGACATAAAGATGCAATAATGACTGACATGATGGCGTGTCCCTAGGAAAGAGGAGAAAATCTCCTTACAGCTGGCAAAATCCAACAAGTCTCGAGGCTACTCCATGCGGCTGTTACAGTTATGCGGCCGCCCACTTCATGCGGCTGTCCATCCACATGCGGCTGCCTATCCCCATGCGGCCGCCCATCCACATGCGGCTGCCTATTCCCGTGCGGCTGCCTATCCCCATGCGGCGGCACATCCCCATGCGGCTGCCCATCCTTATGCGGCTGTATGCTTCATACGGCTGAGACGACCACCCATATGCGGCTCTTCCAGGATGGTCCAGTTGACACATGTGGCACTCTTCGTGACAATTGAAACACATGGCAGTCTTATCTTCCCTGATCAGATTTATTGTGATCGTCATAATTGTCCAGATCAAATCAAATCAAGCAAATTGGACACGTGGAAGGCTATCACAAATCATAAATATTCATGGCAATCAATATTTATTGCCCACAGAGATTTGATGCAATCCACATTAATTACCTAGATTTGCTATAATCAGAATTAATGGCCCAGATTAATTGATCCTTAACCGCCGACTTCTCAAGGAGGCAATCATTTGCAAACCCTAATGATGACACCCTCACTTCTATAAATAGCAAGGTGCCATTCACTTACAAACCCCTGGAGAGTGGAAGAATTCAGGAGACAAGAGCGGAGAGAAGAAGATATAGAGCACCACAGAGACATCCAAAGATCTACGGAGTCTCCCCACACGTCCAAGAACATTTCTTCACCAGAGCCAAGGCTGCGTCCGATCGTCCAAGGAGTAAGGCAGAGCTGCCATCGCGTTCCCGAGCCTCTACCGTCACCCCCCAGAAAAAACTAAACAATTGTACTTAGATTACTGTACCTAGGTTTTCGTCCCTAGGCTTTCTTTGTACAAACGAGTTTGTATTGTAAAATAAAAGTCCAGTCCTTCGATATAATTGTTCTGTTCTTTTATAATCAATGGCAAACACTATGTCACATTCTTACAAATGAGGAGATTTTTTCGCTTCAACTCCATCTTCTTCGGGTCAAGCTGATTGTCGGTTGTTCTGGACCTATAGGATCTGCCTCTCCGCTACCGATGGTGGATGTAGCCGTGGAGGAAGGGATAGAAGAGGATCCAGGGGCTGACCTGGTACAAGTAAGAAGTGTCCCTTCTTCTCTTCTAGCTCAAGTTGAGGGCCTTCCACCGCATTGAGCACAGAAGTCCCGGCTCCTTCAACCTCTTTGGTGGATACGGGCTCGATTGTGGCTGCCTCTTTCCCGGAAGTTGAGCTTTCTGCTCTATCCATTATTCGGCTTATTTGGACCGCAGAATAGGAGATTGCCACCACACAAAAATCTTATCGCTCGGAATTTATTCCCTTCTGACAGGGTCGTCAAGCTTTGCTATGCCTTCTTCTCACCCGTCTTCAGCTTCCTTGGCTGATATTCCTTTGATGCGCGTCCTCTGTGGAGAACTTAGATGAATCATCAAGGGATATAGTCGAGAGCTTCTACCGTCAACTAAGACGAGGGGTTGAAGCTACTTCAAGGAGAGGGACTTCATTTGCCGTGGCCCGTCATTGTGTCCAAGGCCAGATTGACCTACTAAAGACGCTTCCGAGTAGAGAAGGGATGGCTGTTCTTCTGGAGCATAAGCTGGCAGAGGCTGATCAGCGCCTAATCCAGTAGCAAAAACTACGGCAAGTCGATGTGTCTTTTGCAGTAGAATATGAGCGTGCTTTTCTCATAAAAGTCATGGAGAAAGTGAAGGCTGTACAGGAGACTACCAAGTCCACATTGGAGAAGGACCTTCATAAGCTATCTCTTAAATTTGACAAGCTGAGCCGAGAAGGAGAAATTTGCTTGACTTGTAAGAAGACCACCGTTTGTGCTATGATAGAAACTAACGAGCATCTCCTCTAGCTCCAGGCCAAGCTGACATCTCTGGAGACTGAGCTCCAAGCCACTCGTCAAGAGAGAGAGAGAGAAGATCTGCGAGGAGACTGGTGAGGTCACACGAGCCTCTACCGCTCTAGAGGGTGCACTGAAGAAGTTAAAGGACAATTGGCAGGCTTATGCACATCTTGAGGATGCTGAAAAGCTGACCCAAGAGGCTGAACGTGAGCCATACTGAGAACCGAGTGCTCAACTGCACAGTTGGAAGACATTCTTGCCAAACTATGCGTTACTGATGAGTAGTAGCCTTTTCTTCCGCTTTTTCCCCTTTCTTTTTTTTACATGTAACGAATGTAACTGATTTTGAATAAATAGAATACATTCACCCTATTCTTTGTTTGTGGTATTTGTGGTGCTTGTACTAGAGGGCCTAATATAGCAGTTGTGTTTATAAAAGATATCCCACTGGAGGACTTTTTGTGGACCTATTGCCCTTTTGCGCATCTAAAAATACGAGCAAATAGATTTGAATGATATTTTTTGGACCTACTACTCTTTGGTACACCGATGGTACGAGTAATAGATTAGGATAATTTTTGTGGACCTATTACCCTTTTGCGTATTGGTGGTGCGGGTAATAGATTTGAAACAAAATCCAACAGATGTAATATGGACGTGATAGGTTTTGTGGTCTTAACACCATGTCTGTTATCCCAGGTTGGGTACAGGTGTTAAGTCGAGAGACCATCGGTATCAGAGGTAATATAGATGTGGTACATGATGATCATAAAATTTTTTGTGGACCTATTACTCTTCTGCGCACTGGCGGTGCGAGTAATAGATTTGAAACGAAGCCTAACAAAGGTAATATGGACGTGATAGATTTTATGGTCTTAACACTATGTCTTTTATCCCAGGTTGGGTACATGTGTTAAGTCAAGAGACCATCGGTATCAGAGGTAACATGGACGTGATACATGATGATCAGGCATAATTTTTGATGGACCTATTTCTCTTCTACGCACTTGTGGTGCGAGTAATAGATTTTGAGACAAAATCCAACAAAGGTAATATGGACGTGATAGGTTTTGTGGTCTTAACACCATGTTTTTTATTTCGGGTTGGGTACAGGTGTTAAGACGGGAGACTATCGGTATCAGAGGTAGTATGGACATAACACACGATATTCATGACCAGAAAGTTTACTCAGAGATAATGATAAGTTGGGCAGACTCCTGGGTGATGAAGCATTAGAGTGGGAGTTCAGATGTATCAGCATACATGACTCGCCACTCAGGGAGATGTGATGCGAACTAACTCGAAGAAAAATAGAGTTGTGAGTTCAGAGGTACTTGGTGTACATAACTCGATGATCTGGGAGATCTGGTGGTTTGAGGAAGTAGCAGCATGTCTTTAGACATAGTATTTCTTCAGAAATTTGCCATAATAATCTCGAGGTCTCCCAAACAAGATTGACAGTTGCAGAGGCGATTGCCGATCGTTGCCGTAATTCAGACCTGGGGTAGCCTCCATGTCGTACCCCTGCTTTTGCATGAAGTACTTGGCTTGAGGACTATACAGGTAGAGTGGTAATCTTCCAGTATCGGGTTCGAGATCAAACTCTTGTGGCATAAAAGGTTGAGGACCTTCTTTTCGATCGAAGATGATCGTGTGATCCCCTTCTCTTCTGCCTGGGACTAGGAAGTAGGTACCTCTAATGGGAGTAAGTCTGTTTGCGGTATGGACAGTTTTCACCTGTGTGTGCAGGTTAATGTCCCGACCGAGTCCCACAGTATACATCAAAATGAGTTTATTACACCCAGGATAGTTCAATGGCAGCCTCTTATTGATGAAATAGGGAATTTTGTCCACATGGACTACACCTCAGGAGAGGGACTATCTACCTTTGCAACAAGATACTTTGAGAGTCCTGTATCCTCTTCAGCTACCCCCTGCATAACCGAAGGTTGGGACGCTATCTTGGGCAACTTGACCGCCAAGGGTTCAGCTTATGGCATTGGCTTGCCTGAGGTATCACGACCCACACCCAGATATACGGATACGAATACGTGGACCACGCCCAGCCTACATCGCAGTATCGGCGGTAGAACGCTGTCTAGTACCCAATAAATATATACTACATCTAGAAGGTCCATGAACTACAAATGTACTCAATCACAACCCAACATCTAAAGAAGATTAGACAGGAAAGATAACTAAGGCACAAGAACAATTAGAAACTACTAGAAGGAATCATAAGACAGGGAAATAAAGAAGGAACAACAAGACAAACCAAGGGTAACTACTAGGTAACTCACATAGAAGAATAGTGAGATCCACCTCAGCTAGCAACATCATGAAGTCCAAAACTGATGGCACAACTAATCCTAAAATTTTGTCAACATATCCAGTCAGGATGGAACAAGCACAAATCTCAAATAACAGTTCTAATTAGACGATATTGAAAATGTAGCAGTAAATAGAGAGAATATACAAGAAATCACGAAATGTACATATGAGTATCTTGGCAAGGTAAGATGTAAATCTTGAGCTAGAATAAGACAAGTATAACTGATCATGGCATGTACAAGAATCAAGAATCATCTATCTAAGTGTGTGAATACTATTTTTAACGTGTGGCCGACTTGGGTCTGTACAAGGACTAATGATCTAGCCAATCATACGTGGAGTGTAGGATTGGCATTCACAAGGTCTTCAAGAATAAATAAGGTGGATAATGACCACACATCTACACTAATACTCCCCGTCCCCGACCAGTATAGTAGATCCAACCATGACACATCATGACACGCGATTCTCTGAGAGGGTAGCTAGCCTTCGCAGGAATCGTGTCTATACAATGCACAAAGAACACGAAAGACTTGCAAAAGATATACCAAGGAAAGCAAGGAATAACATCTCAAGACGAGATCCAGAGAAATACCAATCCGTGTGAACAGTGTGTCAAGAGAACAAGGATATCTACACTAAATACAAGAAACATAGACGATATCATAAAACAAAAATATTATCAGAGAATGTACTCGCCTGAGATCTGGTGGAATATGTCAACTGTGTAATCTGGCTCAGAGTGAAATCACAGACCTAAAGATGAGATATATATAAGCTAATTAGGGTTCGACAGTGTTAGACATGATTATATAGTATAAGCTATGTAATCTAGGTTAATCTCAGTCCAACTAGGTCAAACTAGGACATACCGAGTCACACTAGGTCAAACTAGATCACAGGAAGTCACACCAAGTCAAACTAGGTCAATCTAAGTCAAGGGTTGGCTTACAGTTGACTTTTGGTCAACTGGTCAACTCTGGTCAACCCTAAGTCAACTCTAGGTCAAACTTGACTAACGTTGACTAACAGTTGACTTTGGGTCAACTCGTCAACTTTGGTCCAGTTCTAATCAATTTTAGGCTACGGTTGAGTTCCGGTTGACTTTTGGTCAAAATAATCAACCGTGGTCAACCAAGGTCAAAACTAGTCTAACCTTGGTCAAATGTTGACTCTACTTCGACGTTCAGTCAAAGTAGTCAACCAAGGTCAACAGGGTAAAAGCTAGTCTCTATAAACATCTAGAAGGTCAACATATCAATTTCCGTGATTGTAAAATCACTGGAATCGATGGATCTCAAAATACAAATAAAAGAGAAAGATTATAATAATAATAGGGTGATGGATAGGGGAAAAACCTACATATGTTGTCGGATGGTGAAACAACCATCACCAACGTGTCCAGAATGGTCGAAATAGCTAGAATAGCCTGCACATAAGTCCAATTTGGACACAGGGACAAAAAGGTAATTTCGAGTCAAAACGATGTCCGTGTCGGACCCGCTTTGCACCAGAAAACATACAAGAATACTAGTCCACTAAACCTAACAAATTATATGTCCACGAATCCAGAATGATGATACGAACCCAATGGTATATCAGAATTGGATTTCGTTGACCCAATCTCAAATTGGTCCGTTGACCAGGATATTGAAATTCTGATTTACACGGCAAACTATGACGGAGCCAATGTCCTCAAAACTCAGCAAATTATATGTCAACGATTCCAGAATGATGATACGAACTCAACGCTATGTCCAGGATTGGATTCCGATGAGCCGATCTCAAAATGACACGTTGACCCAGATATTGGTATCCGACTTGCACCAAAATGCGTACCGGAACCAATGTCCACTAAAACCTAGCAAATTATATGTCAATGAGTCCAGAATGATGATACGAACTCAACGGTATATCTAGAATTGGATTCCGATGAGCCAGCGTCAAAAAGTCCCGTTGACCCGGATTGGGGGCCCGCTTCGCACCGAAATGCATGCCAAGGCCTACGTCCTCCAAACTAAGCAAACTTTATAGGAAAATGTGCCATCACGATGCCACGAGTCTAACGGTGGTGTCAGAAATTGAATTCGGAGTCCCGGGTTCAAAAATAGAATTTTACAACTTGGAAATTACGAATTCGGAAGACCAACTTTGGTGTCGAATTCAACCAATCAAACGTTCTCACAATAAAACGAAATTGGAGGGGTAGGAAGAGGGTTATACCAGCTTCGTATAGGAACCAGTAGCACGCCAGACGGAGCTGCGATGGAGGAGATACGAACCGAAGAAGTTGGCTCCGTAAAACTGTCTAAAAATTACACAATTTAAAAGGTCAACTTGGTGGCCGATTTTGATGTATCAAACTATAAAATTAACGGACCAAAATTGAGGGGGGTGAAGGGGTATATACCGAGATTGAGACGGAGCAAAGAAATCGTCGATCCAAAGGTCAAATTTCTCAGAAATCGTACGCGAAGTTGCTGCGGCAAAATACGATTTCAGCTTCATTCCCGAGCGCGTCACGACGGAATTTAGTGCGAAATGCACGAATAGGCTATGCATCATGCCGGAGAGGAAGGCGTTGTCCGAGGAGGGTTCCCCGGTGTCGGCCGAAGCCAGTGGGCCGGCCACGACAGCTCGTGGTGGCCGTCGGCTCCGCCGCACGGATGCTATGGCAGCAGCTACTGCCGCCCATGCTACAACTGCTGCTACTCGCTGCTGCTGGCTGCTTCTGCGCATGCTGCTCCGGCCAGCCAGCTGTGGTGGCGGCGGCGGCGCAGTCAGCCAGCGGTGGTGGTGCTCAGGAGTGGTGGTGCGGTGGTTGATGGTGGTGGTGGTGGAGAATGGTGATGGTGGCCGGTTTGGCGATGAATGGAGGGTCGGCTGATGATATGTAGGAGAAGGAGGAGGGTGGTTGCGGCTGTGCTCGGCCAGGGTGGAGGTGGAGGGGAGTCCGGCCATTGGGGATGGGCTGCTGTGTGGTGATGGTGTAGTTGATGGTGGTTGTGATGGTGTAGTTGATGGTGGTGGTGTTGATAATAATGATGGAAGTAGTGTTGAAGAATAAAGGATGGAGAAGAAGAAGAAAGGAGGAGGGAAGGTCGGCTGATGTGAGAGGGGAGTGGGTGTGTTGCTGTGAAGATAGGGGGTATGTATGTGTAGGTGTAAAGTGAGAGAGAGGGAGAGATGTGTATATATATATATATATATATATATATATATATATATATATATATATTCATATATATGTGTGTGTGTGTGTGTGTGTGTGTGTGTGTGTGTGTGTGTGTGTATACATTATATAAAGATAGAGATATATTTAGAGAGAGAAGAGAGAGAGAGAGAGTAGAGAGAGGGGGGTTGTGTGTGATAATGGGAGAGAGAGAGTATTATATATATATATATATATATATATATATATATATATATATATATATATATATATATATATATATATATATATAAAATAGAGAGAGAAAATAAGATATTTGTATAAGACGAGGATATTTTTAAGTAGAGAAAAAATGAGAAAATATCAGTGGGGTGTATGGGCAGTCATGATAGGGCATACACCAAATTAGATCGGGTGTTGGGCCAAGTTTGGACAAGCTTGGGGCCAAGATTTAATTATAATAATAAATTTAAACGAATTAAAATCATGGATGAAATGAGAGCACAAGGGAGATCAATTCGATGGCACGCAAGTGGCACGCGCATAGTAGACTCAAAACTGGCCAGGGCGATATATTGGGTCGACTGGATTGAACCGAAGTCGGGCCCGGAATTTAATTTGGAAGTTAAGTCACAAATTACGGCAGCGATAAATTAGTCTAAATTGACCCGAAAGTTGCGCGAAGCAAATGGAGCACAAGGGAACAAATTCGAGTGGGACACGATATATCAACATAAAGATAATCTCGTCTACTACAAACTTCAAGAACAAAGTTTCCAGAGACTGGCATCCCTGATGCTCTAGAAATCCAAGTCACGGTAAAGAGCATTTAATGAGCGAAATTAATTAAATCAAAATAAATTATCGAGAATAAATCATTTGGAAAATTCGAAAATAAATCCCGAAAATTCAGGGGGCTTACATCCTACCCACCTTATAAAAATTTTGTCCTCAAAATTAAAATCATCCAATAGGTCAAGCTAAAACATACAACTGCTATGGCTACAGTACCCAATCTTCTATCCTTGTTATCATCTATGTTGTTTCTCTCTACATGTATTTTGGTTCAGGTTCAACAAGCTTCTTCCATAAAAACTATGTCTATTTTACCCCTAAGAATCTTCATATCAATAAGAACCTTTACATATACTCTAAAATATAGGTCATCCTCAAGATACGTATATATATATATATATATATATATATATATATATATATATATATATATATATATATATATATATATATATATATATATATATATATATATATTATCAACCAAAATTCCAATCCCAATATCAATTAGTTTCTTTCCTTATCCCGTCCTAAGTATCTTTATCCTATTAATCACAAGCCCCGTGAAATTATACATTCAAAACCTATTCTTGGCATCGAGCCTTCTCCTTTTTACTCAAGAACTCCTGAATATAAACCCTCAAATTCAAACTCTTAATTCATTTACCGATTTATCTATTACCCATGTACATATGTCTATATTTTGTTCCTGCTATCTTCCGATCTTGCACGCAATGTTATCTCCTTCTATTTTATTTCATATATCGATCTATCCTCCAATCATAAGTAAATGGTTTGTAGATAACCAATAATCACTTGGTCATCAAAGTCTTACAATGTTCAACCCTCGAATCTAAGCACAAGATTCTAGTCCTAAATGCGTAGTCACAAAATATAAAATTTCATTACTCCTTCTAGATACCTTAAAATCAATCTATGCTATCAAACAAATCATTCTTAATGGTTTCTAAGTCCACTATAGTCAGTCACTCATATCTGTCCTACAAGCTTAACCCAATGAATCCCCAAGAAAAATATACTCATCACAATCACACATAATAACAGATTATAGTTACACTACAAAATCTGTTAACAAGGTCTGGCTATTTCAGTCATCAATTAAATAGAAGGAAACAAGGCCTAAGACTGGGTCGAGCAATCCATATCAATATTCAGACAAGGTAAGGGTCAAGCAAGACAGGAAAGATTGTCAAAATATTTCCAAGAATAGTATGAGGCCAAACGAGATGCATAGGACGTAATCAAAGTAAAACTCAAGAACCACATACCTCCGTAATTATGTCACGTGAAGTTACTATCGTACTAGTGTGCATCTGGCTGCGATTAACTTCCTTGTTCCATAATACGACAGATAGCTGTAGTGTACAGCTGCCACGCAAGATAACATAGATTCCTGAACTTAACTTGGCCAAATCTGTGAAATATTTCCAAACAATTTTTGCAAAATAAAGGAGAAGATGTTAGTCAAAATGCTTAGGGAGTGGTCCAAGTAGAATTCGAGAAACATATTTAACCATGATGCCATTATCCGAAGTCATGCCTCGCCAGTATTTCTCTGGATGCAAACTCCCGATTCCGTAATACAAGAATAAATTACTTTTCGAACTTTCCTTGAATCAATCCATGAGGCACTTTCAACAATTACCGGGAAGGACAAGAAGAATTACCCAAGAGGCTAGCGAAGAAGAGTTTAGTCAAATCATATGAAAGATGGAACACAAAACAATCATGTCGAAGAAATCCTAGTTAGGCTGTAGATAGACAGAGTTAACCAAGACGGGGAGAATAATGATAAGAATTTGTTCTTGCTCATCCGGTCATAACAAAGTGATCCGATTTAAGATACAGTCTGATAACTATACACGTCTTCCTAAAATTATGTTGTCAGAATTTTTGCCACGCCAGTAAGCATAGCTTGCAATAAACGATAGAGTCCATAACTAAGGTATACACCCTAAATCATGTCATCTGGAATTCTTACCACGCCAACCGATATGGCTGTAAGAAAATCCAAATTCCATAACTAGGATAGTATAACCAACATCAGGCTCCACGTCCCTGTCGTGCTAGCTAGTATGACTACGATAAATTCTAAACTCCATAAATAAAGTAGACATTTATCATTCTCATCGAATATGTTTATCAGAATATCTTAACTCAATTCATAAAAACTGATCTTAGATACAAAGTCAAAGTCAACAACGAACGAACATCAAGATTAAAAATTCAACGATGAATCAAGGATAAGTAAATGGAAACTAGCGAAAATAGATTCCGATGCAGGGTTTAGGAAAAGTTCTCAGGAGAAGTCCCAAAGGTACTATCTAGGTCAAGATTGAAAGTTCTAGAATATAATCTAAAATAATCTCAACCTTGATATAAGATTGGCAAATCATATTTGATTCTCAACCTAGATGATATATAAGTTCAACTTATACCTTCCCTCTGGGATCCACAACTCATCCCAAGAAAGAATAAGGTTTGATACGGACAAATATTTCAAAAATCTAGACGAATAGAAACAAGTGGGAAAAGATTTGAAAAGCTTTTGAAATAAGATTCCCATGACTCATCTCTGGAATCTACCAAGAGTTCCTAATATGTGACTGAGTACCAAAATTCTAAAATATTCTATGACTCAACCTTAATCCTAGGGCAGGCTCGTAGTAGTACAGATAAGCTCAAGTACTACCACGACTTTGCATTAATAGCAAAGACTGACCTGCATGGGCCACCACAAAAATGTGTCACGACCCGCACCCGGATATACGGATACGAATACGTGGACCACGCCCAGCCTACGCCACAGTATTGGCTGTAGAACGCTGTCTAGTACCCAATAAATATACACTACATCTAGAAGGTCCATGAACTACAAATGTACTCAATCACAACCTAACATCTAAAGAAGATAAGACAGGAAAGATAACTAAGGCACAAGAATAATTAGAAACTACTAGAAGGAATCATAAGACAGGGAAATAAAGAAGGAACAACAAGACAAACCAAGGGTAACTACCAGGCAACTCACATAGAAGAATAGTGAGATCCACCTCAGCTAGCAACATCATGAAGTCCAAAACTGATGGCACAACTACTCCTAAAATTTTGTCAACATATCCAATCAGGATGGAACGAGCACAAATCTCAAATAACAGTTCTAATTAGACGATATTGAAAATATAGCAGTAAATATAAAGAATATACAAGAAATCATAAAATGTACATGTGAGTATCATGGCAAGGTAAGCTGTAAATCTAGAGCTAGAACAAGGCAAGTAAAACTGATCATGGCATCTACAAGAATCAAGAATCATCTATCTAAGTGTGTGAATACTAGTTACAATATGTGGCCTGCTTGGGCCTGCACAAGGACTAATGATCTAGCCAATCATACGTGGAGTATAGGATTAGCATTCACAAGGTCTACAAGAATAAACAAGGTGGATAATGACCACACATCTACACTAATACTTCATGTCCCCGACCAGTATAGTGGATCCAACCATGACATTGTAGGAACGAAATCGTAAAGCAGAATACTCTAGAAGGGAGGTGAATAGAGTAGGCAGCAGAATATTGCTAATTAAAAATTTCGTTAGCAGTTAGATCACAGATATAAAAATAATCACAAAGTAAATGACAGAAATAAAAAGGGATCAGAAGGCAAACGCAAACACCAAGATTTATACTGGTTTTTCTCTTGTGAGGACTAGTCCAGTCGGAAGAACTCTAGCTTCCAGTTGAATCCACTATTGGAAATCCCGCAAGTTTTTATACGAAGTCCTTGTAACTTCTACAGACGCGAGCTTTGATACGAAGAACTCAACCAACTTCAATTGTGAAGAGTTGTATCTTCTATCAAGCCTCTGATTATAATCGCTCTTGAAACTTCTAGACTGCATCGTACTAGCAAATCGACTAGAGGATTGTAACTGGCTTGGAATTTGAAAATGTAAGCTTTAGAGAACTATTTGGAGAAAATGTAAGCTTTAGAAGTGAAGAGGATGAAAATGAATTTGTGATTTGAAATGATCGAAATACTTCTCTATTTATAGTTTTTCCAAAGAACTCTGACAGAATTCGGGCAGAATTCGGACAGAACTCTTTGTAACAAACCGCAACTGAAGGGTGACCAAGTTCAAAATCAAACGTTCACTAACGTTCATCTTCGCCGAACTCTGGCCGAGTTCTGCTAGGGTTCTGCCAGTTCATTTTTGAGAAAAATTAATTTGGCTTTTTGAAAAGTCCTTCAGAAGCTTTTTGTAAAAAGGATGTTTTTCAAAAACATAGGTCATTTTAAAGAGATAGGTCAGTTTTGAAAAACAATTTCGGACAGCATATTTGCCAGTACGACTGGGTGTATAAATATTCCTAGACTCAATAAAATAAAAAATTACATTGCTTTGAAGGAAATACATTTGGAATGGCAAACGGCTTCAGTCTTGAACATAGTAGATATCCATCGTTAAGCAGTATCCAAAACGTCGTAGGTAAATATCTGAATTGACTTGCATTTATATCGAGACAGAGTTTGATCAATTATTAAAATCAGGTTTGACCATGACCAATGGGCCAACAATCTCCCCCATTTTGATAATTGACAAACCTTGTCGATATAACATCTAAGTATGGATCAATAAAAAAATGTGTAATACCAGAGAAAACAAAAATTGTTCTTAACCTACATTCATGAAGATGTTAGATCATGTTTCTCCCCCATTGTCACTTAGCAAAATAATTGTAAAAGAGAAAGCTCCCCCGCAATAAATGCATAAGTAACAAACAGTGAAGAAACACAAGAAATATATATATAAAACATTCATCACATTCATGGTATAGACAGTTAAGAAGATATTAACAACACAGGCATGGTATTTATCACAGGTAGTTTATATGGAAGCATAAAAAGAGAGATAATGCTATAATAAAGCTGAAACAAATAAAATGCTGAAACTAAGAGAAATATATGCCAAACTGAGGCATAATAAAATCATGTCTATGAAGAGTCACAAATAATAACTAAAAGAGTGCTGATAATATCTTGGAATGTCGGAGCACTTCCAAGTAAACATAAGACATAATATTAGTCTCAAAAATCATAACACCTCAAAAATCATCATCCTCATCATCATCGTCATCGGCTGCAGTGCCAGCATATCCAAAAGTATGAGGAGTGGCACCAGAAGTACGATACCAATCATAAGCGTTCCCTGGCTGGAACAGAGAGTGGACCATCTAATCATCAACGCGGTATCCAAAAACAGAAGGGTCGCGAGATAGAGAGCTAGCTGAGTGACCCGTCTGCACAAATCTCAGATCGGCAAAGGAGTTGGCAATAGCCTGGAACCGAGTCACGTCACGGAACTCATGTTCCCTGGAAGTGTCAACATAGAATGACTACAGATCTGATAGGTGCTGATGAATACCCTCAAATGTCATAGGGTAGGACTGAGGAGGACCAGGTGCTGTGGGAGTAGGTACTGGAGGAGCAGGTGCAGTAGGTAGAGGAACAGTGGCAATGTTGCGATGAGAGAGTTTGAAGAACTTGGCCTCAGGGTCAACAGCACAAGTAGATATGTCAATGTCAAATCTCTGAAAGATGCGTGGGATGAGCATCGCATAAGAGATGTTGCGGTCTCTTCTGCGACATCTACCCATCATCTGAATAATAGTCTTAGGGGCAGAAAAAGAAATCCCCTTAAGAATGTGATATAGAGCAGAAAGCTCAACTGCAGTGACATCATCTTTGGAAGTGGATTTTGGAAGTAAAGTGGAATAGATGATGCGATGTAATTCATAGTTAAACAAGTTCAAGTTATTAGCCTTGAACTTTTCAGGACGAGCACGTCCGGGCGCACAAAGCTCATTCTTGAAACTAACGAGAGTCATACCATCGAGAAAATCAAAATAAGTGATGTCATCGAGCGGGGCACCTTCGTTTGGAATACCAAGGATTTCTGCTAACGTTTCATCAGTGAATTCGATATCGATCCCTCCGATATGTGTTCTCGCGGTAAAAGTATCTAACACAAAATTACAATAGAATAATCTAATGGCATTAGTAGCAAAAGAAAATTGTAAGGTAACAAAGTGTTGTAACCCTAATGCCTCAAAGTAAGGGCGGTGGTCAGGAAAGACAGTCCATTTAATCGGTGAGACAGTCAATTTAATCGGTGATCTGGTACAGATAGTACGCATAATGAAATCGGCATACCATAATAAAGCTTGGTCGAAAGTTTTAAAGTAAAACTTGTCCGATGCACCGTCATCCGATTGGACCAGAGAAAAGAGGGAATCCGTATGCGGATCCGAAGATGATGCATCTTCACTGGCATTGGACTTCTTCCTCTTGAAGGGATTGAACTTAGGCATTCTTTTCCAAAAATTTTAGAAACCCTAAGAATTTGAAAGTGGAGGAGAGAAGGAATTATACCTTCCAAGAATTGGATATGTGAGGACAAAATTCTCCTCACAAATCCAAAGTTTTGACGAAGATCTTCATACGGATTGGAAGAACAAGGGTGGAGAAGAGCTAGGGTTTGGAGGCACGGCTGCTGCTATTTGAGGATGTTTGGAAGAATGAAGAAGATGGGGGCCTCGGGTTCTGGCTGGTACATATATATATCCAGCCAAACTCTGGCCGAATTCAGACCGAACTCGGTCCGAATTCGCCAAGGGTTGCCTGGCTATATATGTGTAAGAAAAATGTCAATGGGGCCACATCTTTTTTATTAATTCGTTTCAAATGTTTAATTCAGAGTTTAGTAATTTTAAATCTCAAAATAATATAATTAATATTATTTTATAAATTAATATTTTTTACTCAGTATCTGTCTTAGATTAGCTATAGGAGTACTGTCCCAGCTAACGGAGGTTCACCGAGGAACTCTTAAGTACTGCTTCGCTTCAACCGTAGTCGTGGTGACAGACAGACTCGTTTTAGGCTTGTCTTGAAAACAGTTTTTGAGTATCAAATAAATTAATTGGTAAAACAAAATTAATTAATATTATTGATATCAAAAATTCCTAATTTTTGACGTAAATAATTGAAACGATCTTCCGCTAGAGGTTTTGTGAGTATGTTAGCTAATTGATTCTGAGTGTCTATGTATACAAGGTCTATATCTCTATTTTGTTGATGATCTCTAAGAAAGTGATGTCGAATCTCGAAATATTTAGTACGAGAGTGACATACTGGATTCTTAGTCAAATTAATAGAACTAGTGTTGTCACAGAAAATGGGTATGTGTGTAAAATACAATACATAGTATTCTAAAGTTTGTTTCATCCACAAAATTTGTGCATAATAACGTCCTGCGGCGATATACTCAGTCTCGATTATTGATAATACAGCAGAATTTTGCTTTTTACTAAACCAAGATACTGGAGCTTTTCCTAGAAAATGACATGTGCTGCTGGTACTTTTTCAATCTACTTTGCATCCGGCAAAATCAGCATCAGAATAACCGATTAGGTCAAATATTATGGTTTTAGAATACCATAAGCCGACAGAAGAAGTGTCTTTAAGGTATCAGAAGATACGCTTAACTGCGCACAGATGTGATTCCTTAGGATTAGCTTGAAAGCGAGCACATAAGCAAACACTAAAAATAATGTCTGGTCGACTAGCCGTTAAATACAGTAAGCTACCGATCATACCTCGATACTTACGTATGTCGACGGGTTTGCCTTGTTCATCAATATCAAGCTTGGTTGAGGTCGCCATTAGAGTGCTAAGTGGCTTTGCTGCTTCCATGTCGAACTTCTTTAACATATCCTTTGTGTACTTCGCTCGATTTATGAACATCCCATTGTTGGTTTATTTTATTTGCAGTCCGAGAAAGAATTTCAGCTCTCCCATCATGCTCATCTCAAACTCATTCTGCATACACTTTGAAAATTCTTGACAAAGAGATTCATCAGAAGATCCAAAAATAATATTATCTACATAGACTTGAATCAAAAGAATATTATTATTCAAAGATTTTATAAACAAAGTAGTGTCAACCTTTCCCTTTGAAAAACCGTTATCAAGTAGAAAAGAGCTTAGACGATCGTACGAAGCACGAGGGGCTTGTTTCAAACCGTATAAGGCTTTCTTCAACTTGAAAATATATTCAGAAAATTTGAAATTAGTAAAACCGGGTGGTTGAGCTACATAAACCTCTTCTTTTATAAAATCATTTAAAATGCGCTTTTGACATCCATTTGAAATAACTTAAAATTATGAAAACATGCAAATGCACATAACATGCGAATGGATTCTATCTCGCAACTGGGGCATAAGTCTCATCGTAGTCGATACCTTCTTCTTGATTGTATCCTTGAGCTATGAGTCGAGCATTATTACGAGTCACTAAACCATTCTCGTTCAATTTATTTCGCAATACCCATCGGGTGCCAATGACCGGATGATCAACGGTCTTGGGAATAAGTTTCCAAACTTGATTCTGTTCGAATTGGTTTAATTTCTCTTGCATAGCATCTAACCAAAAATTATCACTACATCACTATTTTTGGGTTCAAACCGTAAAACAAAAGCAACAAAAGAAGCTATATTTTTATTCGAGGAATGAGTACTTACACCCTTGGTAATCTCACCAATTACCAAGTCCTTTGGATGATTAGCCAAGAATCTCATCTCTTTTGGTATAGTCTCAAGATTGCTAGTTTCGGCTTCTTTGTTTGGAGGTTCATCTGATGCCTGATGTGATGGTTCTGTATCTTTGTGTGAAGGTTTTGCAGTAGCTGTACTTGGTGTGATTATGTCTTCATTGTCATCATCGTCTAAGTGTTGATTTAGCTCATCAAACTTGACATTGATAGATTCTTCGATGATCATGGTTCTTTTGTTGATGACTCTGTATCCTTTGCTCTTTGCTGCATAACCTAAAAATATACCTTCATCGGCCTTTTTATCAAATTTACTCAAATTATCTTTAGTATTAAGAATAAAACATTTATAACCAAAGATTTTAAAATAAGAAACATTTGGGGTTCTATCAAACCATAGCTCATAGGGAGTCTTCTTCGATATAGGTCGAATTAGAACCCTATTAAGAATATAGCATGTTGTATTTACAGCTTCAGCCCATAAGTATCTAGGTAGACAAAACTGGTTTATCATTACTCTAGCCATTTCAGATAGAGTTCTGTTCTTACGTTCCACAACTCCATTTTGTTGCGGGGTCCTAGGGCAAGAGAATTCTTGCAGATAATCGTATGTGTCACAAAATTGCTTGAATTCTGCATTCTCAAATTCGTCGCCATGATCACTACGAATGCGAGTAATCATGAACCCTTTTTCATTCTATACTTTCTTGCAAAAGGTGATGAATTCTGATAATGCATCGTTCTTGCGTGCAAGAAAATAAACCCATGTATATCTAGAAAAATCATCTATAATGACAAATGCATATAACTTACCACCTAGACTAGCAATTCTATTTGGTCCAAATAAGTCCATATGCAACAGTTATAAAGGTCTAGTGGTACTTACAGCGTTCTTGGATTTGAATGCGGATTTGGTAGCTTTGTTCTTTTCACATTCACTACATACCGTATCCTTCTTGAAAGAAATATCCGGTAAGCCGTGTACCAACTTCTTCATAGATAATCTTGAAATTGTATCAATGTTTGCATGACCGAGTCTCATATGCCATAGTTGACTCTCAACGCTTTTGGCCATCAAATATCTACCTGCTTTATTAGCATCTTCCAACAAATAGAGAACATATAAATTATCTTCCCTAATACCATCAAATATAATACTACCAGTTGAACTATCAACTATAGTACATTTATCTTTTACGAAGTTAATACCATAACCATGATCAGCTAAATGGCTTATGCTGAGTAGATTATGTTTTAACTCGGTAACTAGCCAAACATCTTTAATTACTGGGTGGGGAGCCTTACCAATGTCACCGATACCGATTATGTACCCTCTTAAATTATTATTGAAGGAGACGTATCCTTTTTTATTCCTCTTCGACAGTGTTATGAATAATGAAGCGTCACCGGTCATGTGCCATGAGCAACCGCTGTCGAGGATCCATTTGCTTCTAGCATGTGAAGGGTGTCCCACCGACAAAACAATTTGCAGATGAAACTCTTGGTACCCATTTCTTGTAGGGTCCTGACTGGTTAGTTTTCGGTATCCAAGTATAAATATTTAAATCTACTAACTTTCTGATTCTACATGCTGAAGATATATGACCAATGATGCCACAATAATGACATTTAGCATGTTGATTGTTGAAAGTAGTGTGAGGTGCATGATTAGTAGGTTTTGGTTTTCTAGTATAGAAGAATGCATGTCTATTAGTCTTCTTGGACATAGTTTTGGTATGGATGGTCTGACAGTGTTGGGCGTATTCCGATGATTCGGTAATTGACACGTGTTAGAATAGGAAGCAGCAACTTCAGGCTATTTTCCTAAACTAATTTCCAACTTTTTGCAAGTGTCATACAATCTAGTATAGTCAGATATGAGTTATTCTAATCTGACCTATGCACACTGGAGACTCTTTCTCTCCTTATATAGGTCTTCCTTTAACTGGATAATAGTTTGGTCTTTTTCTTCGGATAGCTTAACAGTCTCGTGTAACAACAATTTAATAGAAGAAAGCTCACCAGACTCAGTTGAAGAGTCATTATCTCTAACATGATCTAGTAGGTCGGTAAATCTTCCTATTTCACCTTTGTACTCTTTGAGTACCTTCTTAGATGTTTCATATTTACTATGCAGTTTCCTGTAATCATCTAACAGTTCACTGAAAGCCTCTCCTAGTTGCTTAAAGGTAAAATCATCATAAGGGTTAAATAGAGGATTAGTGATTACCTAATCGCAAGCCATCAAGCATACATTTGCAGCGTCATCTGATTGTTCGTCTTTTGAGTCGCTGGCTTCACTTTTACGCCATATACTTATGTTGGCGTACTTTTTTGATGTAGATTTCTTCAGATAGCCTTTGTCATATTTGTTGTTTTTCTTTGATGATGATGCTGTTGGACAGTCTTCTTCATGTGTCCTTTCTTCTTGCATCCATAGCAAATAGGATCTTCCTCGTTGTTGTTGTTGTTGCTGTCTTTTGTTCTCCTGTTAAATCTCATAAACTTTTTGAATATTCTTACTAGAAGAGCTTGATCTTCAGAGTCGGAGTCGCTGTCATCAGAATCATCTTCGATGGTTCTTTTATGTTGAGCCTTGAGAGCGATCATCTTCTCTGACTTCTCCTTTGGTGTAGCATCTTCAAAGTCTTGAAGTTCTAACTCGTGAGTGAGTAGCTTACCCATGAGTGTTTCTAGAGACATTGTTGAGAGGTCGTTCCCTTCAATGATTGCAGTAGCCTTTGGAATCCAGTTCTTTGTAAGGGCTCGTAGAAGTTTGCGAATCTTCTCATGGTTACTGTAATCCTTGCCAAGTGAAGACAAAGTATTTACAATATCCAAGAACCTTGTAATCATCTGAGTGACTGATTCACTTGGCTTCATTTTGAACGTCTCGTACTCCTGAGTAAGTCTGCTGATCTTTGACTCCTTGACTTGTGTTGTTCCTTCGTGGGTTACTTCGAGAAGTTTCCACACTTCGATTGATGTTGTGCAAGTAGATACCCTGTTGAATTCAGTTCTATCTAAAGCACAAAATAAAGTGTTAATAGCACGTGCGTCAAGACTGGCCTTTTTTTTCTTCCTCTGTATATTTGTCATAGGATTTTTCAACCAAAACACCATCAACATTAATACGAGGGGGCTTTTTATAGCCATCAATAACTACAGACCATAAGTCAAAATCAAGAGATTTCAAAAAGAAACTCATACGTATTTTCCAATAAGTGTAATTAGTATCGTCAAACAGTAGAGGTCTGTTTGTGGCTTGGCCTTCACTTGTGAATTTCACAGTTGCCATGTGTAATGCTGTGATCTATAAAGCAATTAAATATAACTGTAATTTTACCTTGCTTTATCTGTATAACCCGTTCTGATACCAATTGTAGGAACGAAATCGTAAAGTAGAATACTCTAGAGGGGGGTGAATAGAGTAAGCAGCGGAATATTGCTAATTAAAAAACTCGTTAGCAGTTAGATCACAGATATAAAAATAATCACAAAGTAAATGACAGAAATAAAAAGTGATCAGAAGGCAAACGCAAACACCGAGATTTATACTGGTTTCCCTCTTGTGAGGACTAGTCCAGTCGGAAGAACTCTAGCTTCCAGTTGAATCCACTATTGGAAAATTTTGCAAGTTTTCATACGAAGCCCTTGCAACTTCTACAGACGCGAGCTTTGATAAGAAGAACTCGACCAACTTCAATTATGAAGAGTTGTATCTTCTATCAAGCCTCTGATTACAATCGCTCTTGAAACTTCTAGACCGTACTGTACTGGCAAATCAACTAGGGAATTGTAACTGGCTTGGGATTTGAAAATATAAGCTTTAGAGAACTCTTTGGAGAAAATGTAAGCTTTAGAAGAGAAGAGATTGAAAGTGAATTGGTAATTTGAAATGATCGAAATAATTCTCTATTTATAGTTTTTTCAAAGACAGAACTCTGACAGAATTCGGGCAGAATTCGGACAGAACTCTTTGTAACAAACCGCAACTGAAGGGTGACCAAGTTCAAAATCAAACGTTCACAAACATTCATCTTGGCCGAACTCTAGCCGAACTCTAGTCGAACTCTGGCCGAGTTCTGCTAGGGTTCTGCCAATTCATTTTTGAAAAAAATTAATTTAGCTTTTTGAAAAGTCCTTCAGAAGCTTTTTGTAAAAAGGATGTTTTTTAAAAACATAGGTCATTTTTAAAGAAATAGGTCAGTTTTGAAAAACAATTCCGGACAGCCTATTTGCCAGTACGACTGGTGTACAAAGTATTCCTAGACTCAATAAAATAAAAAATTATATTTCTTTGAAAGAAATACATTTAGAATGGCAAACGGCTTCAGTCTTGAACATAGTAGATATCCATCGTTGAGCAGTGTCTAAAACGTCATAGGTAAACATCTGAATTGACTTGTATTTATATCGGGACAGAGTTTGATCAATTATTAAAATCAGGTTTGACCATGACCAATGGGCCAACAGACACAACATGACACACGATTCTCCGAGAGGGTAGCTAGCCTTCGCAAGAATCGTGCCTATACAATGCACAAGAAATAAGAAAGACTTGCACAAGATATACCAAGGAAAGCAAAGAATAACATCTCATGACGAGATCCAGAGAAATACCAATCCGTGTGAACAATGTGTCAAGAGAACAAGGATATCTACACTAAATACAAGAAATATAGACGATATCATAAAACAAAAATATTATCAGAGAATGTACTCGCCTGAGATCGGGTGGAATATGTCAACTGTGTAATCCGGCTCAGAGTGAAATCACAGACCTAAAGATGAGATATATATAAGCTAATTAGGTTTGACAGTGTTAGGCATGATTATATAGTATAAGCTATATAATCTAGGTCAATCTCAGTCCAACTAAGTCAAACTAGGTCACACCGAGTCACATTAAATCAAACTAGGTCACAGGAAGTCAAACCAAGTCAAACTAGGTCAATCTAAGTCAAGGGTTGACTTACAGTTGACATTTGGTCAACTGGTCAACCCTAGGTCAACTCTAGGTCAAACTTGACTAACGTTGACGAACAGTTGACTTTGGGTCAACTGGTCAACTTCGGTCCAGTTCTAATCAATTTTAGGCTACGGTTGACTTCCTATTGACTTTTGGTCAAAATAGTCAACCGTGGTCAACCAAGGTCAAAACTAGTCTAACCTAGGCCAAATGTTGACTCTACTTCGATGTTCAGTCAAAGTAGTCAACCAAGGTCAACAGGGTAAAAGCTAGTCTCTATAAACATCTACAAGGTTAACATATCAATTTCAGTGATTATAAAATTACTGGAATCGATGGATCTCAAAATACATACAAAAGAGAAAGATTATAATAATAATAGGGTGATAGATAGGAAAAAAACCTACAGATGTTGTTGGATGGTGAAACAGCCATCACCAACGTGTCCAGAATGGTCGAAATAGCTATAATAGCCTGCCCATAAGTTCAATTTGGACACAGGGGCAAAAAGGTAATTTCGAGTCAAAACGGTATCCGTGTCGGACCCGCTTTGTACCGAAAAACGTACAAGAATACAAGTCCACTAAACCTAACAAATTATATGTCCATGAATCCAAAATGATGATACGAACCCAACAGTATATCAGAATTGGATTCCGTTGACCCGATCTCAAATTGGTCTGTTGACCAGGACATTAAAATTTCGATTTGCACGAAAAAGTGTGTCGGAGCCAATGTCCTCAAAACTCAGCAAATTATATATCAATGAGTCCAGAATGACGATACAAACTCAAGGTATGTCCAGAATTGGATTCCGATGAGCCGATCTTAAAATGACCCGTTGAACCAGATATTGGTATTCGACTTGCACCGAAATGCGTGCCAGAACCAATGTCTACTAAAACCTAGCAAATTATATGTCAACGAGTCCAAAATGACGATACGAACTCAACGGTATATCCGAAATTGGATTCCGATGAGCCAGCGTCAAAAAGTCCCGTTGACCTGGACTATGGGGCTTGCTTTGCACCGAAATGCGTACCAGGGTCCACGTCCTCCAAATTAAGCAAACTTTATATGAATACGTGCCAGAACGATGCTACGAGTCTACTGGTGGTGTCAGAAATTGAATTCAAAGTCCCTGATTCAAAAATAGAATTTTACAACTTGAAAATTACGAATTCGGACGACCAACTTTGGCGTAGAATTCAACCAATCAAACGTGCTCATAATGAAATAAAACTGGAGGGGTAGGAAGAGGGTTATACCAGCTTCGCATAGAACCAGTAGCATGCCAGACGGAGCTGCGATGGAGGAGATACGAACCGACGAAGTTGGCTCCACAAAACTGTCTAAAAATTACACAATTTAAATGGTCAACTTGGTGGCCGGTTTTGATGTATCAAACGATAAAATTAACGGACAAAAATTGAGGAGAGTGAAGGGGTATATACCGAGATTGAGACGGAGCAAAGCAATCGTCGATCCAATGGTTGAATTTCTCAAAAATCATGCACGAAGTTGCTGCAGCAAAATATGATTTCAGCTTTGTTCCCGAGCGCATCATGACAGAATTTAGTGCGAAATGCACGAATAGGCTATGCATCACGTCGGGGAGGAAGGCGCTGCCCGGGAGGGGTTACCAGGGTCACCCTGAGCTAGTGGGCCGGCCACGGCGGCGCGTGGTGGCCGTCGGCTCCGCCGCGTGGCTGCTATGGCAGCAGCTACTGCCGCCCATGCTGCAACTGCTGCTAGCTGCTTCTGTGCGTGCTGCTCCGGCCAGCTAGCGGCGTTGGCGGCGACGGCACGGTCAGCCAGCGGTGGTGGCGCTCGGGAGTGGTGGTAGCGGTAGTTGATGATGGTTGTGGCAGAATGGTGATGGTGGCCGGTTTGGTGATAAAGAAGAAGGAAGAATCGGGGGTCGGCTGATAATATGTCGGAGGAGGAGGAGGGTGGTTGCGGCTGTGCTCGGCCAGGGTGGAGGTGGAGGGGAGTCCGACCAAGGGGGATGGGCTGTTGTGTGGTGATGTTGTAGTTGATGGTGGTGATGGTATAGTTGATGGTGGTGGTGTTGATAATAATGATGGAAGTAGTGTTGAAGAATAAGGGATGGAGAAGAAGAAGAAGAAATAAGGAGGGAAGCTCGGCTGATGTGAGAGGGGAATGGGTGTGTGGCTGTGAGGAGAGGGGGTATGTATGTGTAGGTGTAAAGTGAGAGAGAGAGAGAGAGAGAGAGAGAGATGTGTATATATATATGTGCGTGTGTGTGTGTGTGTGTGTGTGTGTGTGTGTGTGTGTGTGTGTGTGTGTGTGTATTATATAAAGATAGAGATATATTTAGAGAGAGAGGAGAGAGAAAGTAGAGAGAGGGGGGTAGTAGGCTGCTCGTGTACAGGAGAGGGGGGGTTGTGTGTGATAATGGGAGAGAGTGTGATGTGAGGTGAGAGAGAGAGAGAGTATTATATATATATATATATATATATATATATATATATATATATATATATATATATATAGCGAGAGAAAATAAGATATTTGTATAAGAGGAGGATATTTTTAAGTAGAAAAAAATAAAAATATATCAGTAGGGTGTATGGGCAGTCATGATAAGGCATACACCAAATTAGATTGGATGTTGGGCCAAGTTTGGACAAGCTTGGGGCCAAGATTTAATTAAAATAATAAATTTAAACGAATTAAAATTATGGATGAAATGAGAGCACAAGAGAGATCAATTCAATGGCACTTAAGTGGCACATGCATAGTAGACTCAAAACAGGCCAGGGCCATATATTGGGTCGACTAGATTGGACCGAAGTTGGGCCCAGAATTTAAGTTGGAAGTTAAGTCAGAAATTACGGCAGACGATAAATTGGTCTAAATTGACACGAAAGTTGCGAAGCATATGGAGTACAAGGAAACAAGTTCGAGTGGGACACGATATATCAACATGAAGATAATCTCGTCTACTACAAACTTCAAGAAGAAAGTTTCCAGAGACTGGCATCCCTGATGCTCTAGAAATCCAAGTTACGGTAAAGAGCATTTATTGATCGAAATTAATTAAATCAAAATGAATTATCGAGAATAAATCATTTGGAAAATTCGAAAATAAATCCCGAAAATTCAGGGGGCTTGCAGAGGGTCTCGGATCAACACTTGGTTGTTGGCTTTTCTTGGGAAGACGGATAACCATCGGTTCGGCAGAGCACTTCGTGTCTTCCGATTGTTTTTTACTGGATCTTGGCAATCAGATCACCATCAGCTCCCCAGAGGGCCTCGCATCTTTCGGTCGCTTTTGATTGGATTTCGGCAATCGGATCACCATCGGCCCTATGACGGGCTTTGGCTCTTGGCTGGACCTTGGGAGTTGGATGACCATCGTTTCCAACTGTACAGCTGGGGTGGGGTAACTGGGTACCTCTTTATGCAAAGTTGTAACAAGGGGTGCGGCTTTGTCCGATTTACGGGCCTGGAGATGAATTCTCAAGGGTTCTTCTTGCCTTGTGATGGCCTCCAGTTCGTCATTTATGTGTTTCTTAGATTCGTCATATATAAATGCCTCCGAAGAATAATAAGACTCAACCCATTTGAAGGGATCGATGTCAGCGAATTCAGTCTTCATGAAGCCATGCTTACTGACATACTTGAAGCATTGGTGGAGGGTGGAAGGCACGATCACATAGTCATTTATCCACGGACACCCCAAAAGGATATTGTAGGACGTATCTACATCTATGACGTAGCGGGTAACCTCTGTCCTCAGGTCGCCGATCTGACATTTCAATCGGATCTTTCCTAAGGGATAGCTCCTTCCCGAATTGAAACCGCTAATGGCAGTGTTGGTCTTCACTAGCCGGTGCATAGTATCCCGACCCGCACCCGCTTTTCGGACGTGAGCTCGTGAGCAAGCCATCTACGCATCAAGCGGACTCCAGCCCGACTCGAATACGTAAACGCTGTCAAGGCTATGGTAAACTACCAAATCATGGCAAAACCATTCTATATCTCAAATCCACAATAAATGTACAAAACTTTAATAAACAATATCGGTCGTGCTCTGCAGCCCACTAGCATAAATATTCGATAAGACTCCAAAGAATATAACAAGAGTCTATAAACTGAATCAATAAATAGGATATCGCATGATAATGAAAAGGGAAGCACGAGCTGGATAATAAATGTAATATCACTAATAAATACTTGAATCATGCATCACAATCATCTGCCATCACATTCTGCTAACTAACTCCATGCAATCGCTAAACCTGAAGAGATCATTAGGTCCTCAGGGGACATAGCAAGATACATAAAAACATGCCTATCTAACAGTTTAATCATGCAATAATATAAACATGATATAAACAGGGAAAAAGAAAAAATATGATAACTGACTACTGACAGAATGATCATGAACATGGGTACAAGAACTACTATGCATAAATGAACTGTTGGATGAGAACAAACGAAAATATGTCATGAGATCAATGGATACTCAAACCCTCGTCCCTAATGTGGACTCGCAGGTTTGAAACAACTACTAACCCTCGCCCCTGGTGTGGACTCGCAGGTTAGCTTCAAGAATCACCCTCGCCTCTAGTGTGGACTCGCTGGTACGGAACAGATAACTACTAACCCCCACCCATAATGTGGACTCGCAGGTTAGCTTCACGAAATCAAGATACAGATAACTATTAACCCTCACCCCTAGTGTGGACTCGCAGGTTAGCTTCAAGAATTTAAGGTACAGCAGTTTCGTTATGACTTATTCATCCTATGACATGATGTGACTCAATCTAAGTACAGGTGATGACACGACACGACCCAATTACGATACACGAGAGAACCAATCCAATATGAACTACAAAGCTAACTATGAACAAGGACTATATCTATACTAGCATGCACGATATACAAATCACGTATAAATAATTAACGTAAAACTATATAATAATAGAAATATGCATGTAAACAAACTGTAGAGGGAGGCAAGGTATACTTGCTTGGAGGTTGCACGTAGATCCAATAAAATATAGTTAACTGCTAAGCCATAAAGTCCAAATCTTTACAACTGTCTTCGAAAGCTGAAATAAGCATTACCAACATTTTTAGAATAGTGAAATTAGCTAGGATTGCCAGTCTTTAAGTCCAATTCTGGATAAAGGGGCAAAACGGTAATTTTGGGTCAAAACGGTGTCCGCGGTTGGACCTGCTTTGTACCGAAAAGCGTGCCAGAGTCAATGGTCTCTAAAGTTATCAAACTACATGTCTATGAATTTTTTTTGATGATACGAACCCAATGGTATGTCCAATTTTGGATTTCGGTGGGCCGTGCACAAAATCGCCCGTTGAATCGGATCGTGGGGCCCGCAAAATGGTATTTCGATCAACTGTCTCAGAATCAGACCAAACTTGGCATACAGGACCAGAAAAATGATACGGTCTTGTTGGCACAAGTTTCGTCTCGATCTGACGAACGTGCACAAAGTAAATAGGAAATTTGTACAGAGGCCGATACGGTGAATTTCGACGGATACACATCAAATTCGTCGCGCACACGCGGCCAATTTGAATTCCATCAAAGCCTACACGTCCACGAAGCCGATACGCACCTTTCAATGCTTTCAGTTCGCGACCATGTTGTCCGGATTGGCGAGACGTACGTCGTATCGAAGAGTTTTTCAATATTTTTAATATTTTAAAATAGATTTTTCCTAATCTTTGAGGACTATTTATTCGGCACATATTGCATGAATACAGAAACAAAAAGAAAGGTTTCCATCTCCTATATATTGTCTATAAGTGTCTTCAAGTAGATTTTCGAAATCGTGCATGGTTTGGAAGAAAACTGACCGCGAAATAGAGTAGTTAGACTGGTTCATGTGTCATGTTTCGACAGTGTTTCTCGACATCTTTGTATCAAATTTTTGGGTAATCGAATAGTGTACAAAAAATTCTACTTGAAAGGATTTGGTCGTGGTTATATGGGCTACACCCTGGGTTCGATAAGACAGAAAACGATTACGTATTACAGAGAAACTAATCTCAAAATATGAGGGGTTCGGCTTTGTTGTGTCCTGTACGCGTACGAGCTCCCTGGCCGATTCCGACGCGTGTGGTGGCGACGCCGGCAGTGAGCGGCCGCCCAGGGTGGCTGGGGGTGCATGCAGTTGAGGGATTAGGGTTTGCTCCCCTTTTCTCTCCCGATTACTCTATATATATGTATATATAAGCGGGTTCGCAGCCGGAGGTTACGTGCGGGTTGGGCTCTATTGGGGCTCGGGAACGTATGTGTGGGGTTTTGGGGCTGCTCGTGGCAATGGGTTCTGCTATTTGGTTTGTTTGGTTTTACTTTATTTTTATTTACTCTATTATACGTATATATATAGATATACATATATATATATATGTATGTGGGTGTTAATGGCAGTGTTGGTCGCCGCTAGCCGGTGCATAGGGATGCCGAGGACTTGAAGCAAGCTTTTTGGGATGATGCTTATCGACGAGCCAGGATCGATGTGCATCCGATCCACCTTGATGTCGCCTATGTATCCAGTGTAGTACAAGGGGCGATCATGCTTGTTGGTCTTGATCCGCATGTCCTGTGGGGTGAATACGATATTGGGCATTGCATCCTCACAGTTGCTACCCTGGAGATCTGCCGACGAGTCTTCCCTTGTAGGTTTGACCTGGGCTAAGTAAGCGTCAGCATTCTGGAGCGCTTCGCTCAATGCGACACGAAGATCCTTGGAGAGCCTTAGGAGCTCGTATAATGACAACTTTGTCGACGTATTAACCAATTGTGCTAATATATCAAAGTTGTAAGGTCTCTCCAGCCCTTGAGGTGCATCTTTTCGAAGCGGTCTGTCGAAGCGGGTTTCTTTCGGCTTGGAACTGTCCGCCGGTGGAGGCTGAGATGGCTCTAAAACATCAGTGGCCAGCAGCGTTGCTGGCTGAGGGTCTTCAACTGAACTACCCGGAGTGGACTGGACTTGTGCCCCAGACCGGGTAACAACGGCCGCCGCTTCCTCAGTTTCGGTTGAAATTGTGTGGCAGGATCTGGACTTCATGCGCTTCTTCTTGTTGGCCGGAGATGGCGTCGCCTGAGTAACTTCGGGCACCAAGTCTGGGTGTACCCACATGACCACTCATCGAGACATGGTAAGATGTACCAAGCCATTCGTCTGGTCCCGGATGGGGGAAAGATTAGTAACTTCCATCGTTGCCCGAGGGATAGGTATTACCTCGTCTTGAGTACTTATTGGAGGGAAGTCATCAAACTAAATTGACACCATGTTCGCGGCCACGGTAACCTTTTCAAAGTCTAGCGACAGAGCTTTGGAGTCGATAAGATTCTGGATGTACCGTTTTAATTAAAAGAAGTCATGAGTGGCATGATGAACATAGCGGTAGAAATGGCAGTATTTTGGGTCCTCCATCTCTGCCGCTCGAGGCTCGCGCCTTGGTGGAGGAAGTTGGATCATGTCCCCTTGTAAGAGCATGTCGAAGATAGGCTTGACATGACTATCTTTGAATGAGTAATTCACCTTGGGCCACTGAGCTTCTGCCTGCTTTTGTTCAGGCTTCTTGGTCGAATCAGCGACCAAGGCCTGTTTGCCTTTGTTGTCTCGGTTATTGGAGGTGGATCAGTGTTGTTGTTATTGGAGGTGGTACAAGGACGTTTTCTTTTGACCTCTCCATCCGGGATGTGTAATCCTAGCTGGCGAGCCTTCTTTAACTTTGCCTCCGCTTTGGTGGCGCTTATGATGAAGGTCGTCCAATCCCTGAACTGATCTTCTCCCATCCAGAGGCTGATTGCGGGGAGCAACTTCTTCTGGCAGATTTCAATAAGGAGCTTTCGGGATTACCTTTGGACAATCTCATTGCAGTTTGGAGGAACTGCTCGATATAGTTCTTTGTCAGCTTCCTCTCCCCCTGAACGACGTCCATGAGGGATGCATTGTCACATCATGACCCACTTTGTAGAATATTTCTAACTACATGTGCTTGAGGCCGTCAAAAGACTGGATGCAGTTGTCCGGAAGGTTACGGTACCAGTCGAACGTGATTCCCTTCAATACTTCGATAAATAATCGTATGAGGATGGCATCGCTATGCGGCAAATGGTCGGTTGTAACCTCGAAATAAGTCACGTACCGACTAGCAGAAGTCTTTCCGTCATACTAATCAATATGAAACGGTTTGTACCATGGCAAAAAAGGAACGTCTCTCTACTCAACGGGATACGGCTGCCGTATTCTGAGGTCCCGGGAGGAATCTCGGGCATTGAACATTGCCCGAAGCTCCTAAACTTCCCTCCTTGCCTCCCTGGCTTCATATGCAGCTGAAGGAGCGGATGCTCCTAGAGGATTGTCACCCAAAGGAGGAGCGGTCGTGTTGGAGTCCGAGTTGACCGTGGGTCCCAAGCTTGTTTGTCCAGGCGTCCTTGACGGTTGGGTCGGCAAGGCAGCTTTGATTTCGTCTACTGACTTGACCAAGGACATGAGCACGGCTTCAAGTACTTTTAGGCATTGTCGGTCAGTAGGTGCTTCATAATTATCGTCGGCCATAAAGACTGTCCGTACGTAGGTAGACGTGGAAGGGATCGTAGCAGAGGTGCTCTCTATGTCGTACCCTCGTACCGAGAAATTGTCGAGGAATATCGGAATGTCTTCCTTCTTGGACTCAGAAGGGGTGCTACCCTCTGTGCAGGAAGCCGCGTTGTCTTGGCGAAGGTGGTTATCTTCAGGGACGTCCACGTCTGTTGCGTAATTCCAGTGGATCGCTACCCCCTGTGTATGCTCTTGGAACACCGGGTTGTCATATACTTTGAGGGGACTGCTACCCCCGGCCTCATCTACCCCCATGGAGGTCAATGATGCACCTCCAGGTATTGTAAGCTTCTTTTTGGATCGAGTACCTAGGTAGACACCCCTTGTGGTTGTCGGTGGCAGTCCTCCAGACGAGAGTTTTCTTGCAATGCTGGCAGAGATTGTCGGACTGAAAGAGCCTGTCTTATTCCCTTCCTTGTCGGGAAGAACCTTCTGGGTTGAATTATAGGAGGCAAAAAGAAATCCTCGTCTCCCGATATTTGTACCTGTTTCTCAAGTTGTTATTGGAAAGGTGCTGGCTGCTACAGTCGTTGGAAAACGGACTGCCGATCTTCAGGTGTTGCCGACTTGTCGCAGCAGCAGTCGATGATGACTTGGGTGCAACGACGGCCCGAGAGGGGCTCATGACATGCCAAGGTAGCTTCATCTCCTTGTGTTTGTGAGTAATCATCTCTCGCAAGTCGATAGCGGGTTGATCTACCTTTGCATCCAATTTGTTCGGGTATCCCGAGCACACGGGTGCGTAGGTGTCATGTTTTCTCCCTGATCCGAGGCTAGTAAAAGTACTTTCTCTCAATCGTTGCAGGAAGACTTTTGAGACCCACCCTGTCTGTTAGCCCTGGGGGACTGGATGCGGGTGGTTCTGTCTAACTTTCTATTAGGAGCCCGTATAATAGTTAACGGTGCCCGCTAACGGTCATCAACTTAGACAACTGACTAGGCTTGTTGGGCCCGCACTGCCCTAGACTTCTTTGACTTAGCACCCGAAGGCGCATAGTAATAGGAGTCCAGATTGATACATCCCATATTCTCAATGGGTCGTATGGAGTCGGGCCCGCATGAGAGACAGTCGAACACAGAGCTTCTGACAGGGCCGCATGAGACACTCTGTCTATGGCCAGGATTGGCTGCCGCATGGACTATCTGCCTGCGGCCAAAGTTGGCTGTTGTATGGGCGATCTGCCTGCGTCTAGAGTTGGCTACCGTATGGACGATCTTACTGCGGTCAGAGTTGGCTGCCGCATGGGCCATCTGTCTGGGACAGCGTTGTCTACCGCATGGGCCATCTGTCCATCTCTCTTATGCGGACTCTTCCTCGTCCGTATGGATTTCCCTTGTGCCCCCAAAAACTCAGCATCATAGTATTTTTCTTTGCTAGATTTGGTGACAGTGGGGTTCTGTACGGTCGGAAGCAAGGCCGCAAGAGAGTCTTGATCACCATCGTACGCCGCAGAAGGAGCTTCTTCAAGGACTTGGTCAGGGGCAACAGTTTTGCGCTTCGACATCCTACGGTTTCTCTTTAGGTTGGCTCGCTTCTACGATGGGTTGGCGCTCCCTTCAGAGAGCATTTCTTCGAATGCTCGTTGGTCAAATCGAACCACGAACATTTGCTGCGTGAAGCCAAGCTTGGATGCGTCAGATTATGTCACCAACTTCTCATCAGAAGAGAAGGATGTCCCCAGCAGAGTCGCCATCGTGTTTGCCATTTAATATCAAGAACAAAAAATTACAGAGGAATTGAACTTGATTACAAACTCGCTTGTACAAGAGAAAGCCTAGAAAGAAATTCTAGGAAACAATCTAAGTACAATTGTTTAGTTTTGATTCTGGGGGGTGACGATAGAGGCTCAGAAAAGTGTAGCAACTCTGCCTTACTCCTTGGACTATCTGACATGGTCCTTGCTCTTGAAAAAATTGCCCTTCATAGGTTGCTAGCCTTTTGCATGGGTGTGGTACCATGCTATTTATAGTGATAGATATCTTAAGTCGTATAGATGGTCGCATAGCCACGTGGCTACAGAAGCACACAAAGACCAGCTCCTTGGCCGCCAGCTGGAGACTTGTTGAGATTTTATTGCAGTAAATCTGGGTGGTTGAGACTTAGTCAACCTGCCACGTGTCCTATCGCAGGATAGGATCAATATGCTTGAGTTATTTTGAGCCGCATAAGTCTTTCAGTGTTCGGCCATGCTCGGCCGCATAAGACTCATGCGGATTAAGTCACAGTCTTTCTTAGTCCGCATGTAGCTTAGAGACTTTTTAGCCGCATAGGTTCTATATTCTGGGCCGCATAAAGCTTATGTGACTCAGATTGCAGTCACCCTTGGCCGCATGAAGCATATAGATTGAGCCGCATAAGGCTCATGCGGCTCGGGTCGTAGTCCCTTTTTGGCCGCATGGCCATGTCCAGTCTGGTGACATGACGTTTAGTCTGATCATGTCTTATCTTCTTTTTGTCAGAGTGTCAGAGTTGTCAGAGCTATCAATTTTGCCAATTTTGACAGAGTTTGTCAGCTTTATCAGAAGGG
Source organism: Iris pallida (assembly GCA_029216955.1). NCBI lineage: Eukaryota > Viridiplantae > Streptophyta > Magnoliopsida > Asparagales > Iridaceae > Iris > Iris pallida. Next base: position 20,905,556 of record JANAVB010041620.1, read on the forward strand.
TTAATTAGCTTGGCCGCATAAGTAACTATTCTTTCTGCGGCTCAAAAATTAGTCTTATGAAGATGGGCCGCAGGGGGCATGCTGAGTCTGTCATGCGGCTCTTCTTTATGCGGGTCAATCTGTTCCAGAGTACTCATGCGGTCAGTTGTGATCTGCATGAACCCCATATTTTCCATGCTTCTATAAGACCCCCTTCAAAGTTTTTAAATTACAAATTTTGAATACTTTGAATAAGAAGCATGGACATATGTCAAGCCGCAGGAAAATCTTCGAGTCAGGAGAGACATCGTATCGCAGCAAAATCTTCGAGTCAGGAGAGACGTCGTGTCGTAGGGACATTTTGAGCCACAGGGACGTTTTTGGGCCACAGGTAGATCTTGTGCCGCAGGGAGATCTTGTCTTCCAGCTGTCACTGCTGCATTTAATGCCTTGATTTGGTTTTTGATTTGGCCTCTTTTTTCGAGATAAAGCTGACGGTTACTAAGGATAAAATCTCTAAACGACATCATTATCTTTAATGGGCTCGAGAATCGAATTGGCACACTTTCGAAAAACCTTATAAATATGGGTCATTCGAAGGAAGAGATTTTTCTCCTTCACCTTCTTCTCCTTCGTCTTCATTGTCCCTACCGTGCTTTTTGTTTAGCCATGGCTCCAAAAGCTTCCAAGTCGACTGACGATGCGGCCAAAGGGAAGGGACCCGCCTCTCCGTCGAGAGCTATGGATTCTCCTTCCATTCATCCTGACGTGCACCCCCTATTAAGGGTAAGGACGGCGAGAAGACGACGACTTTAATTTTTTTAATGGCCATATCGTATATTTTATGCGTCGGCCTGTCAGGCATGATCGATGCATGCCCTATCTCATTGGACTGCATGTGTTCTATACGATAGGGCCGCATGGGCTGAGCCGCATAAGCGTTATTGACCCACATGGGTGCCTCATAATGGGACCGCATAAGCGCTATATAACTGAGCCTGTCCAAATCGTATAAGTAACCCGCATAAGTGCTTCCTTGATCGATCTGCATGAATACTGCATAACTGAACCGCATAAGTGATTTAAAACTGATCCGCATAAGTGCCTCCTAACTGGGCAGTATAAGTGCCTCATGACAGAGCCGCATGAGCACTGTATAACTTGGACCGCATAAATGTCTTATGATTGGCCGCATGAGCACTGTATAACAGAACTATATAAGTGCCTCATGATTGAGCCGTATGAATGCTGCCTAACGGGACTGTACGATTGAGCTGCATGCGCATCCCTCATAATTAGGCCACATATGTCCTATTTGGTTAGGCTGCATAGCTGAAGAATGAATTTTGTTTTCTTTTAACTACATTCTGCTTTCTCTTCTGCAGTGACCTTGCCTACAGCTCCATCGGGGGAACTCTTGATAGGATATGCCCAATCTGTATTGGGTGTGAGATTTGACCAGATAGTCCAAGATGTGTCAATTCAGATCACCCGAAGTCAACCTGAGGACAGCAATCCTTCTTCTTTTTACTTAGCATGATGAACTCTGGGCAACTGAATGGCATTCGTCTGAAGCCTATGTTTCTATTCGGGGATGCCCTGATTATTTCAGACCCTAACATGGTGAAATCTCATCCATAAGTTGATTACCGCCTTTGAAATTCCACTCATGAATTCTCTTCAAGTAAATTCATGTTTTATGCTTGTTTCTAAGTACCATTCTAATAAAGTTCTTCTTTCAGAATAATGGATCATCGTAGTGGATAGATAACATATAGGAAGATCATTCTGAGTAAGACTATTCATAATGATGGCATATCCTTAGAACCCCAGGGAGATAAGCCTCTATCGTAGATTCCAGTGGTGCCCTAGACACCACCGATCAGGATTGATTAGTCGACGCAACTAATTTAGGGTATGTAAGCGGGCTAGACATCTTAACTGACACAAGCATCGCAATAGAACCCACTGCCACCTCCACCCTCGTACCCCCCTATAAATTCCCTTTCCAACATACCTTCCTTAGGTATCTTAGATGCCCCAAATGGCACAGGTACCCTACCTTCTATACTTACCCCAGATGGATGGAACATAGATATTTTAAATGTTTCATGTGATGATACAAGCCAACATTGGCAGACCAAGGTCCTAGATAGAGAATGGAGGCAGCCCTTGACATAGTAGTACCAACAACAGCACTAACAGTATATAAACATCATACCGGCACCATTATAGAATTTTGCAAAATAGTTTCCTTTTTATTCTCTAGCAACGAAACCTACCGAGGTATCTGCATAGCTTGTCAGCATGAAGGACATGCTGGAGGCCTCAGAGATTTCCAAGGATGAATGGATGAAGACCACCATGATGAAGTTGACTGACAATGCATACTATTAGTGGAGGGCTGAGAGCAACAATTGGGGCCTAACCCAACTTGGGAGCAACCTTAGACCTCTTCAAGAAGATGTTCTTTCCAGCTGCTATTAGTGCAGAGCTTCAAGACAGGTTCCTTTACCTCAAGTAAGGAAGCATATCCGTAGATGGGTGCAATGTTGATTTCTCTCCCCTGAGTTGCTTTTCCACATCACTGATCAAGACAAAGCAAGACAAGACAGAGAGATTCCACTAGGGTTTGTATTATGATCTTCAGTGGTTGACTGGATTCACCACCCTTGCTTCTTATTTAGCAATTTTAGCCGGCCAAATGTCAATAGAGTATCAATTTCCAGGAGCAAAAAGACCAAAAATTTCCTTGTTCAGCATCAATATCAGTACCAATACGGGCACCACAAGGAGGGCCAACTAAGTGTCTTATAATGCATCAACCCCTGAAACAGTACTACTACAAATGCAGGGAGTCAATGTTTATCACTTTTGTGGCAAGACAAAACATAAATCTAAAGATTGTTGATTGAGATTAAGATCATGCTTGATTTGTGGATCAGAGTTATGCCCAATCCCATAATACGTAGGACTAGGATACGTAAACATGCCAATTATGTATCAAGCGGACTCCAGCCCAAATCGAATACACATATGTTGCCTACGTCAGATAATTATATCTCAATATCACTATGATACTTTTATATCTCAATCCACTAAAGAATAAATATATTAAGAATGAACAATATGCAATACAGTCGGCCAGCCTGTAATACACGTGTTCGAACAAGCTCAAGAAAAGAATAAGCTTGCTACTAGGATCACCGCAGAATGAATCAACGAAAATAAAATATATTGATAGAGGAAATATGATAAACATATCTACTAAATATACCTAAAATTTTGAAGATGCAATCATCAATCATCCATCTAGTCTATAAAGCAAGCTCAGGAAATATCTGGAAAGATCACCACGTCCTGGAAAGGGACATAGCACGATACATAATATATATGTCGAATGTAACAGTAAATAATAGGCAAGAATAATGACAAGAAAATAATACAATAATAATAAGGACTAAAGGAAAGGGCATGCCCTCAAGAATAATGTTATCAAACACGATTATAAATAAACTGTGGGTAACTGCACTCAATAGAAGCTCACGGTCCTTTAGCAAGTAATCCAATGGGGACTCCCAGTCTATAGTTAGTCTGATTCGCACTCAAATAAAGATATCAAACGAGGTGGTCAAGTGAACATAACTCTACCGCAGCACAATGGGTACTCAGGATCGAGAGTGGTCACAATATAGTCAATGCCTAATAACGGTCATCTAGGAACTAAGGAAGCAAGTCAAGTAGATCTCATGTCATGTCAAGTCCAAGTAATAAAGAGACATATGATCAAGTCAAGTGGATTGTACAAGTATATGAATCTAAACAAGTATGGTGAATCATGGATCAAACACGTGACAAGAAAAATATTCACGCAAGATATACGAAACAAGTAAATAAGTTTTATAAAATATGTACAAGAAACATGTGATAGGATAGACAAGAATTAGATATGAACATAATCAACAAAAATAACATGCATAAATAATGTAAAAGTTGGAAAGGTATACTTGCTCGTCGTCTAAGTCTTTGTTGAATCCTCAAAAACCAAGACCTAGCCAAGAACACACATACATATGAACTCAAGGTTAATATTTTTTATTAATACACTTAATGTTTTGTCATAATGTACACCCAAGTCTAGTTATACACATGACACACGGCATAACAAGTTCACATGCTTCAAAGGGGTACCATGACCTAGTTTCTAGTCTTTTGCCATCCAAAACTCGATACTAACTTTTCAATACATGGACATGAGTATAAACCATTTTAAAATCATGAAATCCTATTTTTAATCATGATTTATACCCATTTAAACTATGAATTCCAGCTTTAATATTTTGGGCACGGTACATGGAATTTGTCACTTTATGCTTATTAGTTGTACCTGGAACTTGCATAGATTATTAACAACACCTAACCATAATGTTTTTCCATAAAAATATGATCATTAAACGTCTAAAACATGATTTTATTCTAAAAATTTATGACTTTTTTAGCCTAAAATTTAGCACCATTCTATGTGCCAACATATGCCCAAACAACACATGGGAGACTAGTTTAGTGGCATGCCAAGACCAAGTTTACGTTCAATTTTATATAATTTAATATCACCTGACATGTAAAAGTTGATTAAAAACACAGATTTAACATGGACTTATTCTCAGAATTACTTCTTTTATTTTTGCTCTCAAGGAATCCGTGGACATCTATCTAGCATGTACAATCTTGAATCCAATTTCTCTTCCAATTCAACATGAATGGATATAATAAATTTTTAACATCTATACATGGTTACAACATGAAATCCTGGTTTTATGTGGTGGGTTTGACATTACTTGAAAATAAAACATATCATGGAGAAAGATCAAGAAAAGGGTTTTGATCACGTACCAAGAAAAGTAATAGAAGAAGGGTTCTTGATTTGTGCTTCCTTGCCAAATGGTGCTCCTCCGTGCTTGTTCTTCGAGTGCTCTCTGAAGAACAGATGGCAACTCTAGAGGGGGGTGAATAGAGTTATAGTAATAATAACCAATTAAAAATCAACTCTTTCACAATCTAAAAATAATCAGAGTAAATACGGAAAATAAATAAGGAGCAAGAGAGCATACGCAAACACAGCCGATGTTTAACCTGGTTTCCCTCGTGGAGGACTAGTCCAGGCCTGAGAACTCTAGCTCAGGATTAAATCTACTATTTGTGAAATAGTAGTTACACCCCGTGCCTTTACTTCAGAAGAGCACGTCAACTTCTTACAATGGATCGCAGTGGCGATGCTTGGAATTTTCCAAGCTACTTATTGAACTCTTGCACAACACTCCTAACTGTGAGATGCTGAGCACTCGAGACTTAGGAAACTTGTGGCTAGTAGATGAAGAAGGGTATGGCTTATATTGAGCTTAAGAGAGAAGAGAAGATTGGATAGGTTATGGGTTGAGTCTCAAGAGCCCAGCATAACTCAGCTTACAATCATTCTAGACTCAATAAAATATAAAAGTACAGACTTTGAAAAACGACTCGCATCTGCAAAAAATAAGCTGTCGTCTGGCTTGAACTGGATGTAGTCGTCGTGTGTCGTATTGAATTATCACAAGTATTATTTAGTCAATGTTATCAATATTTGGTTGACTGTGACTTTGTGTCAATAATCTCCCCCATATTGATAATTGACAAAATAATAATTGTATATTCAATATCCATACCTGGACACATATAACGACATAGCTCCCCCATAATTTGTGCCGAGCTTAAGAATAGCACCCCCATAAACAATGCTGTGAATCTTGTTGGCTTGTTAATAATATTCTTCCAAAAGCACATATAAACCAAACAGAACAGAATATACATATATCTCCCCCTTTTGGCATTTGGCAATATGAGATATATAACCAAGAGATATATAACTGGCAAACACACCAAAAAGAGAAGAAACTGCATATAAACTAAGATAATAACCAAGAGTTATAGAAACTGATAATAGTACTGCCAAAGTCTCAAAAACTCATAATTAGTCTACTACAAAGCAAGTACAGAAAAGCAACTAAAGCAAAATGCATAAACATAATCTAAGATCCTTAGTAGCAGCATCACAAGTAGTGCATATCCATCATCGAGCATGAGAGGGCCCGACGTCGTCTGAAGCATCAGTAAAGGAGCGACGTGGGTCCACAAAAGTTGCATCCGGATCCATGTAGCGACGAACCCAAGGGTCATCGATACGGAATCCCTCACGACCTGGGTCTCGCTCCATAGGAATGGGCATGGAAGGATGACGAGACATGGAATACCGAATATCATGCAGCGAGTTGCTGATAGCACTCATCTGCAAGGTAGTCCGATAGTCCAGCTGAGTCCATCGATCGTCCTCCAAAGTGAAGCGATCTCGGAGCATGGCCTGAAGAGACTCAAGAGTAGCCGAAGAAAGAGGAGGATCATGTCCGAGAGGAGGGGCCTCTGGCTCATCATCAGAATGCTCAGACACTACTGGTGAGCCGATGGCCGCCTGAAGCCTCCTTGCCTTAGAGAGAAAGGCAGGGGCAGGTAAGAATGGACACTCATCAAGGGGTACATGGAACGCACGAAAGATCATAGGAAGGTATAATGCATAAACCAAAGATCTTGGTTTCTTCCTACAGTTGATCATCCAATCCATCATTGTGCGTGGAAGGTTAAAGGGAATATGGAAGTAGAGATGGTACAATACTGAGATCTTAAAATAAGTGAGTTCATCGGTAGAACCCGCTTTGGGTAGAATAGTGTTGAAAATGATCCGATGAAGCTCATAGAAATAAGGATTGAGGAATTTTGCCAAGAGCTTACGAGGACGTGTGTTAGGGCTACACAGGTCGTCCTTGAAGCTCTCTAGTGAAATCCCTTCGGGAAAGATAAAGGATCTAGCTTCAACAAGCTTTTCCCAAGAATTAGGCTCTTGAAGCTCAAGATATTCGGCCAGTTCAAAATCATCAAAGGATATATCAATTCCCGCAACTCGTGAATAGATATGAGTATCATCATGGGTCAAGTTGCAGTAAAACATTTGAATGGCACTACGATAAATGACCGAATTAGAAGTAACGAGTTCATCAAGACAAAGGTCATGAAATAGTACATCATATTGTGAGAAAATGGTAAAGTTGATGGGGTGTCCCGCAAATACTGGATATGTCCAAAAATCACTAAACCAATCATTAGAGGCGTCTAGTGATACAAGAATTCGGTCATCGTAAGTGTTTGGATCATTGGGACGTGGAGGATTGAACAACGGATGGATTTGTTGTTCAATGGCCGGTGCAACGGGTGGTGCAACGCATGGAGGAGCATTCGACGAGGATGCTCCCTCTGTCCGAAGTCTCTTTCGCGGTTGAACAGACGAGGGGCCATAACACAATAGATAAAGAAAGAAATTAAGATATAGAAAAGTAAGGAATTATACCTCAAACTAGTGATGAACTATGGAAGAGAATTGAAAAATAAGCCTTCTCCTTGAGTTTGGGGAAGAATGGAGCACAAAATAAGAGAAAGTAGGGTTAGGGTTTTGATAGAATTATGTTTGAGAAGGTAGAAAGGTGGAAATAAGGAAGGAGAGGGAAGAGAAACCGAAAATATGGTGAGGGTTTCTCTTGGTCGGATCAAATCATGACCATTGAATCTTAATTTAGATCAACGGCTGGGGCTATTCCCGGTTCTGGAACAGTTGAGCCGAATTTGGCCCGAACTCTGCTAGGAGCAGAGTTCGGCCCGAATTCCGGATCCTGGTCACAGAATGGGAATCAGGCAGAAACAGGAAAAATAATGGTTAAGTAATAGACAAACCAATATAAGATATGAGTATAAAGATAGGAAAGACCCAGTTAGTAAACAAAAGAATAATAGAAATTAATTCTGAAGCATCAATATGAAATTGAAATAATAGTGTTTCAGCATGTGATAAATGAAAATGAACCATATAATAAACAAGGAATTATATCATAATTCAATATTTTGAAGCTGCTATGGGTTAGCTGCAGGGGCCGGAACCCAGCTAGCGGTAGTCATGAGGACTAGTGCACCGTGTCGCTTAGGGTTTACGCCTTTTTGTCAGAAGGACCCTTTCGGCTTGTATCCATAGCAAGTTCATCATAATAGAATTAAGATATACTCGATATTTATGCAGGTTTATTTTATTTATAACAGCTTCATCTAAGATTCCAAGTTCACGACAAAAAAAATTGAAGCGCTCTTCGGATAATGGTTTTATGAAAAAGTCTGCTAACTGATGATCAGTGTCAATAAATTCTAAGTTAATCATGCCATTTTGTTGATGATCACGCAAAAAGTGGTGACAAATTTTAATATGCTTCGTGCGTGAGTGACAAATGGGGTTCTTAGTCAAATTTATAGCACTAGTGTTGTCACAAAAGATTAGAATATGCATGAAAGATAAATTATAGTCTTCAAGGGTTTGCTTCATCCACAGAATTTGTGTACAACAACGCCCAGCTACGATGTATTCAACTTCTGTTGTGGATAGTACGACAGAATTCTGCTTCTTGCTAAACCAAGAGACTAAAGCTTTTCCTAATAAATGACACGTAGCGCTCGTACTTTTACGGTCGACCTTGCATCCGGCGAAGTCAGCATCAGAGTAACCAATGAGGTTAAATGATGTTGACTTTGGATACCATAGGCCCACTGTAACCGTACCCTTAAGGTATCGAAAGATACGCTTAACCGCGGTCATGTGTGATTCCTTAGGATTTGCTTGATATCTAGCACACAGGCAAACGCTAAACATAATATCAGGGCGACTTACAGTAAGATAAAGTAGACTGCCTATCATACCTCGATACTTACGTTGATCTACGAGTTTGCCACTATCATCTGGTTCAAGTTTGGTTGAAGTAGCCATAGGAGTGCTGATTGGTTTGACGTTGTCAAGGTCAAATTTCTTCAGCATTTCCTTTGTATACTTCGACTGACAAATAAAGGTTCCATTTGACATTTATTTGACTTGCAGCCCAAGAAAGTAGTTGAGCTCTCCTATCATGCTCATCTCAAACTCGGTCTGCATACACTTGGCAAAATCTTGACAAAGAGTTTCATCAGTGGAACCAAATATAATATCATCTACATATATTTGTACTAAAAGAATAGTGTCTTTGAAAGATTTTATGAAAAGTGTAGTGTCAATTTTCCCTTTTGAAAAACCTTTCTCAAGCAGGAAATTGCTTAGCCGTTCATACCAAGCTCTAGGGGCTTGTTTGAGGCCATACAGCGCTTTCTTTAGCTTGAACACGTGGTTGGGAAATTTGTGATTTTCAAAGCCAGGGGGTTGTTTTACATAAACTTCCTCCTTAATAAAACCATTCAAGAAAGCACTTTTAACATCCATTTGAAATAATTTGAAATTTTAAAAATTTGCAAATGCACAAAGCATCCGAATGGATTCTAATCTAGCAACAGGAGCATACGTCTCATCGTAATCGATACCTTCCTCTTGGTTGTATCCTTGGGCTACTAGACGAGCTTTGTTGCGTGTGACTGAACCATCTTCATTCACTTTGTTTCTAAAAACCCATTTAGTACCAAAAATCGAGTGATTAGCCGGTCTAGGAACGAGTTCCCATACTTGGCTCCTCTCGAATTGGTTGAGTTCCTCTTGCATAGGAGAAATCCAAAATTCATCATTGAAAGCTTCTAAAATGTTTTTCGGCTCAATTTGTGAAATAAAGGCAGTACTAGCAATAGAGTCTCTTAATGATGATCTAGTAGTTACTCCACGTGAAACCTTGCTGATTACTAAATTTTCTGGATGTGATGGCTTGAAAGAGAATTTCTTAGGCAAGCTTTCCAGAGAATTTATTTCGGTTATGGTGTTCATTGGAGTAGATGTTGATGGCTCAACATCATTATCAAGAGTAGCTGCTGCACTGTTATCTTCATCAAAAGTCACATTTGTGGACTCTTCCATAATTAATGAGCGTTTGTTAAAAACTCTATATCCCTTACTCTTGGCAGCATAGCCAAGAAAGATACCATCGTTAGCTTTGGCATCAAATTTGCCTAAGTTGTCTTTGGTATTAAGGATAAAACATCTACAGCCAAAAACTCTAAAATAAGAAACATTTGGGGTTCTTCCAAACCAAAGCTCATAGGGTGTTTTCTTCGTAATAGGACGAATAAGTACCATATTTAAAATGTGGCATGCTGTACTGACAGCTTCAGCCCAAAAGTATTTCGGAAGTGAAAACTTGTTCAACATGACTCTAGCCATATCGCCAAGAGTCCTATTCTTCCGCTCCACAACACCATTTTGTTGAGAAGTTCTTGGACAAGAAAACTCATGATCAAAACCATTGGAATCACAAAACTTTTCAAAATCAGAATTTTCGAACTCGCCTCCATGATCACTTCGGATTCGAGTAATCATGTAGCCTTTTTCGTTTTGAACTTTCTTAACAAAAATCTTGAAAACCGAAATAGCATCACTTTTATAAGTAAGAAAGAAAACCCAAGTAAATCTTGAAAAGTCATCAACAATAACAAAGGCATAGAGTTTTCCACCAAGACTGGCTACTCTACTAGGGCCAAATAAATCCATATGGAGTAGTTGCAGGGGTCTAGTAGTGCTTATAGAGTTTATGGAATGAAAAGATGACTTGGTTGCCTTATTCAACTCACATTTGGTACATACGGTGTCCTTTTTGAATGTGATGTCGGGCAAGCCTCTAACTAGCTTCTTGGTCGATAGCCTGGATATAGTATCCATATTGGCATGACCAAGACGCTGGTGCCATAGTAACCGTTCATCTTTATGAGCATATAGGCATCTACCTGCATTGTTAGTATCTATAGACAAATAGAAAATATAAATATTGTCCTCTCTTACCCCTTCAAAAGCAATGTCTCCTGTTGACCTATCATAAATAAGGCATTTGTTTTGTCCAAAGTTAATGTCATAACCATGGTCAGCAAGATGACTGATGCTGAGCAGGTTATGCTCTAACTCGGTCACTAGGCAGACATCCTTTATCACGGGAGAGGGAGAATAACCAATAATACTATTACCTATAATATAACCTTTTAGATTATTGCCGAAGGATACATATCCTTCTCTCTTCATCGATAGTGATGCGAAAAGATTTGCTTCTTCCGTCATATGCCGCGAGCATCCACTATCAAGAATCCACTTACTCTTAGTTGAGGAGGAAAGGTCCACCTACATCAAGAGTAGATGTGACCTTTGGTACCCAAGTTCTTGAGGGTCCTAAAGAGTTAGTTTTTGGAAACCATGCATATATCTTTCTATCTACTAATCTTCTAATTCTATATTATGGTGAAATGTGTCCATGTAAACCACAATAAGTACATGTAGCATTCTTATTTACATTAGGAGCATGCTGATGATGTCTATAAGCAGAATAATGAGGAGAAGTATGATGATATGTAGATTCAGCATGGTGATGATGACTATGTGGAGTGGCATGGTGATATTGTCTATATGGTATGGCATGATGATATTGTATATATGGCATGGCATGATGATATTGTCTATATGGCATGACATTATGATTTCTGTATGTAGAGTGTTGTTGATTGTGACTTTGTGCAACATGGTGATGATTGTATCTATGTGTAGCATGATGTTTTTGTGACATATGATGATTATATCTACGTGCATATGGTTTGTGTCCTTTGTGAAAGTGTGTGTACATGTAAGCATGATTGTGAGCAGCATGAGGATGACGTGGTTGACTAGTATGAGTGGTGTCATGCTTTGTGTGTGTCTCATGTGATTGGGTTTGAGGTTGAGCAACCTGTTTTCCCAATTTAGTCTCTAGTTTCTTAGAGACAGCTTGCAATTCAGTAATCTTAGCATTCAAACCATGCATCTTGGTAATAGCAATCTTGTGTCTTCTCTTTTCTTCTGTAAGCTCCGTGTTGAGTGTTGTAATTTCTTGTGTTTGTTGCTCAATACGTGCCTCGACATCAAGTAAGCTTATTTTAAGCTTAGATACCTCATCAGTGACATCCGTGGGTGAAGTGTCTCTAATGTTATCAAGTAATAGAGAAAGTCTTTATATTTCGACTTCATGACTTTTGATTTTGTCCTTGGCATGTTTGTATTTACCAATGACCTTTTTGTGATCACTAAGTAAATCGGTGAAAGTATCGCCAAGTTCATCAAAAGTAAAGTTGTCAAGAGTTTCGTTTGATACCTTGTCGGACGTCGCCATTAGGCACACATTAGCCGTATCTTGAGGAGAGTTCTTTTCTTCCTCGGAGTCACTAGCTTCGCTTTCATGCCAAATGCTTGTGTTGGCATATTTCTTTGAGGAGGTCTTCTTGTATGGCTTCTCATAGCGGTTGCTTTTCTTCAAGAATGGACAGTCTTTTCGGACGTGTCCAGTCTTCTTGCAACCGTAGCAGGTTGGCTCTTCTTCTCCATCTTCTTGTGGTTCCTTCTTTCTTCGATTGAAGCGAAGGAATCTCTTGAAGTTGCGAACCATGAGGGCTTGATCATCATCTTCTGAGTTGTCGTCATCCGTCTCTTCGGGTTCAGCCCTCCGTCGGTGAGCTTTGAGAGCGATCTCCTTAGCCTTAGGAGCAGGCTCTTCGAAGTCCTTGAGGTCAAGCTCATGAGTCATTAGCTTTCCCATCAAGGTCTCCATAGACATGGTTGTGAGATCATTTCCTTCTATGATGGCTGTCACCTTAGGGTTCCAAATTTTTGGTAGCCCCCTAAGTAGCTTGCGAATCTTCTCGTGATTTGAATATTGCTTCCCAAGCGAAGACAGGGGGTTGATGATGTCGAGGAATCTTGTGAACATTTGCGTGATCGTCCCGTTTGGCTTTATCTTGAAAGCCTCGTATTCTTGAGTGAGACGGCTTATCTTTGATTCCTTGACTTGGGTGGTTCCTTCATGCGTCACTTCTAGAAGTTTCCATACTTCATGTGATGTAGTGCATGTAGATACCCTGTTGAACTCATTCATGTCAATAGCACAGAATAAAGCATTAACAGCTCTCGCGTCTAGACTTACCTGTTTCTTCTCCTCTTCAGAATATTTGTCATATGATTTTTCAACAAGATCACCATTGACAACTATCCTGGCGAGCTTTTTGTAACCGTCAGTGACGATAGTCCACAGGTCAAAATCTAGCGACTTGAGATAAAAACTCATCATTGTTTTCCAATACGTGTAGTTAGTTCCATCAAATAGGGGAGGCCTTTGAGTGGACTGTCCTTTACCGTGATTGGAAATCAAGGATTGTGTGGTTGCCATGGAACAGCTCTAGGATGTAAGTCCTTGTAAAGAGAACGGAGCTCTGATACCAATTGAAGAACAGATGGCAACTCTAGAGGGGGTGAATAGAGTTATAGTAATAATAACCAATTAAAAATCAACTCTTTCACAATCTAAAAATAATCAGAGTAAATGCAGAAAATAAATAAGGAGCAAGAGAGCATACGCAAACACAGCCGATTTTTTAACATGGTTTTCCTCGTGGAGGACTAGTCCAGGCCTGAGAACTCTAGCTCAGGATTAAATCCACTATTTATAAAATAGTAGTTACACCCCGTGCCTTTACTTCAGAAGAGCACGTCAAATTCTTAAAATGGATCGCAGTGGCGATGCTTGAAATTTGGCGATGCTTGAAATTTTCTAAGCTACTTCTTGAACTCTTGCACAAGACTCCTAACTGAGAGATGCTGAGCACTCGAGACTTAGGAAACTTGTGGCTAGTAGATGAAGAAGGGTATGGCTTATATTGAGCTTAAGAGAGAAGAGAAGATTGGATAGGTTATGGGTTGAGTCTCAAGAGCCCAGCATAACTCAGCTTACAATCATTCTAGACTCAATAAAATATAAAAGTACAGACTTCAAAAAATGACTCGCATCTGCAAAAAATGAGCTGTCGTCTGGCTTGAACTGGATGTAGTCGTCGTGTGTCGTATTGAATTATCACAAGTACTATTTAGTCAATGTTATCAATATTTGGTTGACTGTGACTTTGTGTCAACACTCTCCTTGTATTTAGAAAGATGATAGTGATAATGGTGGTTTAATGGAGATGGCAATGGTTTTAATGGAGGAGATGGCGTATAAAGTATGTAGAAGGGTTGGAGAGTTGGACAAATGATTGGAGAAGATGAAGATGATGGTTTGTTTAAGGAAAGATGTAAGGGGCTGCTATTTCCAAAGGGGGCTAATGTTTTGAGTTTTCGAGATTGTGAGGGAAGGAAGCAGGTGTCGCCCAAGGTGGTTGAGAAGATTTAGTTAAGGTATATATATATATATATATATATATATATATAGGAATTAAAAATGAGGTCTCATCCAGTGCTCCTGCTGGCGACTTGGGGGCGATCAGCCCCCCCCTCCCCCCCTCCCGTGACCCCCGAGAACCCTCTCCGGCGCCCGGCGGCGCCTCCCTTTGCCCCCTTCCCCCTTGCTTCTCTACTCCCCCTTCACCCGAATCCATGGCCGATCTTGCACCTTCTTCTCTCCCCAGGCGGTCGGTGGCCCAGCCGCCTGGCCCCCCTTGGCCGGATGACTGTCTGGCGCTAGTGCGCCTTCCCCCTTATGCCGTCTCCTCCGCCCTCTTGGAGCCGTCTCGCCCCTTCCTTTCCATCCCTCCAATATCCCCTCATCAACGCTCGGCGGCGCCTCCTCCAGATCGGGCGCCATGTACCCCTCGAGCTGGTGCGATCCCCGGCGACGTGCCCCCGTCGCTGACTTTGCAACCGCCCCCTCCTGGGTCGGGCACTCTTCGGCGGTCAGCCTCCGACCGGGAGCCCCTTCGGCCGCTGCCTTTCAAATTTCAACCGAGCATGGGCTCACATTGGATGGGGAGCCCCCCTGCGGTACAGGTTTCGGGCTTCCCACCATCAGGCACCTCGGGTCTGCTGCCTTTGGCACGTATCTCGAGGCAGCCCCTTCCCTTTACGCTTATGCTTTCGAGCGTAGCCAGGACCTTCCCCATCTTTTCCCAGGTGGGTCCTACCAAGGATCATCCCTTGACCACCAGGGATTTGGTGGAGCAGCATATTATTCCTCCTTCACTGGCGGGCCCCACACACCATCCTATTCATACGTATCTCTTCACCTTTTGCTTGCAGGCCTATTTATTTTTCCTCCTTTTACGCTGATCCTTCCGTACATGATGGCAGGCCCCACATTCCCCCTCCTTCCTCTTTTTACGCACCTCCATACCTTCCCTCCCATCTTTACGCTAACCATCACCAACGCTACTTTACGCACAACCCCATCCCCCTCCAATCCTTGCCTCGCTCGCAGGACCCCACCATGCTCGGCTATCTTCCCTCTCCATCATCACCCCTCCCTCTCCCACACAGGCTCCCAGCCCCCTTACTCCGTTGTTCACCTAGTCGAACCCTCTTCGCTGCTCTCCGCAGATCTTGCGCCATCAGCTGCCTCCATTTCTCCGAGCCTCCCCCTCGAGTCTAGTAGGCCTCTATCTGGCACCGTCGCTGTCGGGCCCCCCCTCTGGAGGCCCAGGGCGTCACCTCTCCTTCTCTGCTGGCCGTGGTGGGCACAGAAGATGCACTCCCCTCTGCTCTTGGAGGTTCCTTGCCGCCCTCGACGGCGCTTGGTACGGAGGCAGCGGTTCCCGGGGCTGGCATCGCGTCTCGCACTATCATCGCTGTAGGCTCGTCTCCTTGTCCTTCCCACGTACAGGGCCCACCGGCATGCACCGTCGCCCCCACCCCATGCACTAACATTCTCCCTAGCCGAATCGCCCCTATCGGCGCTGTATCGAGTAGCCCCACTCAAACCCAGGCACATTCTTCTCCACCTCTCCTCTGACATCGACCACAGGATTGTGTGGTGCAAAGGTACGTGCAAGATAGACTCCCATCAGATGAAGATCGTCAAGTGGAATGCAGGCTTTAACACCAAAGAAGACTCAGCGATGGTCGCTGCATGGGTTACCCTACCCAATCTACCTCTCTTCTGCTTTGTCCTGGCAGCTCTTAAGCGCATTGCCAACTCCTTCGGCATGTATGTGGCCACTGCCCCTAAAACTAGCAACCTCACCAAGGCCCGCTATGCTAAAATATGTGTGGAACTCGACCTTTCTCTTTCATAGCAGACAATGAGCAGATTCTCTTATAAGCATACTCAAGATTACTGTCTTATTATTAGCAATACATTTATTCAAAAGCTTAGATTCTTATTAGGTGCAAGCGAATCATAAAATAAGACTTTGTCCACTCACCCAGATCAATCGTCTTCCGTTACAGAGCCAGCAATCCGATCTTTCTGTCTATCTAGTGCCTTTTGC
This sequence comes from Iris pallida, assembly GCA_029216955.1. Taxonomy (NCBI): domain Eukaryota; kingdom Viridiplantae; phylum Streptophyta; class Magnoliopsida; order Asparagales; family Iridaceae; genus Iris; species Iris pallida. The sequence goes on from JANAVB010041620.1 coordinate 20,921,825, forward strand.
GGAGCGAGGCACTACATAATTACCCACCAAAAAGAACTTTCGTACTCGAAACTTAAGGAGAAACTTACGATATCCTTAGCAGCGATAGTCCTCATCCTTCGCCATCATCAATCCATGAAATCACAATTCAGATCATATCAAAACTCTTGTTCAATCAAGCATTTCAATCTCAATCAATCAAATCGATACAACAAATGCCGACATCATAAAAATATTTATGGACTTATTGTATGGAACGTTCATCTCATTGATGATATCAAGAAGGCAAGAAAATTTCGATCAGAAGAACATCTTTGAATTCAATCGAATCAACAATTGGCCAGAGGATCGTGTTGTTTTGATACCATTCTATCATGCCCCGATCCCGCAGAGTCCTTTCGTCCTCGCTTCGGATTCTGTGAGACCGTTCGTCCTCGCTAAGGCGTGATGCCATGCAAGCCTAAGTTGTGCTTGCACAAGGCCAAGACATGAAGCAAGATAAGGATAGACAAGGTTGACAATATGCAGCGGAACGTATCGCAGATAATTGAAGCAGCAGCGGACATAATTCAGAATACAAGCATTGAACACAATGGTAACAAGAAACAATTTTCTTTATTGATTTCATTTGAACAGATTACAAGCTCTCGATTCTCTCTGATACAATGTTACATTCTCTCAGAACTTTACAAATAACAATAATCCTGTTCCCATACATTACATCCCTTTATATACAAACCAACTCTTGTAACAGATGTCATCTCTTGGCATCTCTTCTGATTTCTGGCTCCTGGTGATGAGGCTCGGGCTATCGCTTCGGACTATCCTTCTCGATGCATAGTGCACCTGCATGCAGACTGATGGTGGGTCAGTATATCAGCATACTGGTGAATTATGAACAAAGAGCTACATTTGTCTGAAATGATCACTGTTCATTTAGTGAGAAAATGTTTTTTTGTGATTTAATCTTGCTACTTTTACCTATATTCGTTCCATGCATACAGAGTCAGTTTATATCTCCTTTGAAAACATCTTTGAAAAGCAACAAACTATTTCCATCTTAGCTGATGTGCCTTCCACGGGTTCAGCTCGTCGCTAACCGCTGTGACTCGCATAGGTTCAGCTCATCGCTAGCCGTTGTGACTCTTTTGGGTTCAGCTCGTCGCTAACTGCTGTGACTCGTATGGGTTCAGCTCATCGCTAGCCATTGTGACTCTCTAGGGTTCAGCTCGTCACTAAGTGGATACCCTAATGCACATGCAATATCAAATGAAACCATCATGCATCAATCGAGCAAGTCATAAACAATTCTATCTTCTTTTCAAGCAGGAAACCATTCTCTTTCTTAGCAGACAATGAGCAGATTCTCTTATAAGCATACTCAAGATTATTGTCTTGTTATTAGCAATACATTTATTCAAAAGCTCAGATTCTTATTAGGTGCAAGCGAATCATAAAATGAGACTTTGTCCACTCACCAAGATCAATCGTCTTCTGTTGCAGAGCCAGCAATTCGATCTTTCTGTCTATCTAGTGCCTTTCGCGGAGTGGGGCACTACAGCCCCCCTCCTATCATGGCCATGCAGGACTTCAACAACTTCATCTTTAATGCTCACCTTGCCTCTCTCCATTTCTCCGATAATGCTTTCACCTGGTGCAACATGCAAGAAGGCGATCGTCGCCAATATTCCCGTCTCGACAGAGCCCTTACGAATGTCCTATGGCACAGCATGGAGATGTCCACCAACCTAACTCATCTCAACACCACTGAATCCGACCATACCCCTCTGTTGGTGGACATCAATAATAATTCCAACCCGTCAAAAAAGAACTACCGGTTCCTTGACTTCTGGACCGAACACCCCCAATTTCTGGGCATCGTTGCGGATGCGTGGAATAGTATGGATTCTCCCAACCCCCTATCCCGGGAGGGCAATAAGCTCAAGGCAACGAGGAAAGCCCTATCCAAGTGGAGCAAACTGGCCTACGGGGACATATTCCAAGCCGTGCGAATCGCCGAGGACGACGCACCCGTGCTGAAGCTAGGTTCGCCTCGGATCGCTCCCCTGCGGCCAGGACCATCCTGAACTTCACCAAGGCCATGCTTAAGTTCAGAATCAAAGTGAAAACGGACTTCTGGAAGCAGAAAGCGAGATTCAAATGGGATAGCGATGGAGATAAAAACTCGAAGTATTTCTACGCATGTGTCAACGGCCGCAGACAGAAGTTAGCGATTCACCATTCTATTGACGACAACGGGAACATCATCGCTGACCAAAAGAGCATCCAGAAGGCCGCTACGGAATTCTATTCCAAATTATTCACCAAAGAGACGGTTCACAAAGACAACGCCTTCCTGGAGCAAATTCCCCACCTCATCAATGACAACGACAACGCTCAGCTGGATCTCTCTCCCACCGCCCAGGAGGTGAAAGATGCGGTGTGGGCCCTGAATGAGCATAGTGCCCCTGGGCCGGACGGCTTTTCGGGAGTTTTCTTTCGCTCGTGCTGGGACATTATCAAGCAGGATATCACCGAAGCAGCTATTGCTTTCTTCGAAGGAGCCACATACCCTAAAGCCATCTCCAACGCCAAGTGTAACACCCACTTTTCTAAATGAGGGTAATTTTGAACTTCTATAATTTTGATTAATCGATAATAAGATTTAACTCATGTTGTGATTTTTGGTAATTTTTTTATCAATTAGAAACTATTTAAAATATTGAATTATGATTTTGATGGTTAACTAGTTAATCCCTAGTTTTGCTAAGCTTAGAGACTAACCATGGGGACCTAACCATGTGATTAGAATGACTATTTACAACTTTTTAGGCTAAGGGTATTTTGGTCATTTTGTGACTTTTGAATTATTTAGGATTTTGATTAATTGGTGAATTTTAGATTATTTTAATAATATTTAAATTAATGTATTATGATTTTGGTCATTTTTTATATTTTAATATTTTGGGAAAATTTTATATTTTAATATTGTTTTTATTGGACTTGTTTCGTCGGGTTTGAGTTTCGTCTCATTCTGACTTGTATTGTGACCCGGGTAGCTTGAACTCTAGATGGGACCCAATATTAAGTTAAGCATGGCTCACAAGACCCAACATTAAGTTCGTTAATTAAACTAATTTTTATCATGTTAGAATGGTTAAGTTAGAGACTCAAAACTAGATCATTTTGACCCCAAACTTGAACCTAGTCTAGACTTAACCATATGAGACTAGAGAGGGGCAATTAGGACATTTCCCATTAGCCCTAATGGACTCTTTATGGCAGCCACCTTTAGGAGAGAATGATTCATTTCATTCATTACAATCTTGCCTCTTTTATTTTCCTTTTATTCTTCCCCAATTTTAGAGAGCCTTTCCATTAATTTGATCTCCAAATCAAATCATTCCTTCACCAAACCTTCCCTCAATCATTTCCATTCTCCAAAGGAAGGGTGCTACCAAGGATTGGAAAAGGAGTGCAAGAAGGAGTGTCCACTTTGAGGGATCTTCGTATCGGAGCCGTGTCCTAAAGGATTTTATTGGGATTCCACTCCCAATAGGTAAAACCCATCCTCTAAATCAATTTCCTTTGCATATAAATTAGTTTTGAATCCGTAGGATTCATCTTCATGCATGTGTCCCATTTAGATTCAAATTTGAGGCCATTTGGAGCTCTCTTGAGGATTTTAGATATGTGTCTTGTGTCCTACTTGATAGATCCCAAATTAGGACACCCCATGTGTATGTATGTATGATAATAATTTAAATAGATACTTAAATTTAGTTTTATAATGGTTAGAGAGTGGATTGATATTTGTTAGGATGATTAGAATGAGTTTCATTTGGATACCTATGTTTGTATGCAAGTATCTTGGCCTATATGTGTTCTTTTGTCAAATCCGTTATAATTTTCATCCACGTTTTTATTAACCAAAGCAACTTAGAAATATCATAACTTTTATCTTAGAACTCCGATTTATCTTCTATTTTTTTTAAAGACCCGTATCGAAGTTAGCTTTCCAAATATATATTTTAATAAGCCAAATTCTTTCTGTAACTTTCTGTAGAATTATTTGAGTGTCAGTTGTACGAAAGACGAACGTGTTTCGGTATTTTTGCGATTTCGGGAGCTTCCGGACACGAAAATGCGATCCTTTTAAAGTTTCAGAAAGCTAACAAAGGGCTACGACATACTTTAATCCTAGAATTTAGTGAATGCCCAATTGGTACAGTATTGGATTTGAGTAGAAGAGTGACTATACGATATATGCATTTTGTGTAACATATGAGCCTATGTAGTATGGATATTAAATAAATATAGAGTATGTAATGCATGATATGTTAGATGAATGAAATGAAATGATATATAGATATATATATATAAATATATATATATATATATATATACATATATATATATATATATATATATATATATATATATATATATATATTCTGTTTATATTAATGTATATATATGGTTGAATGCAAGCATGTAGGAATGCAATTAATATATTGCATATAAGCAATGCATGAATGAAAGAATGATATACAATGTATGCATGAAAGTATATAATGAATGCTAGATATGAATGCAAGATATATATATAAGGATAGATATGAATGCATAATGTATAAATATTGTAATGCAATATATAATGATAACATATATGGTAATGTAGAGTATATGATGCAAGCATGAATGAATGGAGGAAATACATGTATATAGGTAATATAGAATGTAATATATGAATGCAAGCATGCAAGATAATGTAATATATGAAAGGAATGAATGATAATATATAACATGATATGTAAGATAATGCAAGGTATGAAATATATGATGTATGCATGTTTGTATGTCTCTATGTTAATGTATGAAATGATATGAATATACAATGTATGCATATGTATAAAACATGTAGATAATGCATAGATGCATGAATGAAATGAATGTTTGCAATATGTTAATATAAATACAAGTATCTAATATGCATGAATGTAAGTATAATATAATACAAGTATACATGTATGTATCATGTAAATATAATATACATGATATGTATGTATGTATGCATGTATACAAGGTAAGTATGTATGTATGTATTTCTATAAACTCTGTTAACCTATAATCTTTTATACACATGCATTCATACATCCTTTGACATCATGTATCCCATGTCACATACACCTACCTATCACTAAATTTTAGAACATTAACACATATCCTTTCACACACATGCCAAAGACACACATACTCACTTACACTTTTACCTCTCTTTCTCTCTCTCTCTCTCTCTCTCTCTCTCTATATATATATATATATATATATATATATATATATATATATATATATATATACATATATATATATATATATATATATGTAAAAAAAAAAAAAAAAAAAAAAAAATATATATATATATATATGTATATATATATATATATATGTATATATATATATATATATGTATATATATATATATATATATGTATATATATATATATATATATATATATATATATATATATTTTTATATATGTATGTATGTGCCTATATATATAGCTTTCCTATATATATCTATGTATATGAATATATGAATAGTGATGCATATATATATATATATATATATATATATATATATATATATATATATATATTAAAAAAAAATATAAATTTATATATATATATTTTATATATATATATATATATATATATATATATATATATATATATATGGGATGTACATATAGGTAGCCTATATGTTATGAGTGTACTACAATATATTAGATATATATATTGTTATGTGTATATATGTTTGTGGTTTGGCTTAGGCATGATATAGCCTATAGCCTAGGGTTCTTAGCCTATGGTGTGTCTATTTGCCTAGTGAGAGTTTAGTTAAACTTGATTAGTCTTGATTAGGCCTAGAATAGACTAGTTAGACTAGTATAGACTTGTTTGGTTTAGGTTTGACCTAGTTGACCTAGTTTGACTAGTCTAGTTGACTAGAGTTGACCAAAGGTTGACTTTAGCCTAGATTGACCCCAAACTTCATGTAGATGCATTGTAGCAGTCTATTTCCTTATTTTAGACTTGTTGTGACTTGTACTGCTCTATAGGAGACAGACACCACTCCTCGGACAGTATATTCTTTTCAGACATTCAGGATATCAGGCGAGTACATTCTCTGATCATTTAATATCCTGCTTAGAATTATTTTCCTGTATTAAATTACTTTACTTGATACTGTCATGTTGGTCACACGGATTAGTACTATATGGATCCCTTCTTGAGATGTTATCCCTTCAGGGAGCATCGGGTACTCTATGTTCTGTGCGTTTCACTTACATGGCGTATCACTATGCTTCTTTGGTTCTTTGATCACTTGTGACATATACTCTTATGATCACAGAGTCTTCTTTTAATCCTTATCCTATTTATTGGGTTTACCAGAATCCTTATTTATGGGACTACTATGTACCACCCTTCGGGGGCTTACCACCATTCTGGGGCTTACCACCCTTCGGGGACTGTTACATAGAATCATAACATAACCTGGTTGGATCCTTGTGTTCTGATTGGGGGTACGGAGGAGTATAAATAGCCATATGAACAATTTCAAAGTAGAATAGCCATGTACGCCTCTTTAGTATAGCCATGTGCAATTAAGCCATTCATATGTCGACTTTGTACTCTAAATCACTAGTCACTAGTAGCTCTTTACTTATAGTAGATACTTCTATTACAGTTCTCTCTCTCTATTTACATACTGTATTTTTTCAGTATCTATATCTTACTTTACTGCATGATTATATTTTCTAACTTGCTATGAACTGTTGAGATGTATTGTGCTCGCTCCTGTCCTGACTGGACCTGTTGATAAATTTTACAGATAGCCTGGAGGTTGCCTGCTAGCGTAGAGAAGACACAGTAGAGGTTGTATAGATAGCTAGGGTTTTGCTTATAGCTTATTTTTTGTTGCCTTGAGTTGTATTTATGGATTACTGTATTTGAGCTTTGAGATGTATTTCTGGGTTTGTGCATCTTAGACACTTAGACTTCTATCTGCGGTATCTCTTCTGGATTTCATGTTTTATCTATCTTCCATTATGCTCTACCTTAGATGTGATTGAGTTTACATTCTGCTATGTCACCCCTATTCGGGGAGTATAAACTGCTTAGCTTTATAATGTTAGATATTGTGACCTAGGACAGCGTTCTACCGCCGACACTGCGGTGTAGGCTGGGCGTTGTTACGTACTCATACCCTCACAGTGGGTGCGGGTCGTGACACGTTTTTAGTGGTGGCCCATGCAGGTCGAGTTTGTGTAGTGGTATTCGAACTAGAGTACCACTACAGCCTGCAGTAGGATTAGGATATATTTTGAAGGTACTCAATCACAGTTAGGCCTCCTTGAGAGATTCCTGGGACGACCCTTGAGAATCTTATTTTAACTTCGATTTGAAAACTCTCTTCCCTTGATTTGATTTATCTTTACTTTCTATTATTGAATTTGAGTTGTATTTATTGATTTTGATGGAAGATTGTTGAATTTTGAATCTTGATGTTAGTGGTTGAATTTAAGTCTGTATTTATATGATTTTGACGGATTATTGTTGAATTTTGAATTTTGATGTTAGTGGTTGAATTTGAGTCTGCATTTTTATGATTTTTGATGGATTATTGTTGAATTTTGAATCTTGATGTTAGTTGTTGAATTTGAGTTTGTATTTATATGTATATGTACATTTTTTTGGAATTAAGGTATAACCTGATAACATACTTGATAAGGACAGTGAGAAAGGTAAAAGTCTACTTTATTATGGAATTTAGAATTTATTGCAGTCATATTTGCTAGCATGACAAGGACGTAGATCCTGATATAGCTATACTTATCTTAGTTATGAAATCTATATTTTCTTGTAGCCATACCGGGTGGCGTGGTAAGAATTCTAGATAACATGATTATAGGGTGTATGCCTTATTATGGACTCTATCGTTTATTGCAGCTATGCTTATTGGCGTGGCAGAATTCTGACAACATAATTTCAGGAAGATGCATATGATTATCAGATTGTACCTTAAATATTTTTGAACATGTTTTCTCTACTTTTGTTTCAGTCCTTCAAAAAAAAGAGAATTGTTATTTGTTTGTTTGTTTTGTTTCTCATTATTTAACTTAGGAGTAGCTTTAGCCGTTTTTATAAACTTTGTGTAACTTCTTACTATGAATTTCTTCTTAATACAATGAATCGATGATTTTACTAGACCTTATCTTGGATTTGATAGTTTAGCTCTGGGTTTCAAAATGGTTTCTTCTTTTAAACGGATAAGCAGAACATATTTTATCGTTATTTCTTCTTGCTACTATCCTTGTTTTAAATAACAATAATAATAAAACTGTCTTGATTTCACCAATCACCTACTTGCAATCTTGGTAGGAATCTAAATGTTAGTCTTAACGTAGAATTAATTTTTATATTGGGACATGAGAATATATGAATATATATATATAGCAGACACTTGCCTGATACGTATGCATGCTGCACTTTGAATTCCAACCTATCTAAATACATATTAATATGTTGTTGATGTTTAAATTGTCAAAACCCCAATATTTCTGGTTTTCTGCTTTTTCCAGTTTAAATTCGTAATTCAAATATAAATTTTATGTTAGTAGTTTTGTTTATATCACTGCACATGTATGTTATATACAGGATTTCAACTCTTAAGGGAATTGGTTGAGTTTTGTGTTTGAATTTGACAAATCTAAGACTGTGTGCATATTAACCCTTAATACTGGATTCCAAATGTTTAGTTCAACTTGTTATTTTATTTTTTTTTAAAAATGTAATATTTAGAGCTGTATACATTGTTGTATGTAGGGATATGATGTTAGGTTTATACTCTTACATGTTAGGTTGTGATAAACATTGGGTTAGTTGATGTTGAATTTCTTCAAATCCTAAAACTGAATACATGTTAACATTTCACATCGATTTCTAATGTTTAGTTCAATTTCAGATTTAATATGTAATATTGAACTGTATGCATAGCTAAATGTATGGATAGTATGTTAGGGTTTCTTCTCTATCATGTTAGGATGTATTAGAAGCATTGAGTTAGTTGTAATGTTCAAATCCCTAAAAATCTGAAACTGCATTATGTTAATATTACACTGTTTTAAATGTTAGCTTATTTTCAGATTTTATATGTAAATGCTGAACTAAAACTGGATTTAACCTTTCAATATTAAGCTATAACCCTGTACAAGGACACACACACTCTAACTTAGTATACGCTGCCATGTAAACCTAACCTTTCCTCTCTATGTTATGTTCATATACCTGTATCGATATATATAGAGTTTATGCATACATGTTATAATGTATATAGATACATAACTAAATCTCTACCTCTTTACATATATGTATATGGTTAGCCATGCATGTTATGAGTAAATAGGTTGTGTATTGTAGATTGTTTAACCAATATGCCATGAGTAGTGTAACTTGATAGCTGTTGTTTTGAAAGCCAAATTCTCATATACACTTTCATGTATATTTTACGTACACACATGCCTACTATCAAACCACATAACCTTTACATAATGCTAGCTTTTCCCTCTCTAACACACTCTATATATATTTACATATTGTGATTGGATTTTCATGCAATTGACTTTCATTCTTTAACTTTTGATTTTGATTTTTCTTTGAATAGTACTCTTTATAGATAATTGGTAGTTATCTTATTTTATTTTCTGATAAGTACTAGTTTTTATATAGGATGGTAGACTGTCTTACAATTTTGATGATTTATTATTTCTGTATCTTTTCTAGTTTAACACCTCCGATTGCTTGTATGTTTTATATCCTATGACCCATTTGGTTAGCATGACTGGTATACCTAGATGAGACTTTCACTACCACCATATGCCATGACCCTGTATGTCGTCCTTTTAAATCGTATGATTTATTTAAGTTCTGAGACTTTGATTGTGGGGGTTTGACCTAGAAGGAGTATGAACATTTTAATTTCGAGGACAAAATTTTTCTAAGGGGGGTAGGATTGTAACACCCACTTTTCTAAATGAGGGTAATTTTGAACTTTTATAATTTTGATTAATCGATAATAAGATTTAACTCATGTTGTAATTTTTGGTAATTTTTTTATCAATTTAAAACTATTTAAAATATTGAATTGTGATTTTGATGGTTAACTAGTTAATCCCTAGTTTTGCTAAGCTTAGAGACTAACCATGGGGACCTAACCATATGATTAGAATGACTATTTACAACTTTTTAGGCTAAGGGTATTTTGGTCATTTTGTGACTTTTGAATTATTTAGGATTTTGATTAATTGGTGAATTTTAGATTATTTTAATAATATTTAAATTGATGTATTATGATTTTTGTCATTTTTCATATTTTAATATTTTAGAAAAATTTTATATTTTAATATTGTTTTTATTGGATTTATTTCGTCGGATTTGAGTTTCGACTCGTTCCGACTTGTATTGTGACCCGGGTAGCTTGAACTCTAGATGGGACCCAATATTAAGTTAAGTATGGCTCACAAGACCCAACATTAAGTTAGTTAATTAAACTAATTTTTATCATGTTAGAATGGTTAAGTTAGAGACTCAAAACTAGATCATTTTGACCCCAAAATTGAACCTAGTCTAGACTTAACCATATGAGACTAGAGAGGGACAATTAGGACATTTTCCATTAGCCCTAATGGACTCTTTATGGCAGCCACCTTTTGGAGAGAATAATTCATTTCATTCATTACAATCTTGTCTCTTTTATTTTTCTTTTGTTCTTCCCCAATTTTAGAGAGCCTTTCCATTGATTTGATCTCCAAATCAAATCATTCCTTCACCAAACCTTCCCTCAATCATTCCCATTCTCCAAGGGAAGGGTGCTACCAAGGATTGGAAGAGGAGTGCAAGAAGGAGTGTCCACTTTGAGGGATCTTCGTATCGGAGCCGTGTCCTAAAGGATTTTATTGGGATTCCACTCCCAATAGGTAAAACCCATCCTCTAAATCGATTTCCTTTGCATATAAATTAGTTTTGAATCCGTAGAATCCATCCTCATGCATGTGTCCCATTTAGATTCAAATTTGAGGCCATTTGGAGCTCTTTTGAGGATTTTAGATATGTGTCTTGTGTCCTACTTGATAGATCCCAAATTAGGACACCCCATGTGTATGTATGTATGATAATAGTTTAAATAGATATTTAAATTCAGTTTTATAATGGTTAGAGAGTGGATTGATCTTTGTTAGGATGGTTAGAATGAGTTTCATTTGGATACCTATGTTTGTATGCAAGTATCTTGGCCTATATGTGTTCTTTTGTCAAATCCGTTATAATTTTCATCCACATTTTTATTAACCAAAGCAACTTAAAAATGTCATAACTTTTATCTTAGAACTCCAATTTATCTTCCGTTTTTTTTAAAGAACCGTATCGAAGTTAGCTTTCCAAATATATATTTTAAAAAGCGAAATTCTTTCTGTAACTTTCTGTAGAATTATTTGAGTGTCAATTGTACGAAAGACGAAC
>JANAVB010041620.1:20938383-21118383 GCA_029216955.1 Iris pallida
CTCGGGGGCATTTTCGGTGAAGTCGGCAAGAATTGCTAGCCAAGGAGTGGGGCATCCACATCATGTCAGCGTGCACTATTGGCAAACCTGTATTCCCAAGAAGTGGTCCTTCCTCATGTGGAGAGTCATCAGGAAGAAACTGCCAACAGATGATATTCTCAAAACCATTGGGATTAGCCTAGCCTCGACCTGCAATTGCTGTACCGATCGTCAGACGGAGACTATCGACCACATCTTCTGTCAAGGGACCCTGCCGACCAGTATCTGGAGAACACTTAACCGGCAACTCAGTATTGAGCCAGGGGGCGGTCACTTCCACGATCTCGCGGCCTCATGGGGTTCAGCTTTCCACGGCCACCAGATCGTCGCAGCGGTCACTATGTGGGTGATTTGGAAAAATTGCAACAAAACTAGATACGAAGGTCACCAATACTCTGTCAACCAGCTCACTCGGGAAGTCTATCGCCAATGCCGTAAGCGGAGCTCCCTGTGCTCACACAGCTCTTCTGCGCTCTGGTCCGCGCTGGTACCTTGAGTCATTTTGCCTTCCTTTTGTTGGTATACTTGTATAGGCTTCTTTCTGGCTTGTATACGTCTCAGGCATCGGCATTTTAAGCCTTGATCAATAAAAGGGGAGGTTATATATATATATATATATATATATATATATATTTATATATATTCGTCAGATATATATAGGATGAAGCAGCAGGCGGCAGGCGGGAGCCTGCCCCGGTCGGGAGTCCCTCTCCTAGCCCCTCTCCTAGCCACTCCGGCCCCCGCCCCGGTCGGAATCTGGTGGCTTGGCTGGCCAGTTGGCCTTCCAGGCCCGGCCATGCCCTATGGCATCTTCGTCCCCCAAGGAGGCTACCCCTCCTCCCCAAGCTGGCCGGTTTCTGCCTGGCCTACCCTCCAGTGGGGCCCCCCTCCTCTCCTCTTCGGCTCCCCGCCGAGCGGCTCCCCTCACTCCTCAACCCCCTTCCTCCCTCATCCCCATCGGCGCCGCTGTCATCCTCGACGGCAGCGACACAACCGGTCTCATGCGCCGGCAGCAGCTCCACCTGGTACGCCCGGTCAGCCACCCCCTCCTCTAACCGCCCCTCCCGCGGCTCCGGTGGGCGCGTCTCCCCTTTCGACGCCTTCCCCCTCCCCGGTGCCCCCACCTCTCGCAGCTCCTCTCTCGTGGCCAGCGCCTCCCACCACAGCGGCGGCTCCTCCCTCGGAGGCGGCCGATTTCCTAGCGCTCAGGTGGTCGACGCCCCTCCCGGCTCTCGACGGTGCTGGTCCGGTCCCCGCCTCCACCCCTCCTTCCTCGGCGGTGCTCCACCCAGCGTCGGAGGCCCCCTTCTCGTGGGCCATGGTGGCCGTACAGCGGCCTGCGTCCCTCTCTCCGGCCACAGTGTCGTGGCCCTCGATGTGCCCCCTACTCGTCGGGCGGTGCATCCCAGCCTGCGGCATCGCCGGCCTCGACGTTCGCCCACCGCTACGAGCTGCTGAGCTTCCCAAAGTCGCATGCTGGAGGGATCGCCCACTAACAGCCGGCCTTTCATCGGCCACCCGGAGGTCGGGTCCTCTGGTACCTCCGCTCGACGGGCCAGCCGCCCTGTCGCTGCATCTCCTCTTCCTTTTCCCTTCCTCCCTCTCCCCCGAGCGCCGCCCGGCCCGACCCTTCCGGGCCTCCACCCGCCCGGCCCCCTCCGTCGGAGCCCCCCCTCTGGCCCTCCCCGCTATCTCCTACTCCTCCCCCGTCCTCCTCCGTCTTCTCCCGTCGGTGCGTCCAACCCTGGTGTCCCCTCGCCGGAACCCGGCTGATCCCCCTACGTCGAGGACCCCTCTCCCCCCCGCCGCTGTGGAGCCTCCGATTCACCCCGTTGGCACCGTCCCCGTCCGGCGCTTTCCCCCACATGGCGTTGTCCCCCACCCTCCCTCGGCCTCCGTTCCTCCTGGCGGTCCTCCACCCCTCTCCCCCTCCAGGCGGTCCCCTCTCAGCCGCCGGAGTCGTCAACTCCCCCCCCCCGCCCCACCCCCCTGCCAGAGCGGCACCCCTGGGGTTCCGTACTGTGCGCTGGAGGGGTCCAATGATGCCTCGTAACCGACGCCCCCTTGGGCAGTCCCCTCCCATTGGGCAGTGAGCCCTGCCTCGGGTCTAGCGCCCACACGCCCCCCCAGGACCCCACGTGGCCTCGGCCCACCGTTTCAAAAAAATTTGAATTTTCGTGATTCGCTTTGTCGGTTTCGTATAGCTGTATGATTTTGGTTTCCAATATTTCAAAATGTTTCATTTATATTTCGAAACTTGGATCCTTCGAAATCTCTATATTTCTAACCTTATTTGTAATTTTCGATCGTACTTTCTCAGGGCCCTTTTATTTTTGGCCCGGTACCAGTCTGTAAAGCTCCTCTGGAGACACCTTTCCTTTCAATAAAATGTATGTTCGATTAAATGTATATATATATATATATATATATATATATATATATTCGTCAGACGAAAACCGTCGACCACATCCCCTGTCAGGGGGAACTACCCGTCAAGTTCTGGCGAGTTCCGTCCTAGCGGTGCAGTCAGGCTCAGGGAGGCAGGTGCTTCTACGATCTCTTGGCTGGCTGGGCATCCGTATCCCACGGACACCAGATCGTTGCGGCAGCTACTACGTGGGTCTTATGGAAGAACCGTAACAAGGCGAGATATGATGGTCACCAATACAACGCCAACAAGATCATATGGGAGGTCCTCCGGCAGTGCCGTAAGATGAGGAACTTATATTCGTATGGTCAGACCGACTTTTGGGTTTCTCTTCTCTCCTAATCTTCTGTTTTCAGGTTTTATTGGTATACTTGTATAGTCCTCGGCATTTTGTGCCTAGGGGTATACTTGTATAGACTTCGGCATTTTGAGCCTTTATGGAATAAAATGAGGGAGTTTCTAATATATATGTGTGTGTGTGTGTGTGTGTGTGTGTGTGTGTGTGTGTGTGTGTGTGTGTGTGTGTGTGTGTGTGTGCGTGTGTGTGTGTGTGTGTGTGAAAATATATATATATATATATATATATATATATATATATATATATATATATATATATATATATGAGTTGGTTGTTGTGAGGGCCGAATACCATAAGAAAATGGGAGAAGGGTTTCGGCCAAGAAAGGATTTGGGGTCAGGTTTATGGGTAGGTAGTTATTTAATTTGGCTAGGCATTAGGAAGTCCCCATTTTCGGAACATATGCATATATGCTTGTACATATATAAAAATCTCTTTTAAATATGATCTTATCTAAAATATATAAATGTATATATATGGCAAACATATAATATATGAATATATATTTACATGAAACTCGTTGCATATTTGGGTAGATAAGATTTGGGTTGGTTGGATATGCTTTTATGTAATGGTTTATATTTTAAAATACCTTAAATATATAAAGATGTTTATGTAACCAAATTTATGAAATATGCCATAAATTAACTTGTTTTCACATATGTGACATGGATATGGATATGTCATCTCTTCTATGCGTAATACACTAACCTAAAATATGACTATACTAGCCATGTCATGCTCCATAATCAATATGTATACTCAATCTTAACTATGACTAAGGCTAATCATATATATTATATTATTTTAAAAATTAAAAAAATCTACGAAATATATCAATTAAGCCAAAAATAAATTTTAAAATTTTTGGGGGGTTTACAAAGATTGCTCTGGACTTCGTGGTGTAGATCATATGGTTCATCGTTCTGCCCTACCTGGCCCGAGGCAATTTACTTCAACAATAACATCAGCACAACATATGCACTTTGCCGTAACTTTGATTTTTGAAGCGTAATATTAGCCAATTCCTCGAAACAAATTTTATATTTGTGTTCTAAATGAGCCATATTCATTTTGGTATATCATGTCCTACTCAAACATTTTCCCATGCACTATATTTTTCTTGCACAACTTTCGGGTCAAATAGTCATTTTTGCCTTCACCGTATTTTAATGTATTTTACAATTCCAATTTGGGACCCAAATCCGATTCAAACTTTTCGACCTAATATATGATTTTGACCTATTTTGAGCCTACCGCGGACATGCCAATAATGCCCCACTCAATTGAGTTTTTGTGTGCTACTTATTTTCAAATGAGACATAAGACCCATTTAATAGGCTTTCGGGTCCTATTTCTCGATTTAATCTATCGACCCAAACCTAGCCCACCAAATTGTGCAAGAGCCTATTCTAGGGTTCCTTAACTTAATAGGACCATTTTAGTTTGATTGTTTATTGATTAATATGCAACCATATTAATTTAAATTTATTTTAAAATAAACCCAATATTCACTTTCCTAATTTTGATCCTATTTAAATCCTTTGAGATATATCTTGGTGAATCTTTTCATTGGTCAATCAAATATCTAACAAATCTTACCAAACCAATTTCTAATGAATCCCAACCCTTAAAACAATGCTTATTGATATTTATAACCGGAAGTGGCTGGCCCCACCCCTCTAATGACGTTAAAACCCAGAGCCTTTTTTTATTTTCGCACGTATTTCTGTCCCGAACAGAAACCCATCCTTTCGACCACCTCCATCCCTTCTACCACCTTCATCTCGACCCTAAGATACCCCTCTAACACCCCAGTAGCCACGAAGCCCTATTTGGTCGGTACAAGGCATAGAAGGCACCTGAAATAGATCGAACTTGTGATGAATTCGTCACAACAGATATGTTGACTTGTACACGAGGTTTAATATTATGTCATGCCCCAATTTCGAAGAATCGATAGTCGTCCCTCGGACATGATGTCGTACGAACGTAAGTTGCACTCGCATAAGGCATAGTTATAAGATTATCCGAAACACAACATCTAATAGATATACATAAAGAAATTGAACAACAAATTTGAAACAGAAGGAACTTTTATTTCATTGATAAGAAACATCATTTACAAGACTCTATTACAATGACTATCGTACGGGCTTACAATTTGACTCGACTACAAAATAAACGCTGATGAGATAGTCGTTCTATACATTACGTCCCCTTTTATACAAACAAAACACTTCCAAACACCTGTTATGGTGGGGAGTCAAACCATCATTCTTTGTACTAGAATGCAGAGTCTTTAAAAGATTGAAACAAGCTCTGGCACACGGATGAGGCTTCAAAATGAACTTGTGTCTCCTTGAGTTAGGTTGCACTCCTTTCTTGGTCCGGAGCTCCTGCGGAGAGAGGGGATCACTACATTGGCGTATACTGGTGCACGACTAATTAATTCTATAGTCTCATTTGATTCAAGAATTTAAGTTAAACATGCTATATATATCAAGTGATCTTTCTAGTCATCCTAGTAAATTTCATGCAAGCATTTGATAGGCATAAAGGCATAAATTACGCTAGAACTTACCTATGGCAGAGTGTGGTCGTGCAATTTGAAGCTTACTGTGTTATCCCTATCAATTATTATCATTTACCAGCATAATGTGTGCCATTTGTATATGTAAAGGTCACTGGCATCATAAACCATCTTGGACTGGGTTTAGACGGCACCCCTTTCAGCACGAGTAGCATGCTCCGCTGAAAGTTCGTCGAGTAACTTGGTTTTGCTTTTATCGAGCACAACTATCTTTGGCTTCCTCTTAGGCCGAATCGATCTCGAGTTCGGGTGTATCGTTCAAGAAAGCTGTTCCTTATGCACAAGTTGTCCGTGACCGTACAAGGCTAGACTAGTTATTCAAGCATGATCTTTAATTATAAGCAATTTAACCAATTTTATCGTTGTTTTCCCATATTGTGGCGATAGTTGTTCAATGACTCAAACTTCGCTTATCACATTTCTATAACAGACATAACATATTAAGCATGTAGCAGTTTATAATATGACATTTTTATAGCAGACCTACATAAGAAAGCATGTAGCAGTTTCATGGCATAACAGTTCTATAGCGGATGAACGGGAGGAATCGTGCAACAGTTTATTGAAAATAAGCATTCATGTCCTTTGCATATTTAGCTAACATTCTATCAATTGATTGGAGAACAAGAGGGCCAAAGGGGGAAAAGGGTCCAGCCACTAACCTTGATTGTTTAAGACGAGAGGGAAGAAGGTCTTATTGTGCTAGACGGAGCCTACACTATCACATGAAATCGTACAAGCAATGCATCAGTATTCTACCCTTCCATTCCAAGTCCGATATGAAATACAAAGTTTGAAGAATGTAAACAATAAATTCTATCAAAAATATTCATGAAAATGAATTCAGAAAACCAGAGCCAAAGCCAAAGAAGCAAGTACGACATGAAAAGTAGCACAATGGGAGTTCTCTTCCGACTCAGCCACATAGTCCGTCCTCGAGGCGCAACCCCCTGAATATAGGATTTGATTATGAAGAAGTCATTCCATAATGAGGAAAGAATCTTAATTCAATTGGTCCCGATCGATCGATAGGGACAATATTTCTTAACCGCACTCCTCGTATCGTGACGAAGAACGGGCACTATGCTGGGACGGGACACTGTATTATAACCAACTAAGAAAAAGTTTCGTCCTTGAAACTTAAGGATAGAACCTACCTCTAATAAAACAATGAAGGAACTTTTCCCTCATCTCTGACTCGAGTTCCAGGTTGACTCCTCGACCGAATGGTTCCTCCAAAGTATGTGGATGAGAGGGATCTCTCGATTTTTGAGCAATTTATATTTGTGCTCCAAGATTTAGATCGGTTCCTCCACATAAGATAATTTTGCCTTTAAATTCAGCTGACCAAAATCTACCATGCATGTGGCTCAGATCGTGTACATACTTCCACATCTGAGAGATTTGGAAGACATTATATACATCCGACAATGCTGACGGCAATGCAATCTGATAAGCTACTGGGGTGACACTTTTGAGTATTTCGAAGGGACCCATAAATCTTGGACTTAACTTGCCTTTAGCTCCAAACCTGGTGACTCTTCGCAAGGGCGTTACTATCAGAAACATGTGATCACCTTCCAGAAACTCGAGGGGTCATCGACGAGTTTTATTGTAGCTTTTCTGTCGACTCTGAGCAATCAATAGTCTTTTTTGAACGAGCCTGACCTTTTACATAGTCTGTTCCACCAGTTTCGGGCCAAGAATTTGTAGCTCCCCTAATTTATCCTAGCAAATAGGTGATCTGCACTTCCATCTGTACAAGGCTTCGTAGGACGCCATCTGAATGCTAGATTGGTAGCTATCGTTGTATATAAATTCCTCTAGAGGTAGATGAATGTCCTAACTTTACTTTTTATCAATTACGCGAAGCCATAACATGTCTTCGAGAATCTGATTCACGCGTACCGTTTGGCCGTCGGTCTGAGGATTGTAAGTTGTGCTAAAGTTTAACTTTTTGATGTCTGTTAGTCCCGAAACCAAAACTACGCGAACATTGGTCATCTCATTGAGTTCCACATATTTTTAAAATCATTTCCACCGTACAAGTTATCGAACGTTTATTTTCGTGGAAACTAATGATGTGTTCAAACCCGAAGCTTTGTAATATTTTTATAAAATAATTATTTTTTATATTTTGCCATAAAAATTATATATTTTATTATTTACTGAATTATCCCAGATTTAATGATTATTTATAAATTATTTATTTTTGGGTTCAATCGGGTTAAATAGTTGACTAGTGTTGATACTAGTTTGGTATGATAATTAGAGGCTAGTTTTCTAGCATATATTATAGATAAATAATGATTATTAATATTTTTAAAAAATAATTTTGTATTAAATATTATATTATTTATTTTTCAAAAATATTATTTTGTCATATTGATACTAGTTTGATATAATAATAGTTATTTGTTTTCTTGGTCTAAAATTATTTTTAAAATTATTATAAATTTCAATAATTAAATATTATATTTTTATTTTATAAAAGTATTATTTTTATTTTGGTGACTTGATACTATGTATATTTGATATGGTCATATATAAGGTTTGGTACTAGTCTAGTTAGAATATGGTTAGTCGAGGCTATATATAGTAAGTCTGTAAACATAGTGTATGTGTGGGTATGTGACATCGATATGTCATTGATTGGTAGTTTGTATATTTATTCTAGAAATATGAGACGGTGTGACCAAGGATATTGAAATCGGAGCGCATTACGCATACTTGGGAATATAGACAAGTGTACCTTGCCAATGTTTCAGTTCATTTATTCTAGGAATACTGAATTGTCCTACATTTATTTTTCATGTTCATAGTGATAGTGGACATAGGATGGTTGATACTTAGCGTCTGAATTATACTCAGGCGCCGATGCCGTTATATAGATACCGGGTATCTATACTAGGCATAGCGATAAAAATTTTATTCGTGTTCATTGACATGATAGACCATATGATGCTGACACAATCATGATACAGAGCCATACATGATATATGCGTGGTTTGGACTCTGTGATAGGATACATGAGTTATTACTTGTACTTGAGACTTGCTTGACTTGACTGGACAATACTAGACTACAGGGTGGGGGAGAACATTACAGCTATATCAGGCTATATATACTTATCTACTCGTATATCCTCGTTTTTCTTATATGGGACTTGGTTGTTATTTACTAGTTTAGCCTCGTTTTCACATATGGACTTGGATGGTATTCTACTAGTATACCTTCATCTCTGTAGCAGAGCTTAGGTGGTTATCTACTTGATCTACTCGTATGCCCTTAATCCTACGATACGGTGCCATATGACAATAGCCTGCCGAGGAACTTGTGAGCCTCAGTAGTTGAAGTCTGATATCCAGATCGCGTTCTCATGTGCATATCACTTAGACTGGTTATAGTAGTTGTCCTTCAGTTCATGCATTTCCTTAACTATTACATTGACAGTTTTTTTATACCTTGTTATGTCCCTTGAGGACCTAGTGATTTCTCCAGGTAGTTGGTTGTGCAGAGATAGTTTGCTAAGCATGAAGGTGTTGTTATTTCTGATTCAGGTATTTATCGTGATTTCATATTTTATCCTTTACTTGCATTCTGCTCTTCAGCCTGCTTTTATAGACCTATATTATTTTCGGGTCTACTCAAACATTTATGTTATCGGGCAGCAGACCATGACATATATTATTTATTCTTGATATTTATTTATCATGTGGATTTTGATAGATGTTAGTTCATTTGATAGATATATAGATCTACAAAATCAAGAAAACTCATACATATTCGAGCTGGCCGGAGTCCACTTGATACGTAGCTGGCATGTAAACACATTTCTAGTTCTATGTACTTTGAGACTAGGGTGTTGCATGTTTTTTGGTGCCCATGCATGTCGAGTTAGTCATTTCAGTTACGTTACTGTATCGAGTGTGACTGTGGATAGAATTAAAATTCTCAATCCACAACTGCCTTAACAACTCTTTTAGACTTATTCTATCGTTCTTGAGCTTCAAATTTGAACTCAACTATGTTTGCAAAAAACAAAAGTTTGATTACAAACTAAGAAAATAGAAAGTACAATGAGTACACTTGAATTCTGAGAAAGTACAACTGTAGGAATCTGATCAAAAGACGATCACTTTATCCCTTGGACGATGTGATATTAAAGACACAAGCCTCTAGAGAATGCATAAGCACTTTGTCAGTAGATTATGATTATTAGTGATACTTTAAAACTAATTTGAAACTCTATTTATAGAGTTCTGAAATAACTGTTTTCTGAGTTGCACGCACTTCATGTTGCGCGCCTTCTATCCAGTTGTACGACCGGTTACTTGAACTGCTGGGCACACGTGGCATCATTCGAGTCAGATGTGCGTTGTCATGGACAATGTAGTGGACACGTTCTTCGAGATTAGTGGCATGCACGCCATATCATTCTGCTTTTGAACAAAGGTTGATCAGGTGGCGCCAACACTCTAGGTGGCGCGAGCACTTAACTTGACATTTGGCACCTTTGACTGGGTCTTTAATGCTATGATGATTGATCCTTGCGTTTCTTGATAACTTGTGCAAGCTTGCTGTCAGCATTAATTATATGCTGACAAAGTCTTCTCGAGCGCCGCGTTGCGCGGGATTCGAATAGATGTTCTTCGACTGACGAGCTGCCAGAGCTTTCGGTAATGATGACAACCGTTACAGCTTCACGAGAATGCTTGCCACGTGGAGCTCGCGCACCCTGGCTTAGGCGCAACCTAAGACTGACGCAACTTAATAATTTGGCGCCACTTGATGCTGGAGCTTTGTTGAGAGGGGCGTCCATTGATTTTTAGGCTCCTACAAGACCCCTTTTAAAGTTTTCAAAGTTTTTGAAAGATTTTTAAATTTGAAATACTTTGAATTAGAAATTTTGACACGAGTTGCGCCTGTCAACGTTTAACCAATTCTTCTGGGGATTTTAATAGTTTATCATAAGGGTGAACAAAAGACAACAGCTCAATTTTTTTAGTATGTACAACATTCAAAGAATATCTAACATTTCCTTCAGACATAGTACTTTTTTAAGAATTTGTCATTGATAGGCATCATAGCAACTCGACCATCCATCTCGGTTAGTTGATAAGCTCCGTTTGAGAAAACCTTGCTTACAATATAGGGACCTTCCCATTTCGCTTAGAATTTGCCCTTGCTCATGTGTGTCATAGTCATAGGACGTCTGACAGTAAGGACTAGTTCGTCTTTTTGGAATGCTCATACTTTGACCTTTCGGTTGAAAGCTTTGGAGGTACGGGCTTGATATAACTCAATATGCTATTGAGCTAGTAACCATTTTTCGTCCAACGCTTCAAGCTCCTGAAGCCGAAGGCAATCATTATTTTTTGTTGTGAGTTCACTGGCAATTGCATTCCTTAAGGAGGGGATTTGAATTTCCAATGGTAGGACAGATTCGCATCCATACACCAAAGAGAAAGGTGTAGAACCGGTCGGAGTGCGTATAGTAGTGCGATAAGTCCATAGACATTCTCCAAGATTTTCACTCCAGTTTTTTTTATTGGTAGAAACGAATTTCTTGAGAAGCTGGATAATAGTTTTGTTGAATGCTTCAGCCAAACCGTTAGCTACAGGATTATAGGCCATGGAAGCAATATTATTGATTCTGTTATCATCACAAAACCGAGTAAACTTTTGACTGATGAATTGTGGTCCATTATCATGAATGATTCGTCAAGGAATATAGAATATGTATATCATGATGTTTAATGAAGTTGATGACGTTGCTAGTCTTGACTTCAGATAAAGGTATAGCTTTGACCCATTTCGAAAAGTAATCGATTATAGACAGTATAAATCAATGTCCTCTAGGCCACAGTGGATTGATAGGACCATTGACATCCATACCCCAAGCTTTAATGGGTCATGATGCGGCAGTCCGATGAAGGAACTCCGAAGGTTGATGGATGAAGTCTGCATGAATTTGACAGGCTCGATATTTTCTTGCATATTCAATTGAATCTGATACCATAGTGGGCCAATAGTAGCCCATACGTCAGATACGATCTTGTAATTTAGGACCAGGATGATGTGCACCACATAGACCATCATGAGCTTCTCGTAGTACTTATTTTGCTTCATCTCTAGCAAGACAACGTAAGAGTAGACCATCAAATGTTCGTCGATAAAGGGTCTTAGAAGTATGATTGTAATAAAACCGGAGTGAACGCCTACGGATTAATGTTGTAGCTTCTTTAGAATCTTCAAGTAAAATGTCATGTACCACGAAGTCAACGAAAGGAGCTCTCCAGTCTTCAATAATGTCATTAATTTCAATTGAATTGTTGAACTCAATATTTGAGTTATTCTCAATGAAAAATAACTCTTTGTTAGTGATGACAATCATCTGTTACCTTTTTACTGGTATTGCTAATACGGCTGCCACATTAGCCAATGCATCAACCTCCGTATTGCATGCCCGACGTACATGTTCAATAAAGAAGCCCTTGAACGATATAGCCAGCCTAATTGTCACTTCATGATATGGGACAAGATCCTGGTGTCGAACTTCATACGTGCCTCTAACCTGATTGACAATCAGTTTAGAGTCTCTATATACTTTAAGATATTCAATATCTAATTGTTTAGCCAATTGGAGACCAATGAGTAGAGCGTTGTATTCAGCCACGTTATTGGAACACGACTCATCTAAAGAATAAGCTCTTTGAATAGCTAATCCTTCTAGCGATACGAGGACGATTCCAACTCCAGCGATACTGGCACCTTTTGGTTCTATTCTGGATGCACCGTCGAAGAATAAACGCCAGGCAATAATTTCTTTTGAAATCATGTTGGATTCCAA
Source organism: Iris pallida (assembly GCA_029216955.1). Taxonomy (NCBI): domain Eukaryota; kingdom Viridiplantae; phylum Streptophyta; class Magnoliopsida; order Asparagales; family Iridaceae; genus Iris; species Iris pallida. The sequence continues at coordinate 20,950,655 of JANAVB010041620.1, forward strand.
AGTTTTGTCCGAAATCTCGTCATAGAGTTTAGATATTTCGGGAATTGGATACCTTTAACAGACTTTTGTGGAATATAAACCATATCATATTGTGCTAATAATCTGGCCCATGTAGCAAGCCTGGAATAGGGTGTAGTAGGATTTTTCATCAAGATGCGGAGAGGGTTAACTCTGGAAATAACATGAATAGTTTGGCCGGTGATATAATGTATCATCTTTTGAACAACAAACATCAAAGCTAGACAATATTTTTTCCACTGGGCTGTATCGATGTTCAGCTCTGATCATTGTACGGTTGAAATAATAGATAGCTTGTTTATGACCTATTTTATTCTTATGAGCTAGTAAGGCTGCCAATGAATGATCCATTGCTCGAACATATATCAAAAAGGGTATTCCTGAGACTGGAGGCACTAAAACTGGAGAGTTCATCAAGTTTTGTTTTATATCTTCAAATGCTTGCTGGCATTCTTCAGTTCAAATAAAAGACACACCTTTCTTCGTGAGTTGAGTGAATGGTCTACAGCGTCCAGAGAGATTTGAGATGACTCTCTTGATGTACATAAGCCATCCCTGAAATTCTTGTAGCCCTTTTAGGTTACGTGGAGGATGCATCTCTTGAATGGCTTTGATTTTATCAGGGTCAACGTGTATCCTTTAGAGGTAATAACGAATCCGAGAAATTTTCCACTAGAAACTCCCAGGAATGACTTAGTGGGATTCATCTTGAGTTGATGTTGGCGCATTAGATCGAATATAGGTCTCAAGTCTTGGATGTAGTTTTCCTTTAGATAACTTTTGACAGCAATATCATCTACATAACATTCAACTGTCTTTCACAAATAATCACGGAAGATAGTACTCATAGCCCGCTGATAAGTTATACCAACATTTTTAAGAACAAACGGCATGAGTAGCAATAGACTCCAAGAGGAGTACAAAAAGACGTATGTTTCTTATCTTCTGGGTGCATCTTGATTTGATTATATCCTGAGAATCCATACATAAAAGATATTCGTTCAAATCCGCAAGTATTGTCGATCATGACATCAGTGATCGAAAGAGAAAATTCGTCCTTGGGACAAGTTTCATTAAGGTCTCTGAAGTCGATACAGACTCAGACCTTTCCTGTTTTCTTCATAACTGGGACAACATTAGCCACCCAGTTCGGATGTTGTTCTTCTCTGACGAAGCCACAGACGATGAGCTTCTTGACTTCAGCTTCTATGGCGTCCACCATGTTAGGTCGGAATCGATGTTGTTGTTGTTTGACTGGTCTCACATTCTTAGAATGTTGAGCTTGTGGATAGTGATCTGGGGATCCAATCCCGGCATGTCTTCATAGCTCTAAGCGAATACATCAATGTATTTCCTAATAAGTTGAGTCAGTTCTTCTTTATCCGCTTCAGGAAGGCTTTTGCCGACAAAGATTGGTCTTGGGGAGGCTTTGTCTCCAACATCGACTTGAACTAAATGATCTTCGGTAGGCGGCTCACGTTGCTCGAAGTGAAGCTCCCATTGAGTATCCATCTTTTGTGCCCAAGGATCAGATTCAAGGGCTTCGACAAAGTCTTCGTCGTCTTTCGACAACTCGACAGTTACCATATTGGAAGATAGAGTCACTCGATGGACATGTCCTACACTGATGTCTGAATCCCATGAAACAGAGTTAGATCATTTTTTTTATCGGATTCGGAGGCTTTTGGATTCGGAGTTGGCGAGGTATAACCCATTTTTCGCTTCATTTTGCTGTAATATTGTTGTGACTTTCTTTTTGGAGTAGGAATACGAATAGGAGTTCGCCTTCCCTTACCACCATTGAGACCAGCTTTAAAATTATAGTCCATCTTTTGAATGATATCTTTTGATTGTTGACTATAACGACGTAGTTGAAGTCTTCCGTTATCTTGATTTTCTTCTTCATTATCGAGCGTGATCTTATGTTTTATTCCTTTACTAAAAGTATAGAAAATTCATCGTTCTTCCTGGAAGGAAATAAGAAGAAGGAGTCTTGCAGTGGTTCGAGCAATACTTTGTCTTGGAGAGGTTGAACTACTCCTATTGTAAATAGTTCAAAGTTATCCAATATTTCTAAATAACATCGTGTATAATAAAAGACATCTGTATACTGTAAAAAAAGATGCTACTTTATTGATTTGTACATCATCATTTACAACAGGATTCTTGGCTTTAACAGAAGGGTTAGTAAGGTTTATAACCAGAGGAGGAGAAGGTTTGTTACGACGAAGCTCGATAACAAGAGGCTCAGAGGAGGTGAGCTTCCTCTGTTCTATTTTTACAGTAGGAGACTGTTTGTTATGAGAGGAAAGATGGATAGTCAATGTTTGAGAAGAAGATGGACGAGTTGTACGTCCTTTGACAGGGATTATGAGAACATTATTTGAGGTATCTTTCTGATCTTCCTCACTATCCGTCGCTAACACAACCTTCATGAACTCTTCCTTGTACATCCGAGAATCAGTACAATATGCTTCAATGCCCCTGAAAGGATTTAGGTCAGCTATTTCCTTCTGGACTTCTCCATTGACGTCTACATATTTAAAGTATTGGTGGAGAGTGGATGGTATAATGTTATGCTCATGCAGAAATGGTCTTCCTAGCAAAGCATTATAAGAGCCATGATTATCGATCACGTAGAAAGTAACATTTGTACGAAGATTGCCTATTTGAACTTTCAGGCAAATCTTTCCCAAAGGTTCACTTCTTCCAGAATTAAATCCCAAGATTGTCGTGATGGTCGTTGAAAGATTATGTACAAAAATCTTTAATGCATCTTGTAGACTCTTTGGCATGATGCTAGGTGAATCAAGATACGATCAACCTTCATGTTATCGACATATCCCGTGAAGTAGAGGGGTCAGTCATGACGATTATCTTCCAGCAGCATATCATCTAGTGTAAAGGTGATGTTGGGCATCAGCTCCATCACACTATGACAATGAAAGTAGGTTACAGGCTCCTCCTCGGGCTTCTTGAGGAATGTAAGACAAGTATCAGCTTGCATCAAAACTTCATTCAATATTTCTCGAGTTTTTTTTAGAGACGAAGTAGCTCAACAATTGATAACCTTGTCGGGGTATTAGCCAGCTGAGCCAGTATATCAAAGTTATATAGCTTTTCGAGTCCCAGAGCTGGAGTCTTCTTTAATACTTTATCAAAGCGGACAGGCTGCTTTCCTTTGTCGGATGCCATCGGTTTGGGAGGAGTTGGTTCCGCTAGAGGTGATGAAACCGATGGAACATTGACTGCAGGAGAAGATGATGCTGGAGGAGCCTCTGGGCTAGAGCAGGGTTCTCTTGACCTTCTGAATAGTCTCTCAGGTAACGTCTCCCAGACCTGGTACCAATTACGACCTCTTCTTCATATACAGGTTCGAAGGACACCATATTGCAACTCTTTGACTGGATCTTACTTTTGGAAGGTTTCTTTTGGCAAGATGAAGAGTTTGTCCAGTAACCCAAACCAACACGAGATTGGTTTTGTGAAAGGCATAGAGAAAGAGGTACATGAGATCATTTTCCATGATTGAGGTCGGAAGCCTTTTGTAGATCATATCCCATCTTTTTCATGAGTTCGCAGGATTGTTGACTATATATATGGAAGGCTGGTTGATAATTGGTTTATAGCTTTGGCAATGTTGTCTTAGAAGAAGAGAAAGAGGAGGAAGAAGAAGGATATACCGCAAAAGTGAAAGTGACATGACTTGTATTTGGTTGCTTTCTTGGACCTTGAAGAAGGTGCTTCAAAGTCAGCCACTAAATCAGGATGAATCCACATAATCTTCCGTTTATCAGTAGACAGAGAAATAAGACCATTAGTTCATGCAGGTGGTAGATTAACAATCTCCAAAGTAGTTCTCGGGATGGAAATGATGTCGTCCTTCACAAGTTGAGCCTAAAAATTGCCAAACTGTAGAGAGACGACGTTAGTCGTTACAGTCTTTTTGTCTTGTTGGAGAATAATTGCACCAGAATTAACCATCTCCTGGATCTTGTCTTTAAGCACATAGCATGCTCGAGTTGGATATCCAATAAATCTGTGGTAAACACAATATTTAGGGTGGTCAGTTTTATCTACTTCCTCTGGCCGTTTTGCCTCTGGCAGTAGAATTTTATTGCTCTTGATCAGACAATCAAAAATACTCATGACACATCTTCATCAAAGGAGTATTCTTCTTTTGGATGTAGTGTTGTCTGTGGTGGTGCCGTTGGAGTAGGTGTTGATTGGCCTATATTGACAGCTAGAGTTTCTTTGCCTTTGACATTAATAGCCAAAGTTTCTTTACCCTTGTGGTTGTTATGACTGCCACCGTTATTTGGTGCAGTATGTTCATCTTTGTCAATATTAGGCATCTGAATACCTAATTATTTGAACTTGTCAGTACTTTCTTTTGCCGCTTTAGCATTCACTATGAATGAAGGCCAATCCTGGAACTATGTCGATCCAGTCCATATGCTGATTATAGGCAACAGGTTTGATTTGCAAGTGTCTATAGTCAAAGCATTTGGAGTTCTGAAGGCATTTTGAGTGCCTCACGGCGAAATCGTTCAATGAACCGTTCAGTTATTTTATTGTGTCGCTGTTTAATTTTTATAAGAACAGACATATTCATGTCGTTTGTTCCCTCATAAAATCGTTCCAGAAAAATTTGTTTGAATCCAGAGAAAGAGGCTACACAACCATCTGGCAAACTGCGATACCAGTCGTAAGCTGCACCTGCTAAACATCCGACGAATACCCTAGGGAGTAGAATGTCATTTGGCTGTAGTTGATCAGTCATTACCTCAAAGTGATTGAGGTACTGACTTGGAGATGTGCTACCATCAAACAGCATAATAGTAGGGGGTTTATATTTGGGAGGAAATTGGACTTCCTTCCACTCTATAGGATAAGACTGCTTGATCCCAAGCTTCTGCAAGTCGTCTTTCTGCTTGAAGGCTTCAAATTGAGTACGTAAAAGTTTTACAGCCTCATTGGTATCTTCCAATGATTGTGGAGTAGTGGATTGATTTGATATGTTGGGAGGGGCTACTACATGGTAAGTACTACCCACAGCACCAAATTGACTTGGAATATCCTGCACATGGAAGTAATGTGAGAAGACTGTACCCCCAGACCGACGTTGACGGGAGCTGATGTCGTTATAGGTTCTCGGGTCGGAATTAGATTCACAACCGGTGGAACCGTATGTTGTGTCATAATTATAGCATGCGTGCCTGTCATCATCTCAACCATGCTCTTTAAACTAGCCTCTAAAGCAGCAATTCTCTGCTCTTGACTGTTAGAACTGGAAGCATCTTGATCTTCTGTGATGACATAAGCAGTCACTTCTCTAGCTATCGAAGACGAGCTAGTAGAAAATATGGTTCGTTCAGAACTTTCACTATCAGCATCAAAGTCATATAAGGAACTACCCCCAGGGTAGGTGATATGGATATCCTTTTGACTGAAGGCATCTTAGTTGGAATTAGAAAGATTCCTTTGACCGATTTTTTCTTGGTCGGAAAAAAGATTCCTTTGATCGATTGTGTCTCGGCTTCTTAATCTGGTATATTGGTATACTCCTTAGCCGGATTCACGAATCCGATCTAAGTACTGTTGACTGGGATTATGGGATGCATTGCGTCTCGGGCATTTTTTACCCCCAGTACTTCGAGACGTCATGTTGACAGAGGAATAAAACAATTCGCCTTCATCCGCTACCATCGGTTGAGGAATCTAAGAGTAATTCAAACGGTCGAAGACAGACCGTTTAGCTGATTGACAACAGCATTTGATAACAACCTCATGGTGATGGTTACAGTGATGTTCTTGAGGCTGCATTATTGATGGATAAGATGGATTTGTGATCTTCCGCTTTTGTTTAAGAATTTCACGGAGATCGATTACAATAGGATGAGAAGAAGTCGAAGGAATATATTCTTTAATGATGTTAGAAACATGATTCCAATTTCTGACATGTCCCATTCCTTGAGTGTACAAGAAAGTGCTGAGTTTGTTAGCATAGGTAAAGGCACTACAAAAATAAAGGCTTTTCTTGACCGAAAAAAACCGTCAAGAAATGGGTATCTTGACGGTTGCAGATCCGTCAACTAGGCCGGAGTCAAGAAAAGCCTCCCTTTTCTTGACGGTCGCTGGCATGGCTTTTCTTGATAGTTTTTTGCTGCATATTAAGTATTTTTTTGACTGCTTTTAGCCGTCAAGATAGCAGTTTTTAGAAACCTTCAACATAGGCAAAAAAATTTCTTGACTCCGGCCTAGATGACGGCCTTTAGTCGTCAATAAAAGCATTTTGTTTTGATGGACAAAATTCGTCATAAAAAGCACTATTTCACGGCTATATTGTGCAGCATGATCAAAATTAAAGTTGACATGACATTTGACAAACATCAAGAGAAGCTATCCAAAGTACCGTCAAGAGAAGCATGTCAAAATTTCGTTAAGAATTATATAATATTAATCAACCACACATTATATCAATCCAGAAGCTATGCACATCAAATTACTATAAAATCCAAATTTCGTATTAACAAACTGTATTGTTCATAGAATAAAAACTTCTAATACACGTCCATAAAGTATTCTTCATTTGTCCAACCACAACATAATCCAACCATAAAGTACACATCCCACATCTGTTGTTTCCATACCACTTAAACATCCAAACCACAAACATTCATCACTTGTCACCACAAAACATAATCCACCAACACTACAAAATAAAACAAAAAAGTAACAGATCATATCGGAGCACATCCCTACAAATCCATAGCATTCTCCTATTCACAGCATGCGACACCTTCATTTTTCAGCTAGTTCTTGAGAGAACAAGGACACAAAGTATCAACTCACTATTACAGAATTATCAATACAGTTTGACTAAATGTGCAATATGTTTGTGACTATTAGCAAGAAATATACAAGTAGTTCTAATCTAAAAACAAAAACTTAAACTTTTGTTTGTGACCCTCCAGGAATTCATTCAACTATATATAAGACAATTGTTGGACGAGACAAGAAGACCGTAAAATTTGCTAGTAATGTTATCCAAATAGCAACAATGAAAAAGAATACAGTCAACACTATCATCCCAAATCATCATGATCCAAACCTTCTCCCATTAGAATTGAGGTTAAGAAATCTTTTTCAAATAAAATTTCACCTTAAGAAGCCTGAGATACAAAGTTATTTACAATCTACCATAAGCACATGCCATTGAAAGTTCTCAAATATGTCTGTTGGGAAACCAAATAGGTTTTTCTTGAAATAAACTTAGGCTACAACTAAAAAGATGAAATTAAGAGTACTAAAAGATCAGATCTTAGAATTCAGCTTATATGGTCCTTGTAACAATAGAACATATTGTACTTATTTGCATGTTTTTGGGACATGTACGAAATCTGAATTTTAGTATTAGCGCAATGAGTAATAAAAAATAGTTACTTTAAGAAAAATGTACACAAGAACCAGAAGTACAATAAGAAGGTATCATAAACCATCAAAATATATCAACACAAGCTCCTTAAAGTAAACATGGAAGCCTTTTGGAAATAAAACCATCTCATGCAATACAAACATATGATGATAAGAGAAAAAAAAGCTAAATCTAAGGATGCCCAATTTCAATCGACGTGCTCTATCAGTCTAAAACAACTACTTTAACCTGGCAATATTGGCTTACATGTGGACAAAATTTAAAGATACTAGAGTGGAATTATGAGCTTCCAACTATCAATTTACATCATCCGAACCTCGGAATGTCAGAAAGTATGAAGTCTAATTCAATTAATTTTGACATTAGACTCTTCATATTTTTGTATGCATGTAGACTGCATGTATGTGTGTACATATACATTCCACAGAAAGATGCAATACTGAAACAACCAACTATTGGTTCTCGTTTGACCAAACAGCACAGAAATTTCAACTTATGAACACTTAAGCAAGGAAATTTGTCAGTTTTCTTTATCATGTCAATCTGAGATGAATCACCCTTAAATTATTGTTCACAAATTTCACACAATATCTCAATTCCACAAATTTCAGAATCGGGATATCGGGATCCCACAACTCTCCAGAAACTTGCCAACATCCATAGAAGCATTTAAGTTTGTTTATAAAATTGATCATTTGACATCAATATTAGTAAAAAATTGACTTATCCCTAGGCCCCTCTAGGTACCCCACCTTAAGTTGTCCAGCAGCAACCAGTTCAGTCTTTTAAAACTAAAAGAGCAATATAGTTTCCAGATCATTGCAATTTAGAAATACAGCTTAAACTCGTTAAAGTATAGACTCATTAAACAAAATAGCTAGTAGGCAAACAAATGGAAATAGAGTGCCATCATAAAACTCCATAATGAAAACATTTCTTCGAAATTGTTAAACTATAGATTCACTGTAGATAGTCTAAAATTACCTGCGACGATTTGTTAGTTAAGGAACTGCAAAACATGTTCCATCCACTCTGTACGAACTTCATTAATTTCTTCTAAATTGTAATATTTCTTTTGATTGTACTGTTTGTAAATATGAAGAAAAAATGAATTGTTACTATCATGATATATTTATATTCCAAATATACATGTCGATTAAGAAAGATATCACATTTGGATTAAGTAAGGTTCGATCAGATGTGATCTCCTTCATAAATCTCATCACGTAGTACCCACATTCCATAGAGTCGGCTTGTTGTAGCGCCTAATCATAGAAAATTAAGCAAAGTCCTTACAAACTTGTATTTATTTTTCATTTACATTTACATGAGATAAATATATTGTACCTTAATTGTTATCCAGTTCAATTTAAACTTTTTGACTTGCTTTTCCATTTGAGCATGAAACATCCGAAGTCCACTATATGCAAATTAAATTGGATAATATTAATAGTCATTATTGAATCATCTAATTAGTACCTTAACTGTAGTTGTAAAATTCCTAAAATATGGTATAAATATTGATGCATACCTTGTTACAATATACTTAAGATCACCTTGGACGTAACTCCTCAAAGAGTCCAAATAATATGCTCTCATTAGTGACAGGTCAATGACAACCAAAACCCAATGAAAACTGTAACACCATATAGCACCAAGATATATACAAGTTATCGAGTTAGTGAGAACTTGTAGAAGAAAAATAAGTAAGAAAATGTATTACCTAGGGTTGTATGGAAAGAAAACAAGTCGACTTTCTTTTCGAGATATCAAACTATTACAAATATGTCGTTCCCTTGCATCCCGCGTTCCAAGAACGTCTTTCAAACCAGACACAGAGATTAGTCTCGAATTAATGAAGCAAACATCCTCGACAAGTTTTAGCTCCTTCAAACGAATGTACAGCAACCTATATATGTAGTCTGCAGATTATTTAGATCAACTTACTAATGTAACAACAAAAATTTGAAAAGCAAAGTATTCAATTACCTTATGTATATTTGGACGCAATTAGATGATAGGGCACGCATTTTAATAAAATTTTCGAAATCCTCCTCGAAAAGAATTGTAACTGTTGTGGTATTAAATAATTCGCCAGGAAGTGGTACCAAAATTGCAGTTTTTTCAACGATCAAGCATTGTACCAGTTTAGCAAAGCAGTCCATTCCGGGCAGATTTTTGAATGACCTTAGAATTCTAGTGGAAGTCCTTGTTGGAGTTTTAACTTTAGTTGGTGTGTTCCTTTGCTCATTGGGAGCTTGCTTGTCCACCTCGGATGCCTAAAATACAATATAATTTCAGAGTAAAAGTGTATAAGACTTAAATAATATGATATTTATACATGTACGAGACTTCTAAATAAATATTGACTACCTCTCTAATTAGAGTACCATGAAGAACTAAATCGGTTGGCCAAAGTATGTGATATCCAATAGCATCCTTAATCTTAGATAGAGGGATATCTTCAGGTGGAATAGGAAGCAACACATCCTTGTCCAATACCAATTCGATGGACACAATAACATTGGGGGGCTTGTATTCCATAATGGTTCCTTTGGCAACAATATTATCGACGGAACCCACAGCCAATTGGCAATCTTCTACCTTATTAAAAGAAAGCATATAGAAAATTGTATGTCCCTTTATTACTTCCATTTTACTAGGATTTTAAGAATAAAGAAACTGACATGTAGTACCTTTGTTTTACTCTTCAGACTAGATTTTGTTACATCGACACTCTTCGGACTAGGTTTTGTTGCATCGACACTCTTCAGACTAGGTTTTTCACTTACAATATTTTCAGAAAAGTAGATACTGGTATCAGAAAAGTAGATACTGATTCAAGTAGACAGAAAAGTCCAACTTTCCAGAAAAGTTCAAGTAGAAAGAAAAATGAAAGTAGATAGTGTGTGTTCAAGTAGATAGTGTTCAGAAAAGTGCAAGTAGACAATAAAGTTCAAGTAGACAGAGAAGTCCAACTTTCTAGAAATAAACAAATAGAAAGAAAAGTTGAAGTACATAGTGTGTGTCTACTTTACACTAAAATTGAAAGAGGGGATGAAATAAACCTGGTTCATGATCCTTGGCCTCTGCGAACCTTCGGAGGCATAACTCGGTGCATTCAGGGTAGGGATTGGAGGAATTGGAAAGTTGGAACCGGTATAAGATAACGGCGAAGCACAGAGACCTTGTGAAAGTAAGTTGTTTATCATCTTATTTTTCCTCTCAATCCCATCAAGCAACTTTTTTTTCTCCTCCTCCCAACCAGTCGGAGTTTTAGGAGTGTTGAAAAAAGATTTTGGGGTGACATATTTCCCCATTGCCGCAACACGACCACTGTGCTCGGGCCTCTCCATTGTATATCCAAAAGCATCTGTGTTTTGAGGAATCAACAACTCTCCAGAACTTATTTTCTTTTTCACTTCATCCTATGAAAAGAATGAATTTATGTTAGCATCTTAATATGAAGTTGTGCAAGAAGAATGAAAATGAAATACAGTTAAGACTTGTGTAAAACCCATACTTTTGGATTTTCGAATTATTGGCGAATTATTGGATTTTGTCGCAGCATAGTTAGATTATTGGTAGTAGTATTATATTTATTATTATTATTATTAGTCGGTATTCGAAAAAAAATATACTATTTCAAATTTATTGGTATCGGATCTTTGATTGTTGACCCGTCCCGATTTCGTGCCCGAGGTCCGACCCCAAACCCAACCCGACGTCGAACCCGTCTCGAACTCAAATCATTTTAATCATTTAACTTTGTTTTTAAGAAAGAAAAAAAAATATAATTATTTATGAAAGAAAAGGAAAAAAAACTCATTCACTCGAATTTCCCTCACCAGCTCTCCCACATCCCTTCCCCCAACGTTCTTTTGCCCTCCCTAATTTTCTCCTCCACACAAATCCCTCACCACTCTCTCTTCCACATAACCACCACCATCACTTTCTCTATACAGAGAAACAAAACTCACACCCTTATCTCTCCATTCTATTTCCTCTCCATTACTTCCCCTCTCTTCAAACCCACTCCCACTCCCCGTAACGCCCGGCCGACCGCCAGACCCCTGACCGGCGCTTTTCGGCCGATCATCTACGCGCCGAACCCCCAGCCACAGCACCGAGCGGCCAGCCCGACGTTCGTCGACCCCCGCAACCCCTCTGACGCCCTTCCTGTGGCCGTCCAAACCACGACCGCCGTCGGTCGACCTCGGCAGTGTCCGCGCGCCCTCGTCGGCGCTGACCCGCGACCGACCATGGCCAAACCCCCTTCCAGCGTGCCTCCATGCGGTCGTTCTCCCCCGACTCGTGCCCTAACGGCCGATCTCCGCCCCAGCGGCTGCCCAGAGTCCCGCAGCGCTCTGCCCCGCGCCGAAGCCGAGCGCCGCCCCTGTTCCAAACCTCCGGGCTCCGATCCGCGCTTTCCAACGTTGTCCCGAGCCGATCCCGCTGTCCACGCGGATTATTTTTCTATTTCTTGCATCTGAGAGCTCTTGCCGAGCAACTGAGGTATAATTCTGTGTCCCCGTATCCCTCCTGTAGTTAGCCAATGATGACGCGGTCCCGACCCCGTTTCGGGGATCAAAAATTAAGTCCGTTGCGTTTAGGGATACGCACGACATTTTTACGTCGCGGCGTTGTATTTTTGTGGTTTGGATATTGTACGCTGGACGCGTATGTTTTTTCAACTCATTATACTAGTTGCTGTGTTGGTTATCTTCCTATTTTAGTTGGTATGTTCTATTCTTTTGGCTGAGGTTTTGTAGCCTCCCTTCCCGGAAATAATAAAAAATATTTTTTATTTCATTTATTTTACTTAAATAGTGATATTAGATTTTTATAAATAATTAAATAGTTAATTATTACGATGGATGATTTTTAGCCATAGTTGAGAATTGGAGTACAAGACGACTAGGAATCATGGCACGGATAGCGTAGTAGCGTGCTTTGACTAGTGTTTAGCCATGGTAGGGGAAGGCTGAGTCATATGACTCTTCTAACTAGGAAAATCAGGCCAAGTTGTGACTTAACCCTTACCGAAGTTTTTATTTATCATTAAATTATATTATTGAGTCTTAGGGAACCCGGTTGTACCGAACCTGTCCGGATTGGGCCCAAGTCAAATCCAAGCCCAGGTAGGCGTGTAGTGAGATCAAATTCGGCCTTGTCGACATACTTGGTAAATGCAAATGTCTTGGTATATAATTTTAGGAATTGACAATTATTTGCTGAATATTTGTTATGGGTAGGTTATAGATTATTATTATTGTTAAATAGTGTTTCACCAAAATTGTATGATCTTTTGAAGCCAGTAAAGATGGTGTAGGATAGGTCCACCCAAAACTAATATTGGAGTATTTTAGTTATTATCGGGATTATCATTGTCATTGGTTAAATGAGTATTTATGGATATATAAATATATGGGGTATAAATGTATATAAATGGATGAGTGTACATATAGATATATATACAGGTATGTATAGATAAAAATATTATAGATATATGTGTATGAATAGAGGTATATAAATATATATGGTAATAGGGGTATAAGTACATATGTATATATGTATATAGATAAAATTGAGATTGGTATTTTTATTAAAAGTACTTAATTAGATTTTTGGTGAATTGTTATATATATATATAAATATAGGTGCGTGCGTGCATATGTAAAAATATAAATATTATGTATGTGTATATATATAAATATAAATAATTTTTGTGTGTATATATAAATACAAGTATAGGTGTATGTATATAAGTATATATATATATATACATGTATTGATATATTGTATACATAAATAAATACACATTAGCTATAATAAAAGAATAAAAAAAAATACAAAAGAAGTGGCAGCCCAGGCCCGAGCGCCCCACAACCCGAGCCCATACTGCTGCGAACAGCAGACCCCCCCCCCTCCCGTGCTCGGTTTTAACACAAAACCGCAGCAAATATATATATATATATATATATATATATATATATATATATATATATATATATATATATATATATATATATATATATATATACAGAGCGAGAGGAAGAGTTCTACCAAAACCCTAAAGGAGCAGCGCCGACCCCCAACTGGACGCGCCTCCACGCGTCGATAGCGAACCCAGGCGAACGCCGGAGCGCCGGCCAGGGCCGCGCGGCCGCGCGCGCACGAGCGCGCGCGTGGATGGAAACACAGCAGCAGTCACAGCGGAGTGCGACGTTCGTCGCTAGAATTCTTCGCGCCTGCTCGACGATTTCTCGAACCGTTTTCTCAGGTACAACGACAAACTATACCACTTTAAACCCCTTCAAGTAGTTTCGATTTAGGCGGTTTAGAATTCAAGAGAAATCGAACCAAAGTTCGAGAAAACTTATGTCCTAAAACAGAACATGAAACAGTACAGGAAACTACATTGGCGGATCGATTTCGATCGATCCAGTAACTTTTTAGAAATTCCACCTGAACACAATTATTGACAACATGTAGGGCATCATAACCCTTCTTGTAGATTCGTATTTCAGTAAGTAGATGACAAGATATTTGATTCTAAAGTTCAACAAAATCATGTTTAATAAACTTGAAAAATCGCTCGATACCACGTCCGTCCCGCCATTCCGGGCGACGTGATCGTGAACCGAAAGTATCGAAAGCTGCGTAACGACTTTGTGGTCGTGTGGGCTTTGACGGAATTCAAATCGGTCGCGTGTACGCGACGAATTTGATGCGTATCCGTCGAAATTCACCGTATCGTGCACTTTGCAAATTCTCCAATTACTTCGTGCACGCTCGTCAGATCGAGACAAAACTTACGCCATCAGGACCATATCATTTTTCTGGTCCTGTATGCCAAGTTTGGTTCAATTCTGAGATAGTTGATAAAATTACTGTTTTACGGGCCCCACGGTCCCACTCAACGGACGATTTTGTGCACGGCCCGCCGGAATCCAACTTTGGACATACGGTTGGGTTCGTATTAAAAAATTGGATCCGTAGACATATAGTTTGACGACTTTAGAGACCGTTGACTCTGGCACGGTTTTCGGTGCAAAGCAGGTCCAACGGCGGACATCGTTTTGGCCCGAAATTACCGTTTTGCCCCTGTGTCCAGAATTGGACTTAAGGACAGAAAATCCTAGCTAATTTGACTATTCTGAGAATGTTAGTACTATTTATTTCAGCTTCCGGGGACTGTTGTACGGGTTTTGACTATTGTGGCACATTGAGTAGTTCAGATTGTCGGTTTCACCAGCAAAGGACCACAGGCGAGTACAGTTTATTATCTGCATTTCGATATTGATTTTCACTATATTTTATTGATTGGCCATTGGTTATGTGATTAGTTTCTATTATAAATTGTTGAGTCGAGAATGAGAAGTACCAACGATGTGTGATCTGACCTTAGACCGTGTAGACCGTGTTGCATTTATTTCTAGTAGACAATGATTTATTTATTGCAAAGTAGACCGTGTAGACAGTGATTTATTTATTGCAAAGTAGACAGTATAGACCATGATTATTATTGCATGTAAACTGTGTAGTTCGTGATTATTATTTTGTAGACAGTGTTTCTTTACTGCAATATTTTCTGTAGACCGTGTAACTGTAGACCGTGTAATTGTAGACCGTGTAACTATAGACCGTGTAACTTTAGACCGTGTAGACCGTGTAGACCGTGTCGCATAATTGTCCCGAGACCGATCACATATCAAAGGTACTTCTAACAGTTGGGGAAAGTATTGGTGTCTATTTATTTTCTATTGGTTTTTCGTATTTACTGTTTATTTTTAAAACTCATGACTGATGTCTAACCTTTGTTTATAGTCATTTTCTTTATTGAAATTGCATTCAGTGGATTGTGCTCGTTCCATTCCTGACTGGAAACCAACATTTTCAGGTTAGCCGCGGATTCACTTAGCTTGGGGAGTGACGGGAATATTACAGACAAAAGCCTAGAGACTAGATAGATAGTTGAGTTGTAGTCATTCATTTATTTGTACAAGTTTATATTTTCTACAAATGTAAAACTTATGATCTTTGTAAATTAAATTAATTATGTGAATGAGCATTATTTGTGATTTTGGTCTTCATGGCCGTGATAGCGTTCTACCGCCGACACTGCGGCGTAGGCTGGCTTGGACACATCTCGTATCCGTTTTAAAAAAAATGGGTACGAATCGTGACAAGTTTTTGTGGTAGCCCATGCAGGTCTGTTTTCGCAAATCATGCGAACTCGTGATAGTACTAAAGTTAGTCGTACTATTGCGAGCCTGCGAATAGGAAACGCTCATTAACAAGTTAGAGTTAATTTAATTTAAGAGAATGACTAGGACTAGGAGTCCCTTATACAAATTTATCGATGGGTAGTCTAGGCCATGCAATTTAGAAGAGGAGTTATTAGTTTTGATAGTTTGTCAGATCCCCATATGTACACTATTTTTTCTTGACATGACAATACGAACCAATGTGAATGGATTATTCACTTGGTGGGACATGGCTTCCTAGAATTAATGATCTAACCTAGATGAATTATTCAATTCCTTCTCCTTGCATCTTTAGATATCATCCTCACCTTTGAGACCATATTGCCTATTTAGTTCCTATTTTGCCTAAGAATTATTTTTTTAGATATATAATTTCTGATTATTGTTATCCCCATATCGATCCTCGAGTTAGTTTCAATTTAAAGTTTTCCTCAAGGGTTTGAATACACATAGAATGGATACTAGAATATTTGTAATCCTTTGGCCTCCAGTCTTTCCTCCATGTGACTGATAGGACAGATATTTATGCCTTATTACATAGTCGACTTGCTTGAATCTCTAAAAGGTCATGAGTTTTTACATATATAGTTAAGGGAATATTAGTTAACTCATAATGGCAGGACAGCAGCGAACTGTCGCCATTTAATCGAATTATGAAGACTATGGGTCCACTGCAGCCAGCAGCGCACTGGCGAGACACGACCCCTAGAGTTGACATTAGTTTAAGAAATATGAGTTATAGAATAGTACTAGAAATATGGCTCGTGGTCCTCTTTTGACCGTAACCCTTGTCTCAATATAAGGTAGAGTATCGAATAGCATAGCACCCTGAAATCACGAATCCAAGGGTTTACCACAGCCCAAGTATACGGTTGAGGCGTAACTCTCGGTGAAATGACTTCAAACGTGATTACAGGTTTAGGATACTATGGAGGATAGGACAATGCCATATATGTCCCATAAGATCCAAAGCCAATATTAGTGGAAGTTCTGTAAGTTGAGTAGCATGTCTCCCAACCTAGCATTTTGTGGTCCTTGTGATCTATTGACGAGGTAATTGACCGACACTAATAAGTTACCAAGAATATAGAATCCAGAGTTCCATAACCCATTAGTTGACCAAGTCCTTGTGGACAGGAAGATTATAGGAAGATTGTATAAGCCAGAACACCAGGTAATTTTTTTGATTCTCTCTAAACTCGAACTACTTGTGCCTCTTTTCAAAAATCTCGCGTACTTGTATCTTGACTATCTTGACCAACGCTGCTATTACAGCCTAGTTTTTGCAAGCTTACTCTTTTATCGAGCTTGATTCGAGGCATATGTTTAGTGGGGACGCCTGCTAACTTATTGTCTAATCAGAATCAGTGTATTATGGTTTGATCAACCATGATGCATTTGGTTCGCACTTTATTTAATTACCCTACATGGATTGAGATATAGATGTCTCTAGGGTCTCATCCACGACTGCATTGACAATTCCTCTTGAATTATATGTTCGCCCTTGAATCACGAAATTATATTCAGTAATATCTTTCTTGAACTCTTTTTGTTTTTGTCTTTCACTGATTTAGAAAGACAGAAGCTCGTAATTGGTAGAGAGATACCGAGTATCCCCATGGCTATGGCAGTTGTATACACAAGGGTAGTTATCGTCAGCCAGCCAGGTGATTGAGTTACTCGTTCTCCTCTCGACTTTCAAGCTACTATTGGAACCCCTAGCCATCTGAAATTGAGAATGATTAGGGTTTTCCACTTAGTCAAAATGCCAACCTAGGAGACTATCTATTTTCAAGAAACCAACTTATTGTGTGTCTCTGACTATCTGCTTGAAGCTTGCTTTAACTAGCAACCCTTGAGCCTTGAACCCACCCTTCCTCGACCGAAGCCCACAGTTAGACATGAGATGAGTAGGGTAATCATTCACTGTGACACTCATCCCGAGATTGGTTTCCAACAAATATTACTCTAGTTATGTAAATTTTTAAGACCTAACTAGTGTTGGAACACCACAGTCACTAGCTTAGCCAATACCATAGCTTAAATACCCTGTCATCTTATGACCTACCAGTTGTCAACAACAATACATGATCACTATAATTCTTGTGACCATAGTATGGCAGGTTGACACCAATAGAGATTCACAAACTCAGTTGATAGAATTCTCTTCATGCGAGGTGCCTTAGAGTTGGTTACCCCGTCGATAACCCTTGTATACTATGGACGAGTAGATCATTCTATTTTATCAACCACGTGTCATTGTACACCCTCGTTTTTCAATTATGGAGGAACGATCCTTGAATTGACTTATATCTACCATATTTCGAATGTCATGCCTTATTTTTTTAACAAGAGTCGAGGTACAATACCCGGACTTTTGGAATTCTTCTAGCCTCATTATTCCTAGAACCCTGTCCCGGCTTCAAAGGTGGGTAGACCGTAAGCCCTAAAATTTTAGGATATACGAGGATTACCGATTAATTAGAATAATTTTCCACTAGGATGATAATTAGAGCCCCATGGACTCCCACTTTCTATTTAGATCATGTGTCCCCGGCCGTGCCATTAATATTCAGAGCACGAGGCCAGTTGTTACCTTCCAACAAATTTTATATGTAAGATCTAGACGAGTCCACCTTCATCTAGATATATCATGTCCCACTCAAATACATCCCCTTGTACTCTATTTTTATGGTACGACTTTCAGATAAAAAGGACCAGCTATAACCCTTACCATAGTACCGGTAAACTTTCCGACTACAATTAGAGACTCAACCTTGACCCAATTCGTTCAACCCAATATATGGTTGTGATTCACTCGAAGTCCACTACGCACATGTCACTAATATGCCGCTCAATTGTGTCTTCTTGTGCTACTTAAACACAAAAGTCACCGAAGGAGCATTTTGGACTTTAGGATTTAGCTAACCAACTTGACTGACAACTAGCTCAATCACTTGGGTGAAAACCTATTCTAGGTTACTCTAACTAGTAGAAACAATTTTATCGTTGGGATCTTGACCAGTCCATATTGATTTAAATTCAAGGTTCATCCAACCAACGAGTGATTACCCTTGCTTGTGTGTTTAAATAACCACGAAAGGAGCATAAATCTTGATTTCTCGAATTTCATTTCAGTACGGAACATTGTTTAGAATTTCGAGAACATGACTTCTGTATTGCATGGATTGCAGGCTCCTATATGAAACGAAGGGTCCTTCGATGTAGCAAGTGACTGGACTAGAGTAGCCCAATCTAGCGAATAAAACTAATATATACCCTTTCTATTTGTATTATCGTATATCCTCTACCGCTCTTGAGACTTCATAATTGCCCTCGATTATTCTTCCTTACCTCCCCGTCCTTCCTATTTTAGAGCGACGAACGGCCATGCTTACTAGAATTTGTCTTAGCTACTTGTGTAAATTGTTGTTTGTTAAATTTTGGGTTGCTTGATAGATAAGAGAGGATTGTAGATGCCATGTACATTAGATATCTATTGGTAGAAATTTTAGCAGTTAGTTGGAAGATTATAAAGTTTAGTGACATAAGATTGAGGGAGTACTGTGACCAAAGGTGGGTAGAGGTCCTAGAGACTTGGTAGTTGCCAAAATTGCCAATGAGAAGGATATAAACTAAATTTTGAGGAATTAATTTAAAGAAATTGAGGTTCTTGTAGACCTCCTTTTTTTTGAAGTTTAAGAATAGTTACGAATTAAAATTTCGAGGACAAAATTACTTTAAGGTGGGTAGATTTGTAGCCTCCCTTCCCGAAAATAATAAAAATATTTTTTATTTCATTTATTTTACTTAAATAGTGATATTAGATTTTTATAAATAATTAAATAGTTAATTATTACGGTGGATGATTTTTAGCCACAGTTGAGAATTGGAGTACAAGACGACTAGGAATCATGGCACGGATAGCGTAGTAGCGTGCTTTGACTAGTGTTTAGCCATGGTAGGGGAAGGCCGAGTCATATGACTCTTCTAACTAGGAAAATCAGGCCAAGTTGCGACTTAACCCTTACCGAAGTTTTTATTTATCATTAAATTATATTATTGAGTCTTAGGGAACCCGGTTGTACCGAACCTGTCCGGATTGGGCCCAAGTCAAATCCAAGCCTAGGTAGGCGTGTAGTGAGATCAAATCCGTCTTTGTCGACATACTTGGTAAATGCAAATGTCTTGGTATATAATTTTAGGAATTGACAATTATTTGCTGAATATTTGTTATGGGTAGGTTATAGGTATTATTATTATTGTTAAATAGTGTTTCACCAAAATTGTATGATCTTTTGAAGCCAGTAAAGATGGTGTAGGATAGGTCCACCCAAAACTAATATTGGAGTATTTTAGTTATTATCGGGATTATCATTGTCATTGGTTAAATGAGTATTTATGGATATATAAATATATGGGGTATAAATGTATATAAATGGATGAGTGTACATATAGATATATATACAGGTATGTATAGATAAAAATATTATAGATATATGTGTATGAATATAGGTATATAAATATATATGGTAATAGGGGTATAAGTACATATGTATATATGTACATAGATAAAATTGAGATTGGTATTTTTATTAAAAGTACTTAATTAGATTTTTGGTGAATTGTTATATATAAATATAAATATAGGTGCGTGCGTGCATATGTAAAAATATAAATATTATGTATGTGTATATATATAAAAATAAATAAATTTTGTGTGTATATATAAATACAAGTATATAGGTGTATATATATATATATATATATATATATATATATATATATATATATATATATATATATATATATATATATATATATATATATATATATATATATATATATTGTATACATAAATAAATACACATTAGCTACAATAAAAGAATAAAAAAAAATACAAAAGAAGTGGCAGCCCAGGCCCGAGCTCCCCACAGCCCGAGCCCAGACTGCTGCGAACAGCAGACCCCCCTCCCCCCCCCCCCCCCCGCTCGATTTTAACACAAAACCGCAGCATATATATATATATATATATATATATATATATATATATATATATATATACAGAGCGAGAGGGAGAGTTTTACCAAAACCCTAAAGGAGCAGCGCCGACCCCCGACTGGACGCGCCTCCACGCGTCGATAGCGAACCCAGGCGAACGCCGGAGCGTCGGCCAGGGCCATGCGGCTGCGCGCACACGAGCGCGCGCGTGGATGGAAACACAGCAGCAGTCGCAGCGGAGTACGACGTTCGTCGCTAGAATTCTTCGCGCCTGCTCGACGATTTTTCGAACCGTTTTCTCAGGTACAACGACAAACTATACCACTTTAAACTCCTTCAAGTAGTTTTGATTTAGGCGGATTAGAGTTCAAGAGAAATCGAACCAAAGTTCGAGAAAACTCATGTCCTAAAACAGAACATGAAACAGTCCAGGAAACTACATTGGCGGATCGATTTCGATCGATCCAGTAACTTTTTAGAAATTCCACCTGAACACAATTATTGACAACATGTAGGGCATCATAACCCTTCTTGTAGATTCGTATTTTAGTAAGTAGATGACAAGATACTTGATTCTAAAGTTCAACAAAATCATGTTTAATAAACTTAAAAATCGCTCGATACCACGTCCGTCCCGCCATTCCGGGCGACGTGATCGTGAACCGAAAGTATCGAAAGCTGTGTAACGGCTTTGTGGTCGTGTGGGCTTTGACGGAATTCAAATTGGTCGCGTGTACGCGACAAATTTGATGCGTATCCGTCGAAATTCACCATATTGTGCACTTTGCAAATTCTCTAATTACTTTGTGCACGCTCATCAGATCGAGACGAAAATTGTGCCATCAGGACCGTATCGTTTTTCTGGTCCTGTATGCCAAGTTTGGTTCAATTCTGAGACAGTTGATAAAATCACCGTTTTGCGGGCCCCACGGTCCCACTCAACGGGCGATTTTGTGCACGGCCTGCCGAAATCCAACTTTGGACATATGGTTGGGTTCGTATTAAAAAATTGGATCCGTAGACATGTAGTTTGACGACTTTAGAGACCGTTGACTCTGGCACGCTTTTCGGTGCAAAGCGGGTCCAACGGCGGACATCGTTTTGGCCCGAAATTACCGTTTTGCCCCTGTGTCCAGAATTGGACTTAAGGACAAGAAATCCTAGCTAATTTGACTATTCTGAGAATGTTAGTACTGTTTATTTCAGCTTCCGGGGACTGTTGTATGGGTTTTGACTATTGTGGCACATTGAGTAGTTCAGATTATCGGTTTCACCAGCAAAGGACCACAGGCGAGTACAGTTTATTGTCTGCATTTCGATATTGATTTTCACTATATTTCATTGATTGGCCATTGGTTATGTGATTAGTTTCTATTATAAATTGTTGAGTCGGGAATGAGAAGTACCAACGATGTGTGATCTGACCTTAGACCGTATAGACCGTGTAGACCGTGTAGACCGTGTTGCATTTATTTCTAGTAGACAGTGATTTATTTATTGCAAAGTAGACCGTGTAGACAATAATTTATTTATTGCAAAGTAGACAGTATAGACCATGATTATTATTGTATGTAAACTGTGTAGTTCGTGATTATTATTTTGTAGACAGTGTTTCTTTACTGCAATATTTTCTGTAGACCGTGTAACTGTAGACCGTGTAATTGTAGACCGTGTAACTATAGACCGTGTAACTTTAGACCGTGTAGACCGTTTCGCATAATTGTCCCGAGACCGATCACATATCAAAGGTACTTCTAATAGTTGGGGAAAGTATTGGTGTCTATTTATTTTCTATTGGTTTTTCGTATTTACTGTTTATTTTCAAAACTCATGACTGATGTCTAACCTTTGTTTATAGTCATTTTCTTTATTGAAATTGCATTCAGTGGATTGTGCTCGTTCCATTCCTGACTGGAAACCAACATTTTCAGGTTAGCCACGGATTCACTTAGCTTGGGGAGTGACGGGAATATTGCAGACAAAAGCCTAGAGGCTAGATAGATAGTTGAGTTGTAGTCATTCATTTATTTGTACAAGTTTATATTTTCTACAAATGTAAAACTTGTGATCTTTGTAAATTAAATTAATTATGTGAATGAGCATTATTTGTGATTTTGATCTTTATGGCCGTGACAACGTTCTACCGCCGACACTGCGGCGTAGGCTGGCTTGGATACGTCTCGTATCCGTTTAAAAAAAAATGGGTGCGGGTCATGACAAGTTTTTGTGGTGGCCCATGCAGGTCTGTTTTCGCAAATCATGCGAACTCGTGATAGTACTAAAGTTAGTCGTACTATTGCGAGCCTGCGAATAGAAAATTGTCACGCCCCAGAAACAGAATACTGGAGAGCGGGAGCAGACATAGCCAGCTACGTTTATTGAAATAGAATACATCTCAACTATACGGTCACGACTGTCTAGATATGAGGGTTTACTACAAGCCAGCAGTCTCTTAAGGTCAAGCCTATTGTCTCAATCTCAAGCAATTAACTGAGTTACAAGATATTAGAGCATCAAATATATATATAAGGCGTCCCAAATATTACATATTGGATGATCATGAAGCTAGTCATACAAAATGATGGGACTAGCAAGAGTTCAGTCATACATGATCAACCCTAGGATTTGTTAATCATGTTTACAGCCCGTAGGCAGACAGTAAGTAAATGTGCATCGAGCTAACAGGTGCTCGTCGGGTAAACGCCTCAAAAGAATAATTTACATATAAGTGGATGAAACAAAAAGGAAAACCCACTCTTGGCCCGGGTTCCGTCTAGTTGTCACCATTGGGCTGGAAGCTTGGTAGATCCTCGGAAGCTGCTCCGAAATCTGGCCACACAAAACCAGCTGGGTCAAACCCCAGAAAGAGCAAGTGCCACAAAGGAGGCCACAAATAAGAACAAAAGCCAGCATATCAGAACATAAAGAATAAAAGGAAAGTACAAGTAATAAAGTACACAGGGCGATAAACGACTAGGGACGTGGAACCATTCCGGGAGCCAGGTTACAATCCTTAAACCATACAAGGACCGGGGTTGTAACCCTTCGCCTGAATAGCTCACTGTCTCTACTCATTTATCGTTAAGATAAGTAAAACAAACATGCTCAGGAGATAGCAGGTACTGGAGCTAGACAAGACTTAGACAAGGCTGGACCCCATCCATTCGCAATCGGCCAAACAAATACTACGGCTTACTACTTTAACTAACTAGGGTTAACACAATCCTAATTACTAACAAGATGCAAGTGAGAATTCCAGTCCCAAGCCCTGCAGACTATCCAGTTATCCTTCCGCGGGTTGAGAGTTATAGGTGGGTACATTGCCCGGGAGACAAATGTACCCTTAGGTGACTTAGAGGGTGCAACACATGACAGTGTGCTGGAAATGTGCTCTACTCGTCGGCAAGCTACAAGTCCATTAAAGCGCCCAGATAACGAGATTGCCTGTGACTGGGAATTCTCCATGTTCTAGTTTGATCTAATAATTAGCCTAATCCAATTTAGCGCGAGTCCCTGGCCATGGTACCCAGGAAGCCACGTCCTAGACATGATGCAAGACAAGACAAGTGGATTGTACAAGCAAGCAAGCAGGAGCACCCACGGTGTCAAGTTAATTATACGAGTCAAGTTACAAGTTACAAGTTACAAGTTACAAGTTACAAGTTACAAATCAAGAGTGCGCCGCCACGGGCCACTATCAAGTTATCAAGATAAATCATGTCAGGGTACTTGTCAGGAGTGCGCCACGACGGGCCACTATCAAGTCAGGTTGGTCATGTCAGGAGTGCACCACTATGGGTCACTGTCGTGTTATGCTAGTTCCTTGTCATACCAGGCCATGTACAATAGTCATTCCAAACATATTAAGTAAAATCAAGTTCATGACAAAAGGCGTAAGGATATAAAATGGACGTAAAATATCTAATAAAATATTAATATATATAGGGCTATAGAAGAGCCAAGCTAAAAGAAGAATAAAACCAAGTCTCCATGATTGGACATATTGTGTAAGGGGTCATGGGGTTGGATTGTGCAAGAGTCAAGTGCGCCAGGGGCCAACTGCGCAGGGTACCAACTGCGCCAGAGATGGATGGCGCAGCAGCTGGGTTGCACGGGATCAAATTGCGTAGAGGTTAGACTGCGCAGGAGGGGATGGCGCAGGGTGAGCTGTACAGAGGGTGGACTGCGCAGGAGTCAGGTTGCGCAGGGCCAACTGCGCAGGGGTGAGTTCGCCAAGGGAGGTGCGCGGTCTAGCCCAAGAGGCCGGGCGCAATCGGCTATGCACAATGAAAGGCGCTGGCCGAGAAGGAAGGTGCGCAGTTCACCAAAGGGTGAGCTGCGCAATCAGCCTTGCGCTAAAGAGCGCAGGCCGAGAGGGCTGCTTCTCCAACCCGAGAAGAACTCCAAGAACTTCAAAACTTCAATTCTTCATAACTTGACCAAATCAAAACCAAATCTAGATTTTCAAAGTTCTATCTTAAGTAAAATCGAATTCTCTTCCACATGGAAGCATCAAAACATACAAAAATCGAAGTTTAATAGATCAAAACCAAGGATTTTCGAAAATGGTTAAAACCTAGATCTAGAAAAATGGAAGCTCTAAATCATAAAATGTCAAGTTCTAAAGTTGTTCTCCATGGCCTAATCTAGTTAATGGACGAATAAAAAGTGGTGCTTATTTGATGGCAAGGTGCACTTGCCTATGGGTTGGGGAGTTGTGTGGAAGAAGGAAGAAGAAGAAGAAAATTAATGGAGAGTAAAGAGGAGAGAGAAAGTTAGGTGGGAATATAATGGGGGTGGTTGTGTTGTGTTGAGGGTAGAGTGTAGGTTAAAGTGTACCAATTCATATTAAACCAAACCTAATCAAACCAAACCAATTCCACAAAATAAAACCAAGCCATGGTCCAAACCCATTTCCGAGAAACCAAAATCCGCAAGTCGAGAAAAAAATACGTGCCAAAAATCAATTACGAGTACAAATACGAAATACAGGAAATGGGGGTGACAGAAATGCTCATTCACAAGTTAGAGTTAATTTAATTTAAGAGAATGACTAGGACTAGGAGTCCCTTATACAAATTTACCGATGGGTAGTCTAGGCCATGCAATTTAGAAGAGGAGTTATTAGTTTTGATAGTTTGTCAGATCCCCATAGGTACACTATTTCTTCTTGACATGACAATACGAACCAATGTGAATGGATTATTCACTTGGTGGGACATGGCTTCCTAGAATTAATGATCTAACCTAGATGAATTATTCAATTCCTTCTCCTTGCATCTTTAGATATCATCCTCACCTTTGAGACCATATTGCCTATTTAGTTCCTATTTTGCCTAAGAATTATTTTTTTAGATATATAATTTCTGATTATTGTTATCCCTATATCGATCCTCGAGTTAGTTTCAATTTAAAGTTTTCCTCAAGGGTTTGAATACACATAGAATGGATACTAGAATGTTTGTAATCCTTTTGTCTCCAGTCTTTCCTCCATGTGACTGATAGGACAGATATTTATGCCTTATTACATAGTCGACTTGCTTGAATCTCTAAAAGGTCATGAGTTTTTACATATATAGTTAAGGGAATATTAGTTAACTCATAATGGCAGGACAGCAGCGCACTGTCGCCATTTAATCGAATTATGAAGACTATGGGTCCACTGCAGCCAGCAGCGCACTGGCGAGACACGACCCCTAGAGTTGACATTAGTTTAAGAAATATGAGTTATAGAATAGTACTAGAAATATGGCTCGTGGTCCTCTTTTGACCGTAACCCTTGTCTCAATATAAGGTAGAGTATCGAATAGCATAGCACCCTGAAATCACGAATCCAAGGGTTTACTATACAGCCCAAGTATACGGTTGAGGCGTAACTCTCGGTGAAATAACTTCAAACGTGATTACAGGTTTAGGATACTATGGAGGATAGGACAATGCCATGTATGTCCCATAAGATCCAAAGCCAATATTAGTGGAAGTTCTGTAAGTTGAGTAGCATGTCTCCCAACCTAGCATTTTGTGGTCCTTGTGATCTATTGACGAGGTAATTGACCGACACTAATAAGTTACCAAGAATATAGAATCCAGAGTTCCATAACCCATTAGATGACCAAGTCCTTGTACAGGAAGATTATAGGAAGATTGTATAAGCCAGAACACCAGGTAATTTTTTTGATTCTCTCTAAACTCGAACTACTTGTACCTCTTTTCAAAAATCTCGCGTACTTGTATCTTGACTATCTTGACCAACGCTGCTATTACAGCCTAGTTTTTGTAAGCTTACTCTTTTATCGAGCTTGATTCGAGGCATATGTTTAGTGGGGACGCCTGCTAACTTATTGTCTAATCAGAATCAGTGTATTATGGTCTGATCAACCATGATGCATTTGGTTCGCACTTTATTTAATTACCCTACATGGATTGAGATATAGATGTCTCTAGGGTCTCATCCACGACTGCATTGACAATTTCTCTTGAATTATATGTTCGCCCTTGAATCACGAAATTGTATTCAGTAACATCTTTCTTGAACTCATTTTGTTTTTATCTTTCACTGATTTAGAAAGACAGAAGCTCATAATTGGTAGAGAGATACCGAGTATCCCCATGGCTATGGCAGTTGTATACACAAGGGTAGTTATCGTCAGCCAGCCAGGTGATTGAGTTACTCGTTCTCCTCTCGACTTTCAAGCTACTATTGGAACCCCTAGCCATCTGAAATTGAGAATGATTAGGGTTTTCCCCTTAGTCAAAATGCCAACCTAGGAGACTATCTATTTTCAAGAAACCAACTTATTGTGAGTCTCTGACTATCTGCTTGAAGCTTGCTTTAACTAGCAACCCTTGAGCCTTGAACCCACCCTTCCTCGACCGAAGCCCACAGTTAGACATGAGATGAGTAGGGTAATCATTCACCGTAACACTCATCCCGAGATTGGTTTCCAACAAATATTACTCTAGTTATGTAAATTTTTAAGACCTAACTAGTATTGGAACACCACAGTCACTAGCTTAGCCAATACCATAGCTTAAATACCCTGTCATCTTATGACCTACCAGTTGTCAACAACAATACATGATCACTACAATTCTTGTGACCATAGTATGGCAGGTTGACACCAATAGAGATTCACAAACTCGGTTGATAGAATTCTCTTCATGCGAGGTGCCTTAGAGTTGGTTACCCCGTCGATAACCCTTGTATACTATGGACGAGTAGATCATTCTATTTTATCAACCACGTGTCATTGTACACCCTCGTTTTTCAATTATGGAGGAACGATCCTTGAATTGACTTATATCTACCATATTCCGAATGTCGTGCCTTATTTTTTTTAACAAGATTTGAGGTACAATACCCGGACTTTTGGAATTCTTCTAGCCTCATTATTCCTAGAACCCTGTCCCGGCTTCAAAGGTGGGTAGACCGTAAGCCCTAAAATTTTAGGATATACGAGGATTACCGATTAATTAGAATAATTTTCCACTAGGATGATAATTAGAGCCCCATGGACTCCCACTTTCTATTTAGATCATATGTGTCCCCGGCCGTGCCATTAATATTCAGAGCACGAGGCCAGTTGTTACCTTCCAACAAATTTTATATGTAAGATCTAGACGAGTCCACCTTCATCTAGATATATCATGTCCCACTCAAATACGTCCCCTTGTACTCTATTTTCATGGTACGACTTTCAGATAAAAAGGACCAGCTATAACCCTTACCATAGTACCGGTAAACTTTCCGACTACAATTAGAGACTCAACCTTGACCCAATTCGTTCAACCCAATATATGGTTGTGATTCACTCGAAGTCCACTACGCACATGTCACTAATGTGCCGCTCAATTGTGTCTTCTTGTGCTACTTAAACACAAAAGTCACCGAAGGAGCATTTTGGACTTTAGGATTTAGGTAACCAACTTGACTGACAACTAGCTCAATCACTTGGGTGAAAACCTATTCTAGGTTACTCTAACTAGTAGAAACAGTTTTATCGTTGGGATCTTGACCAGTCCATATAGATTAAAATTCAAGGTTCATCCAACCAACGAGTGATTACCCTTGCTTGTGTGTTTAAATAACCACGAAAGGAGCATAAATCTTGATTTCTTGAATTTCGTTTCAGTACGGAACATTGTTTAGAATTTTGAGAACATGACTTCTGTATTGCATGGATTGCAGGTTCCTATATGAAACGAAGGGTCCTTCGATGTAGCAAGTGACTGGACTAGAGTAGCCCAATCTAGCGAATAAAACTAATATATACCCTTTCTATATGTATTATCGTATATCCTCTACCGCTCTTGAGACTTCATAATTGCCCTCGATTATTCTTCCTTACCTTCCCGTCCTTCCTATTTTAGAGCGACGAACGGCCATGCTTACTAGAATTTATCTTAGCTACTTGTGTAAATTGTTGTTTGTTAAATTTTGGGTTGCTTGATAGATAGGAGAGGACTGTAGATGCCATATACATTAGATATCTATTGGTAGAAATTTTAGCAGTTAGTTGGAAGATTATAAAGTTTAGTGACATAAGATTGAGGGAGTACTGTGACCAAATGTGGGTAGAGGTCCTAGAGACTTGGTAGTTGCCAAACTTGCCAATGAGAAGGATATAAACTAAATTTTGAGGAATTAATTTAAGGAAATTGAGGTTCTTGTAGACCTCCTTTTTTTTGAAGTTTAAGAATAGTTACGAATTAAAATTTCGAGGACGAAATTACTTTAAGGTGGGTAGATTTGTAGCCTCCCTTCCCGAAAATAATAAAAATATTTTTTATTTCATTTATTTTACTTAAATAGTGATATTAGATTTTTATAAATAATTAAATAGTTAATTATTACGGTGGATGATTTTTAGCCATAGTTGAGAATTGGAGTACAAGACGACTAGGAATCATGGCATGGATAGCGTAGTAGTGTGCTTTGACTAGTGTTTAGCCATGGTAGGGGAAGGCCGAGTTATATGACTCTTCTAACTAGGAAAATAAGGCCAAGTTGCGACTTAACCCTTACCGAAGTTTTTATTTATCATTAAATTATATTATTGAGTCTTAGGGAACCCGGTTGTACCGAACCTGTCCGGGTTGGGCCCAAGTCAACTCCAAGCCCAGGTAGGCGTGTAGTGAGATCAAATCCGGCCTTGTCGACATACTTGGTAAATGCAAATGTCTTGGTATATAATTTTAGGAATTGACAATTATTTGCTTAATATTTGTTATGGGTAGGTTACAGGTATTATTATTATTGTTAAATAGTGTTTCACCAAAATTGTATGATCTTTTGAAGCCAGTAAAGATGGTGTAGGATAGGTCCACCCAAAACTAATATTGGAGTATTTTAGTTATTATCGGGATTATCATTGTCATTGGTTAAATGAGTATTTATGGATAAATAAATATATGGGGTATAAATGTATTTAAATGGATGAGTGTACATATAGATATATACAGGTATGTATAGATAAAAATATTATAGATATATGTGTATGAATAGAGGTATATAAATATATATGGTAATAGGGGTATAAGTACATATGTATATATGTATATAGATAAAATTGAGATTGGTATTTTTATTAAAAGTAATTGTTATATATAAATATAAATATAGGTGCGTGCGTGCATATGTAAAAATATAAATATTATGTATGTGTATATATATAAATATAAATAATTTTTGTGTGTATATATAAATACAAGTATATAGGTGTATGTATATAAGTATATATATATATATACATGTATTGATATATTGTATACCTAAATAAATACACATTAGCTATAATAAAAGAATAAAAAAAATACAAAAGAAGTGGCAGCCCAGGCCCAAGCTTCCCACAGCCCGAGCCCAGACTGCTGCGAACACCCGCTCGATTTTAACACAAAACTGCAGCATATATATATATATATATATATATATATATATATATATATATATATATATATATATATATATATATATATATACAGAGCGAGAGGGAGAGTTTTACCAAAACCCTAAAGGAGCAGCGCCGACCCCGACTGGACGCGCCTCCACGCGTCGATAGCGAACCCAGGCGAACGCCGGAGCGCCGGCCAGGGCCGCGCGGCCGCGCGCGCAAGAGCGCGCGCGTGGATGGAAACACAGCAGCAGTCGCAGCGGAGTGCGACGTTCGTCGCTAGAATTCTTCGCGCCTGCTCGACGATTTCTCGAACCGTTTTCTCAGGTACAACGACAAACTATACCACTTTAAACCCCTTCAAGTAGTTTCGATTTAGGCGGTTTAGAGTTCAAGAGAAATCGAACCAAAGTTCGAGAAAACTCATGTCCTAAAACTGAACATGAAACTGTCCAGGAACCTACATTGGCGGATCGATTTCGATCGATCCAGTAACTTTTTAGAAATTCCACCTGAACACAATTATTGACAACATGTAGGGCATCATAACCCTTCTTGTAGATTCGTATTTCAGTAAGTAGATGACAAGATATTTGATTCTAAAGTTCAACAAAATCATGTTTAATAAACTTGAAAATTGCTCGATACCACGTCCGTTCCGCCATTCCGGGCAATGTGATCGTGAAACGAAAGTATCAAAAGCTGCGTAACGGCTTTGTGGTCGTGTGGGCTTTGACGGAATTCAAATTGGTCGCGTGTACGCGACGAATTTGATGCGTATCCATCGAAATTCACCGTATCGTACACTTTGCAAATTCTCCAATTACTTTGTGCACGCTCGTCAGATCGAGACAAAACTTACGCCATCAGGACCGTATCATTTTTCTGGTCCTGTATGCCAAGTTTGGTTCAATTCTTAGACAGTTGATAAAATTACCGTTTTGCGGGCGCCACGGTCCCACTCAACGGGCGATTTTGTGCACGGCCCGTCGGAATCTAACTTTAGACATACGGTTGGGTTCGTATTGGAAAACTGGATCCGTAGACATATAGTTTGATAACTTTAGAGACCGTTGACTCTGGCACGCTTTTCGGTACAAAGCGGGTCCAACGGCGGACATCGTTTTGGCCCGAAATTACCGTTTTGCCCCTGTATCCAGAATTGGACTTAAGGATAGGCAATCCTAGCTAATTTGACTATTCTGAGAATGTTAGTACTGTTTATTTCAGCTTTCGGGGACTGTTGTACGGGTTTTGACTATTGTGGCACATTGAGTAGTTCAGATTGTCGGTTTCACCAGCAAAGGACCACAGGCGAGTACAGTTTATTGTCTGCATTTCGATATTGATTTTCACTATATTTCATTGATTGGCCATTGGTTATGTGATTAGTTTCTATTATAAATTATTGAGTCGGGAATGAGAAGTACCAACGATGTGTGATCTGACCTTAGACCGTGTAGACCGTGTTGCATTTATTTCTAGTAGACAATGATTTATTTATTGCAAAGTAGACCGTATAGACAGTGATTTATTTATTGCAAAGTAGACAGTATAGACCATGATTATTATTGCATGTAAACTGTGTAGTTCGTGATTATTATTTTGTAGACAGTGTTTCTTTACTGCAATATTTTCTGTAGACCGTGTAACTGTAGACCGTGTAATTGTAGACCGTGTAACTATAGACCGTGTAACTTTAGACCGTGTAGACCGTGTCGCATAATTGTCCCGAGACCGATCACATATCAAAGGTACTTCTAACAGTTGGGGAAAGTATTGGTGTCTATTTATTTTCTATTGGTTTTTCGTATTTACTGTTTATTTTCAAAACTCATGACTGATGTCTAACCTTTGTTTATAGTCATTTTCTTTATTGAAATTGTATTCAGTGGATTGTGCTTGTTCCATTCCTGACTGGAAACCAACATTTTCAGGTTAGCCGCGGATTCACTTAGCTTGGGGAGTGACGGGAATATTGCAGACAAAAGCCTAGAGACTAGATAGATAGTTGAGTTGTAGTCATTCATTTATTTGTACAAGTTTATATTTTCTACAAATGTAAAACTTGTGATCTTTGTAAATTAAATTAATTATGTGAATGAGCATTATTTGTGATTTTGATCTTCATGGCCGTGACAGCGTTCTACCGTCGACACTGCGGCGTAGGCTGGCTTGGACATGTCTCGTATCCATTTAAAAAAAAATGGGTGCGGGTCGTAACAGGTTTATTATTCTTGGGTTTTGTATATTATCTTTGTGTTGCGATTTGGTGTTTATCCTGGTTTGCGATATTAGTATGCTCCCTGGTTTGGGACATGTATTTGTTGGTGTGGGTTTTTGTATCGCCTCGTGGCTAGATTGTCCTAGTTACAGAGGGATGCTGCCCAAATTTTCAGTAAAGAATTTCAAAATAATATTATTGAATTAAGTTCATTAATTAAAATCTATTTTCAAATCCTGTCTTTGCAAACGATTTACAAAATTGGCTTTGTTGGTTTTAAATACGGATTTTGTGAGTTTTGTATCCCCTGTTAGGCGACGACCGTAACGGTCGGATGAGCCTCGACGAAATGCAAACGCTACAGGATTTCCTGTACGTTGAGGCGTAAGCCAGCAACGTGAGATTGCATGACCAAGTCTGAGACGCCCATTTTCGCTAAATTATATTTAATTTATATTATGTTATATTTTTAGAACTAGTTACTGGCCTCTAGTATTTTGGGTGCAGGGCTTCGGCCTCCTGACTGGACCGCTTCACGGCATTCAGAGCTCGCCTCGGCATTTAAATTAAATAAATTAATTTATTGTAAGGACATAAGCCCAGTTTTCCTTTATTTTTCTGTGGCCCTGTATTTGTGAAGTTTAGGATTTTCTGTTCTTTTTGGTTGCTGCTTTGTGTAATTAGACGTGTACATAAAATGGGTATTAGTTTTATATGAAAAATTATAAGAGTTTTCTCACTTCTAAATAAAAAGGGTAAAAATTCAAGTTTGTATTATTTAAACAAATTCACATTTTTCTCATTAAAAGAAAAACCTAATTTTTTGTATATATTATTAAAGTACAAGTTTTGTTAAATAAATTGAAAAATATGATCTTTACCCAATAAATCAATAAATCGGTTCCTTTTTCGTTAATGATAATTGTATCCTGCGACGGTAGAGTAGGTTGATAGCTTAATTAACAACTTAAAAACTGGACTAGGACCTACTTCTAGAAATTGCAACTAGCACACCTAGATATGGTTTCCTATATGGTTCTAAGTTAGGGTTCTCAACTGTAGGATTTCGAGGACGTGTTTGACTTCCTTTCCGGTACCGACACCATATTCCAGTCATTAAACAAAGGCAAGTTATGGTTATGTTTTCTTGCATTTTAATTAATAATTGTCATATTGCATGCTCAAACCACATTGCTACACGGAACTCTCTCCTAAAGTTCAAATATTGATTGATATTGATTGTGGGGATATTGGGGGAGTAGTGTAGCGTCTATGACCAATATCCCTCATATTGCATATTGTTATTGTGCGAGCTTACCCCTCTTACACACGGGAATAAGTCGTATCGCATCGCTAGGATGCTATTGTACAACCCAAGCCGGTCATAGACGTTACCTATTCAAATCACGTTGTTTCAAATACTGAATTGCTGAAAATTGCTGGAAAATATTGTTCAAAGAATTTCAACTGTATAAAATTGCATCTTTCTATTATTATTTAGAATATCGGATTATGTACTCGTACTTGCTCCTTTCCTGACTGGATCCCCCCATAGGTGATGTTGATGATGCTGAGCTATTGTTCAATAGCTACTATGACCCAGTATAATATTCTGTAGTGTTGCCGGAGTCTCCATTGGAGGATGCAGAACCTGAGGACGATGAGCCGACCTTGTAGCTAGTTGTTTTCCAGTTAGCTAGTTTTATGTATTGGAGTTTGTTGATTTGAATTCAGTATTTTATTTCAGTACTTTCATTTCCAGTTGTACTTCTCTTTGTTGAATATTAAAAATTTTAAAAATTTTCGTATATTCAAGTTGTGACAAATGTATAAATGTTGTTGTGAATACCTGCATATAGAACAGCTTACTGTCGCCGTCTCACAACGGCGCAGGCTGGGCATGATCCGGTTCGACCCAATAATTTGGGATCGAGTTGTGACATATTTTTACTAGTGGCCCATGCAGGTCCATCAACAACTTAAGTGAACATACCTAAAAACAACTAGAACACTAGAATATTGATTTGTCACAACATATAACCGAATTATCTATATATAAGTAACTATTTTTGCTTGCTTATAGAACGGTAGGTTACCTTGTTTATGCTTGCCCCTAAACTTGCCAGACTATGAAGACAACCTGACCTATGCCTATCAGTCGGTACTAGCAAGATCTTGTTTTCTATGCATGACGCAAGAAAATATGACAAGAGAATCGTAGTAGTAGATTGAGCAGCGGGAGGCTGCTCGAACCAGACCAGGACCAGAAGAGCTAATGATACCTAGAATTATTGATTAGCACTAGATGACACCCTACCGAAGTATAACATATTACCCTTGATTATTTATTTTTTTCTGGCCAATATCTTTCCCAAAGTTATGTCTCCCCTACGATACAATTTCTGAAAATTATAATCTTAATGAGAATGTATATAAGGCGGTATTTATCAAGGATATATTGGTAATTAAGAATTGGAAGAATAGAATTTTGGAATACCTAGATATTATATATATATATAATATACATGGTGAACAGAGAGTCTACATGTTACAATATAGGGCCGAAATTATTTATTTTAAAATATTTATTTTTGCTTGCTTATAGTTTTATAGGTTACCTTGCTTACGTTTGTACCTAAGCCTTATCTAGATTAGGGCGATTGTATGATGGTATGTTTTATTGCGTATTTTATTTTCTAGATTTTTGGTATATTTTAGTGTCACATGGCTTTCGGGATTATTTTTCTTCCATATATTTATCAGATTCTAGCATACTTTAGGATCCATACTCTTTCGCCGTTTTTGGATTAAGATTAGACTTCTTTTTCAATCTCTTTCTTTAGCAAACCTCTTTCCAACTTCTCCATTTGCTGATCAAATCTTACTTCTCTATCTTTATTTGGAATCTAGATCCATTCGCTATTTAGAGTTCAAATTCTTCTATAGAAAACCTAACAAACTCTTATCTACCCAAAGTATTTCTACGACTAGTATATCCAACCATTTCTCTTGACCTTATTTCCAATTGACTTTCTCAGAACCAATTTTGAACCGAATTCTTTTAGAACCATAAAGCCCCAAGGTTAATTGTTACCAAAGAATTGGTTCAACTTAGCTAGTTCACATATCTTCCAAGGAAACTATTTTTCGAAAAATAATTCCAATATGGATTGATATTTCCTAAGTTATTCCAAGTACCGAAAATATTTTTTTATTTGTTGATTTCCTCCACTCAACTCGAAACTTTACTCTCCCTAGGAAACTTCTTGATCAATTCAAGGCCTAGAAAGCTTTTAAACTCAATGCTTGAGTATCATGAAGCACGAACGGTCAGAGAATTGATTCCATCCTAATATTGAATTTTCTTTAGTCGTTGAAAAACTTTTTGAATTGTTGAATTATTCCTTTAAATTTTCCATGGACAAAGTTAAGAAAATATTCAGTAATCTAATATGGCTCAGCACATATGCGTCGCAACCATCAATTTGAATTATAGAAACTGCGAGTATACTGCAGCCAGTTGCGCACTGGCGGGACATAGACTCTAAGTTGAAGTGATTCAGGTGTTGATAGGTTTTTTGATATTATTGAGAATACGTCCTAAATACATCAAATTTGTCTCCTAAGTTATTCAGCCAGAAAATGGATAAAGTTGATAGACTACTCGAAAACTACTACTATTCAAGTTATGGAGCCAAAATTTTACTACAGTCAGGTGCACCCGGACGAGGCATAAATTTGAGACAAAGTGACTTCGGATATATTTGGGTTTTCAAATATTATTAAGACTATATCCATAATATGGTTATCTTTTCTGCACTATCAAATTATTCTGACTGTTGTCTGATTAGAGGATTTGTATTTCTAGCGGCTTTCCATTTTCAGAAATCTCTTATCACAGCCAGAAAGGATAAAATTTTTATAAAATTGTACTTGATTTTTCCTTGAACTTATTAGGACCATATCAATCTCTATTGGCTCAATCTCTTTCCTGGTTCAACTTTAGTGCGTTACATACATTTTGTTATATATTTTGGAAGCTATAGATAGTTGTGGATAGCTTTATATATTAAATAGTTGACAAACCTCTTATGGATGACTATATGTATATAGTGTATAGCTATATGTGGGAGAAACATAGATTGTTACCTATCTCATTTCTAGTAAGGACATCTTTGGGATCAATATTATTTAGCTAAAGGGTAGATAGGTAGAAGAATAACTTGAGTAAGCTAGTCTTGAGAGAGTAGTATATTTTAACTTGTAACTTATTCGGGTTAGAACCGTTGGTAGTGCTCACTAGTGCCTAAACCTCATTCAAACAAATGAAGGTATTTGGCGATTTTGAATTTTATGATTAAAGAAAGAGTTATGGAAGATAGAGAAAGACGTAGGTATAGTTAGCAAGAAAAGTCTAGGATTTGGTAAGATTCTCCCATGGAGGAAGTGAATTTGGATAATATATAAATATGTGAATATAATGATCAAGTAAAGAAACACTTGACGAGGATCAACTTTTATGGTTAGATGACTACTATACCTAGAAAGGACGGATATAGCCATGGAAGGAATAACACGAGCAATGGAATGATAGGTTCTAGAGAAGGAATAAGCAGAGAGGATTTGAGATAAGACCATTGGCATACAACGATGGATGGAAAATTGATTTAGGTGATTTATGATTCCATATATATATTTAGTTTTAATACCTTGACAGATATCTTAGTTTGATGAAGATACCGAAAGTTCAGCTAGTTAGAGATTGGTTTTGCATGGTACTAATAAGATAGTTATCTTGTAAGTCTTTTTCCTACATATCTTATCTTCTGACTTTTGAAATAGTGAAACGATATTCTTTCTATTCTTTTTTATCATCACTCGGCCCTTAGTGGAAATATCTTACTCGATTACATTCCTATCATAGTTATATTATTCTAATCATCTTTGCTATCCTACTATCATACAATTTTTTATCTTTCCTGAGTCACAAACCCTTGTACCCCATTCCAATTTGATTTGACATTTTAGTCCCTCATCACAAAAGATTTTATTACTTTCTGCCTTCTCAATAAACTGTTGACATTCGCTTCTTTCTTGCCTTTTCTGTCTCACGAGACCTCATTTGATTTTCTCCTATTTTATGATCATAATTATACCTAAAAATTTCTCGTGTCCAAAATAATTTTTGATCACAACAACAATCTAACCTTATCTCAGATCATATCATGATAATTCTGATCGTGTCGATATTTTATCATTGTACCTAGTGATCATGCCTAGAATCCGATCGTACATGATGATTTAAATTCCATGTTTGATCAAGATTAAGTGATTTTGATTGAACCCCCGGCCCTTATCTTTGAAATTTCGAGGACAAAATTTTCTAAGAAGGAAATGTTGTAAAACCCATATTTTGGATTTTTGAATTATTTGCGAATTATTGGATATTGTCGCAGCATAGTTAGATTATTATTATTATTATTATTATTATTATTATTATTATTATTATTATTATTATTATTATTATTACTATTACTATTACTATTACTATTATTATTATTATTAGTCGATATTCGAAAAAATATATACTATTTCAAATTTATTGGTATCGGATCTTTGATTGCTGACCCGTCCCAATTTCGTGCCCGGGGTCCGTCCCCAAACCCAACCCGATGTCGAACATGTCTCGAACTCAAATCTTTTTAATCATTTAACTTTGTTTTTTTAATAAAAAAAATTATTTATGAAAGAAAAGAAAAAAGTCTCATTTACCCGAATTTCCCTCACCAGCTCTCCCACATCCCTTCCCCCCCCCCCCCCCCCCACGTTCTTTCCCTCTCCCTAATTTTCTCCTCCACACAAATCCCTCACCACTCTCTCTTCCACATAACCACCACCATCAGTTTCTCTACACAGAGAAATAAAACTCACACCCTCATCTCTCCATTCTATTTCCTCTCCATCACTTTCCATCTCCTCAAACCCACTCCCACTCCCCGCAACCCCCGGCCGACCGCCAGACCCCTGACCGGCGCTTTCCGACCGATCATCTACGTGCCGAACCCCCGGCCAAAGCCCCGCGCGGCCAGCCCGACGTCCGCCGACCCCCGCAACCCCTCCGACGCCCTTCCCGCGGCCGCCCTAACCGTGATCGCCGTCGGCCGACCTCGGCAGTGTCCGCACGCCCTCGTCGGCGCTGACCCGCGGCCGACCAAGGCCAAACACCCTTGCCAGCGTGCCCCCATGCGGTCGTTCTCCCCCGACCCGTGCCCTAACGGCCGATCTCCGTCCCAGCGGCTGCCCCGAGTCCCGTAGCGCTCTGCCCCGTGCCGAAGCCGTGCGCCGCCCCTGTTCCAAACCTCCGGGCCCCGATCTGCGCTTTCCAGCGCTGTCCCGAGCTGATCCCGCTGTCCGTGCGGATTCTTTTTCTATTTCTTGCATCTGAGAGCTCTAATCGAGCAACTGAGGTATAATTTCGTGTCCCCGTGTCCCTCTCGTAGTTAGTCAATGATGACGCGGTCACGACCCCGTTTCGGGGATCAAAAATTGAGTCCGTTGCGTTTAGGGGATACGCACGACATTTTTATGTCGCGGCGTTGTATTTCTGTGGTTTTGATATTGTACGCTGGACGCGTATGTTTTCCCAACTCATTATATTAGTTGCTGTGTTGGTTATCTTCCTATTTTAGTTGGTATGTTCTATTCTTTTGGCTGAGGTTTATTATTCCGGGGTTTTGTATATTATCTTTGTGTTACAATTTGGTGTTTACCCTATTTTGCGAAATTAGTATGTTCCCTGGTTTGGGACATGTATTTGTTGGTGTGGATTTTTGTATCTCCTCGTGGCTAGATTGTCCTAGTTACAGAGGGGATGTTGCCCAAATTTTCAGTAAAGAATTTCAAAATAATATTATTGAATTAAGTTCATTAATTAAAATCTATTTTCAAATCCGGTCTTTGCAAACGATTTACAAAATTGGTTTTGTTGGTTTTAAATGCGGATTTTGTGAGTTTCGTATCCCCTGTTAGGCGACGACCGTATCGGTCGGATAAGCCTCGGCGAAACGCAAACGCTACAGGATTTCCTGTACGTTGAGACGTAAGCCAGTAATG
Organism: Iris pallida; assembly: GCA_029216955.1. Classification (NCBI taxonomy): domain Eukaryota; kingdom Viridiplantae; phylum Streptophyta; class Magnoliopsida; order Asparagales; family Iridaceae; genus Iris; species Iris pallida. The sequence continues at coordinate 20,990,609 of JANAVB010041620.1, forward strand.
TGAGATTGCATGACCAAGTCTGAGATGCCTATTTTCGCTAAATTATATTTAATTTATATTATGTTATATTTTTAGAACTAGTTAATGGCCTCTAGTATTTCGGGTGCAGGGCTTCGGCCTCCTGACTGGACCGCTTCACGGCATTCAGAGCTCGCCTCGGCATTTAAATTAAATAAATTAATTTGTTGTAAGGGCATAAGCCCAATTTTTCTTTGTTTTTTGTGGCCCTGTATTTGTGTAGTTTAGGATTTTCTGTTCTTTTTTGTTGCTGCTTTGCATAATTAGACGCGTACTTAAAATGGATATTAGTTTTATATCAAAAATTATAATAGTTTTCTCACTTCTAAATAAAAAGGGTAAAAATTCAAGTTTATATTATTTAAACAAATTCACATTTTTCTCATTAAAAGAAAAACCTAATTTTTTGTATATATTATTAAAGTACAAGTTTTGTTAAATGAATTGGAAAATACGATCTTTACCCAATAAATCAATAAATCGGTTCCTTTTTCGTTAATTGATAATTGTATCCTGCGACGGTAGAGTAGGTTGATAGCTTAATTAACAACTTAAAAACTGGATTAGGACCTGCTTCTAGAAATTGCAACTAGCACACCTAGATATGGTTTCCTATATGGTTCTAAGTCAGGGTTCTCAACTGTAGGATTTAGATGACGTATTTGACTTCCTCCCCGGTACCGATACCATATTCCAGTCATTAAACAAAGGCAAGTTACAGTTATGTTTTCTTGCATTTTAATTAATAATTGTCATGTTGTATGCTTAAACCACATTGCTACACGGAACTCTCTCCTAGAGTTCAAATATTGATTGATATTGATTGTGGGGATATTGGGGGAGTAGTGTAGCGTCTATGACCAATACCCCTCATATTGTATATTATTATTGTGCTAGCTTACCCCTCTTACACACGGGGATAAGCCGTATCGTATCGCTAGGATGCTATTGTACAACTCAAGCCGGTCATAGACGTTACCTATTCAAATCACATTGTTTCAAATACTAAATTGTTGAAAATTGCTGAAAAATATTGTTCAAAGAATTTTAACTGTTTAAAATTGCATCTTTCCATTATTATTTAGAATATCGGATTATGTACTCGTACTTGCTCCTTTCTTGACTAGATCCCCTCCATAGGTGATGTTGATGATGCTGAGCTATTGTTCAATAGCTACTATGATCTTGTATTATATCCCGTGGTGTTGCCGGAGTCCCCTTTGGAGGATGCAGAACCTGAGGCCGATGAGCCGACCGTTTAGCTAGTTATTTTCTAGTTAGCTAGTTTTATGTATTGGAGTGTGTTGATTTGAATTCAGTATTTTATTTCAGTACTTTCATTTCCAGTTGTACTTCTCTTTGTTGAATATTAAAAGTTTTAAAAAAATTCGTATATTCAAGTTGTGACAAATGTATAAATGTTGTTGTGAATACCTGCATATAGAACAGCTTACTGCCGCCGTCTCACAACGGTGCAGGCTGGACATGATCCGGTTCGACCCAATAATTTGGGATCGGGTCGTGACAACTTGCTTATAATTTTATCCACCATTGCTTGTGTGACTGGATCATAAACTATAGATGGATCATCACCTTCGTCAGCATCTTCATTATCATCCCCTAGTATTCTTTTTGTTGAACTGGTGCCTACATCCCGCTTTTGCTTCTTTCGAGCTAGCTTTCAAAATAGACAGCGGTCTACTTGGTCCTCAGTATATGTTCCGTCTTTCTTCTGTTATTTAGAAAAGTCATTATATAAAACTCACAATACTGACTTAAAATCAAAATAAGATATATAAAACTCAAATACTGACTTCAAATTCAAAATGAGATCACTTACAATTTCTTCTCTTAAACCGGCATAACCTTTTCGGCTTAGCCTATGGTTATATACATGCTTCATTCTCCGTCTTTGTTGCTCTTTACGCCGGAACTGAAATGATAATGTAATTTGTTTACAGTAAGTAAGATTTTCTGAAGTTGCAAAGTTAAAACATATTTAATTACATACGATACATGAAAGTTGTTAGAAAGACGAGTTGTCACAAACTTGGACCATTCATTTTGATTGATAAAATCATAGTTTGGAGGGGGATTTCTAAGAACTGCAAGTTTGTCCATATTTGCAAGAACATAAGCTGTCAATGTATGCAAAAATGATTTTGATGCAACACCCATTGCTTGCATTAAATTTTTTTTAGCTCTTGGATCAACGAGAAAAGATTGCTGCATATGAAGATTACTACAGTTTAGAACCAATAAGTGCTAATAAATGAACTCAAAATAATTTTTTTTTACATAAATAAAAGTTACCTCCACTGACGACCATGCATTGTCTTTAATATTTTGTGGGACTTTTCGCCAATCGTCATAAGTAATAGGTATCATAGAACGTGCAATAACCCCAATCAAGCTAACACATTCTGCACCAGCCTCCCCAATAGGCTGTCTAGCCTCATTGAATGTGACAATTTTTTTCATTCTGTCACTTCTGCGCTTGATAGTTCTCACCATTTTTGTAGGACTTCTTGTTGCTTTTTGTTTTTGGACTTCCTCCACTTGGGAAGGGTTCATCTCTATAACCTATGACAAAAACAAGCATGTGACAAATACAACACTTTCCTGCTATAAGTGAGCCAATGGTTCAGTAAGGAGCCTTAAGTGACCAAAACAAGACTTTGCTACTATAAGTGAGCCACTGGTTCAATAAGGAGCCTTAAGTGACCAAAACAAAAAGGACTCAAGTATCTTTCCTGAGAAACCAACACTTTGCTGCTATAAAATTGAGCTAAAAAAAATTATTTTCATCTAGGAGAAGATAATACCATCAACGAAATAATTAAAACTTCAACCCAATTCTATAATACATTGGCCAAGAAAAAGCCTCCCAAATCTTAAAATCTTACTCAAAACAAAGGTTTGCAAACACATCAACCCTTTTACTAGTCAACACAGACACTCTGAAACACACAGAGACAACACTTACCGAAAACAAACAAACACATAATCTCATATTGTGTCAGAATCTCATATATATGTCTCAGAAACCCAAAATTAGTGTATATTGATACACCTACTGATACGCACCCAAAAACCCAAAATCAAATTTTTCATATGCCAACAAGGATACATATCCTTTTCGAAAGGCTAGTTCCAAAAACAAAAGGAAGAAAGGAGACAGAAGAAACCAAAACAAAAGGAATAAGGATACATATCCTTTTCGAAAGTCTTGCCATAATGAAAACAAACCCACTCCAGTTCCTTAACCACGAACCATATTGAATATATCTTAGCATCCAAACACCACAAGTCATACAAAAATGTTACGTATTTTGTAGTGTCTGCGTCGTATCCAACGTGTATTCTTGAGTGTTTGTGCCGTGTCCGATACATGTTTGTGACATTCACAATATCAATACCATCCAAAAGACTATTAGCATGCAAAAAAAAGAACTCATCTTGGCTAGAAATAAAACAAGCCCACTCTATTACTTGTTCAACTACAAAAGCCACAATGAATGTATGAATACAGAGCACAATATCCAAAAATCCAGTGGTAGAATGACTTATTTTGCCACAATGAAACTGTAGCACCCAGTTTCCCAAATGAGGACAATTTTAAAATTTCGTGTTTATAATTATTTTAATAATGATATTTAATTCATGATATGATTTTTAGTGATTTTAAATTATTTTAAAATTATTTAAATTAATGACTTGTGGTTTTGACGTTTTGCTAGTGAAACCCTAGAGACTGTTTGACCTAGAGTCTAACCATGTGATTATGATATTTTAATGTCATTTTTGGCCTAAGGATATTTTTTTGCATTTGACCTCTTTGAATTATTTTGATATTATTTTATTATTTATGATATTGTTTTGGGGTTATTTGAGTCGGGTTCGAATTTCAACTCAATCCGACTTGAAACGGGGACCCGGGGGTAGTTTGACTCTAGTGGGACCCACACACTAGTTAGGCACGGCCCATATGATATTAATTTTAGTCCACATGATAGAAATATTTTAGTTAGAGGTTAGACTAATTATTATGGAAAAGGTTAGTGTGATTAGAGACTTTAGTGTAGGAGATATGTTCTATAGTGTCTCATATATATATATATATATTAGTGTAGAGAGTGAGTTCTTGATATATTATGTTATATACTTGTGTTCTTTTGTCTCAAACTACCTAAATCCGTCATGATTTTTATTCACGTTTTTAATTTCAGCCCTAACTTAGAAATGTCATAACTTCTAGCTCAACGCTCGGTTTAATCTCTCGTTTTTTTTAAAAGAAGCGTATTGAAGTTAGCTTTCCAAAAACATGTATTAATAGGCCTAATTATTTCTGTAACTTTCTGGAGAATTATTTGAGTGTCAGCTATACGAAAGACAAATGTGTTCTCGATGTTTTCGCGATTTCGGGAGTTTCCGGAAACAAAAACGAGATCCGTTTGAAGTTTCGAAAAGCTAACACATAGATCTATAATATAATTTAATCCTAAATTTTAATTCATGCTGAGATGGTACAGTATTTATTATTAGTAGGAGTTACTATTCGGCATATGTATTTTGTGCACCCCTGTGTGTAATATAATATTCTATTTGATTTTAACCCATGTTAATGTATATACATTATGTAATTAAATAGAGAATACAAGCATGAGTAAATGGTTAAATAAATGATGTATGAGGTGTAAGTATCCTATCTAATGTAAGCATGTATAAGTATAGCTTGTAATGAATATGTAGGTTCCATAGTATGTAATGTATGGTGCATATAGTAGTACAAGAGAATAAATAAATGATGAATGAATGCAAGCATGAATGTAATGTAATAATAGATGTAATGTATGCAATATACAAGTTAATGAGATGTAATATTCTATGTTAACACAAATCCTATATTACCTCATGTACTCCCTTACACTATGTTGACACTATCACACTTGACATATTGTTCACTTATACTTTGATACTCTTTGATATGTATACACTATGTATGCCCATTTAACCCTCACTTGCCCCTTTGTCATGTTCACATACACACACATAGCCTCTTAAATAAGTATTTATGAATATAGTTAACTTAGCTATGTATGTATATTATATATATGTTAGCATATTGTGTTGTAATATATAAGTTTATATAACCATTTGAAATGCCATGATTATGGACCTAATGTTGAATACCAATATATGGATGTGTATATATGTGTAGACATATATAGCTTAAAGTAATAGATTACCTAGTGTATATCCAATGTGAATTCTTGCCTATTTGAGTATTGAATAATTGCATGCTATATAGAGTTGGGTGTATGTTGGCTTGTATAGCCTTGTATTGATGTGTGCTTGCTAGAATAGTCTTGGTTAGGCCTAGTAAGACTTACTAGGTTAGGACATGACCTAGTTTGACCTAGTTTGACTAGTACAGTTGACCAGAGTTGACCAAGGGTTGACTTTGGCCTAGTTTGACCTAGATTCATGTAGAATGCATTGTAGTGCTTTATATTACCCTTCTGGACATGTTGTGACTTGTGCTGTTCTAATTAGGAGCCAGACACCTCTCCTCGGACAGTATCTTTACCTTGAACATTCAGATATCAGGCGAGTACATTCTCTGATCATTTCATATTCTGCTTAGAATTATTTTTTGCATTAAATTACTTTACTTGATACTGTCACGTTGGTCACACGGATTAGTACAATATGGATCCCTACCTGAGATGTTATCCCTTCAGGGAGCATCGGGTACTCTATGCTCTATGCATTTTGTAACACCCAGTTTTCCAAATGAGGGTATTTTGGTCATTTTCAAAATTTTAGAATTTAATTTGAATTATTATTATTATTTATAATTATTGTAATTTTTGAGTGATTTTTAGAATAATTATTTTTGGTGTTTAGAGACTTTGACTTAAGTTGACCTTGAAAACTAACCTAGTGGCTAACCTAGGTCTTGACTTTGTGATTAGGATTTGAAAACCTATGATGACTTAAGTTCATGAGGATGAACCCATTGGAATTAATTTGGTGAAATTAGGAGTTAGTTTCAAATGGAAATGGCTTGTGAAGTCACAAGTTATTTTATGACTAATAGGCTTAAAGCCCATAGGCCCACCAAGTAGCTAACCCTAATTCTAATTAGCCCATGGCTGGACAAATGATCCTCCCCATCCTATTTAATCCCCTTCCAAAGTTAGGGCTAGCCTCCATTAGGAAATTTCACCAAGTTTAGAAAGAGGTAATGTTCCATCTTCATAAATTCATATTAAATCCAAATTAGGTCCTTTTTCCTTCAAACAAATTCCTATAGGCTCTAAATATTGTTCTCTTGCTGTTGGGATTGAGTTTTGACAGGGAGCACACAATTTGAGGAGCTTTGGTGCTTTGAAGGATCCTCTTCCTTGGTGTTTTTTTGGAGCTTGGAACATCAATAGGTATAATCCTTACCACTGCTCCTAAAATCCAGTAAAAATCATTTCTAAGGTCCCCTAGCCCTCACCCAACTGTATGGGAAGCAAACCCTAGGTTTCGAGCTCATTTCGTGTCCGTATCGGACACGTATCAGAGCTTGATCCAGGTGCTCGACGAAATGTCCCAAAGGACTGCTCGATCGAGTTTTCCCAATCTTTTTGAATGGAAAGTTAGATCTAAGTGTCGTATAGGGTTTCCCAGTATCTTGTGTTGATTTGTGAGTCGTGTCGTATCGTGGGGAACACGGGACACGCGTGTGCGGGCGTGCGCGCGCGGCACTGTAGCTCCCCTGCTACTCGGGGGCTACTGTGTGCTGGACACGCGACGCCGATACGAGAAACTTGGCCAGAGGTTAGGGGCAATGGCTGACATGAGGCTCGTCAAGTTTCACGAGTCCTCGTGTCGTGTCGGACACGTTCTTGGGTGTACACGGGAAATGGCTGTGTGCGTGCGTGGGCTGAGTGTTGTGCTGTTTGGTTTAATCATTTTTAATGATTCAAGTTGTGTTTAGATGATTAATTAGATCTCAAATTAACATGTTAAATCTCTGCTACACATTTGTTTGGGTTTTAAATGGTGTTGGGTTCGTATTTGAATAGAACAGTGTAAAAAGAACTCTGATACTTAAGATACTGTTTTTCCCCAGTTTTGAATGATTTGAAATTCCTATTCCTGTTATGTTTTATCAATTAGATTGAACCCACATATCATGTTATATGTTAACTAAGTTCTAGACTCAATTATAACCTTTTGGGTAGTGAGTAGGGGATTTTGGCTGTTGGGTTCATTCGAAATGGCAAAATCTGAGATTAGTCTCAGTTTTCATCAAACTGAGAATGCATAAGGGGACTAACTGTGGTATAGAGAATAGTTTAACTCATTTTTTGTATTCTTGCAAAACTGTGAATGAGATCCCTTAATGGATTGCAACCTGGACATGTTAATTGGTTATGTGTGATTCATGAGTTTACATTATTGGTCCAATGTTTTCTTAATAACTGTTAATTTTTACTAAACCTGAGATATCTCATTTGAACTGTTAGATGTTTTATTCATGAATGTTAACCTGCGATTTAGTTCTCAGTCTCGCAATCCTGAGAATAGGATTTTCATAGTGTATTCATATGCTATTTAATCGATTCCTTTCATTACTTCACTGTTGCCTCATTGCCATGTTGTTTAACTGAGTTGGTTCTTAAAACCTGAAATTTGATATCCTACAAAAACCTGAGAATGGATTTAATATACTGTGTTCACTGTTTACCAACTATTTTCCTGTTTTCTGAGTTTGGGTAGGGACTGAATGAGGTTAGTTTGTAAACTGAGTTCCTTCCCTTTGTACTGACTGAATAGCTCCAAACCTGAGACATGGTTTTGTAGCCATTGCCACTGATTAGATATTAATCTGAGAATGGAATTGATATGCATTGTCTTTGTTATATTTACCGCAAAACTGAAATATGAGATTTCATATGGGGCATGTCAATGTGATGTACAAACCTGTGATATCATTACCTTTGTTCCCTGTTAACCTGGACATTAAGAGTCTAACCTGTGAACTAATTTCCTTCCTGCATATAACCTTCACTATAAAAACTGAATGGATAGCTCAATTGTTAACTGTTGGGTTCAATGAAATCTGAGTTTAAACTGGTTATTAGTTCACTGTTAATCTAAGTTTAATTTTTAGAACCTGTTATACTTGGACTGAAATCTGGGTGGTTGTTCTAGTGGCCTGCTTGCTATGTGTAAAACTGAGAATAACCTTGGGTTTGCATTGAACTGATTTCTTTCCTACAAATATTAGCCTTCACTGTAAAACTGGATGTGGATTACACTGTCACTTCATTAGATAACTGCCAACTGTTTTGAACATAGGATTTGGCCCTGTATTCCAGTCCTGCATACACACTCACTTTGTATTGATTCACTCACACACTTGGTATTGGCACACACTTGTATCAATGCACACACAACACTTGTATTTCCCCCTTGTATACCTATATATAACAATGCATGATTGTAGTGACATTAGTTCCTATATGCATATATTAGATGACTGTGATATAAGTGAATGGTACTTTGTGGTTGAATAGGCATTGTCATAGATACATATATATAGAGGCTTTCCTATTCATGTGTATGTGTGATCTATATATATATTGTATATATAGTGTGTGTAGTGTCTTGATATGTGATATGGGTTATAGAGTGAGATAGAGGTCCTAATAGGCTATTTAGCCATAGTACAACTTAGAGTAGATTGTTAGAACCTAGAATGGGTTAGTGAGACTTAGATTTGACTTGGTTGACCTAGTTTGACTTCTAGGGTTGACCAGAGTTGACCAAGAGTTGACTTTGGTTTAGATTGGCCTAGATTTATGTAGAATGCATTGTAGTGCATATTATTACTATTCTGGACTCGTTGTGACTTGTGCTGTTCTAATAGGAGCCAGACACCACTCCTCGGACAGTATTTTCATCTCAGACTTTCAGTTAGCAGGCGAGTACATTTTCTGATCTTTTCATACTTATCTGGATTATATTCTTGCTCTAGATTACTCTACTTGATGCTGACACGTATCTTCATAGATTAGTACTATATGGATCCTTTCCTGAGATGTTATCCCTTTACGGGTGCATCAGGTATTTCATGTTCATGTACTTTATCATGTGCATCAGGTACTCCTTGTACTCGTACTAGTTCATATTTTTACATGTTCTCATGTGCTTTCACGTGCCTCATATACTACTCATTACATGAGTTCACGTATCTTAGTTGTATTCATGTGCTTATAACGTAACTTGAATGGATCCTTGTGTACTGGTTGGGGCGGGGTGAGTAGAATTGGTTATGTGAACATTATCCCCAGTAGCTGTATAAATGTGCCTCCTTATTTGTATTCATGTGCCCCCAAGCCGTTTACATAACCATTATGCTCTAAATCACGTAGCCACTTACAGTCTCTACTATCATGTATTTACTTTCAGTTACAAAATATCTCATGTTTACTCGTACTTCCTTTTCAGCACTTCCTGTATTTTACTCTATTGCATGATTTATACTCCTAACCTGCTATGAACTGTTTTGAGATATATGTGCTCGTTCCCGTCCTGACTGGACCTGTTGAAAATTTTACAGTGAATGATGAGGCTCTGGTGTCTATCCCTCTTGGTGCAGCGTTAGACATCACTAGTGACTTGGACCTGCTAGCAGTTGGTGTTACTTTCATTAGTTTAGGATTATCTTACTATTTTGGGATTACTGTACTTGACTTTGAGATATTCTGAGATGTATTTATTTTAGTCACTTAGATTCTGGATTTGTATCTCTGTGATGTTACATTCCTGGATGTTATCTATCTTTATCTTTTATCTCATTCCTGTTCTATCCTAGATGTGGTTGAGTTATATTGTGTTATGTCACCCCCATTCGGGGAGTATAACTGTATATTACCCTTATCTGTTAGATGTTATGACCTAGGACAGCGTTCTACCGCCGATGCTGCGGCGTAGGCTGGACGTACCCACGTCACGTGCCCTATTTCTAGGGTGCGGGTCGTGACACGTTTTTAGTGGTGGCCCATGCAGGTCGAGATATGTAGTGGTATTCGAACTAGAGTATCACTACAGCCTGCAGTAGGATTAGGATATATTTTTTAAAGGGTACTCAATCACAGTTAGGATTCCTTGAAAGATTCCTGGGACGACCCTTGAGAATCTTATTTAACTTCAATTTAAAGTCCTTTCCCTTGTTTCGTTCGCTCTCACTCCTTGATTATTGAATTTAATTTTGATGAATCGTTGTTGATTTTGATTTCCTATCGAGATGAATTTTATAGCCTGAGTTACGATATTTTCTGATAACATATATTGACGGGAATACAGGGATGGTAAAACGTCTACATGATTATGGAACCTGTAGTTTATCGCAGCCATGTTAGCTGGCGTGGCGGAAACATGGAGACCTGGCTTCGGATGTACGTATCTTGGTTATGAGATTTGGAATTTCTCGCAGCTATACTAGTCGGCATAGCGAGATTTCCAGACGACATGATTGTAAAGGTGCATACCCTAGTTATGGAATCTATCGTTATTCGCAGCCTTGCTTACTGGCATGGCGAGGACTCTGAGTAACATGATTTTGGATAGACGCATATGATTATCAGATTGTATCTTGAGAAGGTTTTAAACATATCATCTCTATCGTACCATTCTGTTGTATAAATTGCACCCCATCATCAAATAACTTAGGAGTAGGAGTAGGAGTATTGAGTAGGAGTAGCTTAGCTACTATTATAAGATTGTGTAACTTCTTGCAATAAATTCTTCCTAATATAATGAATTGGTGTTTCTGCTAGACCTTAACTTAGATTGATGTTATAGCTCTGGTTTCAAATAGTTCATTCTTTAAACAGATAGGCAGAACAGATTTTATTATTATTTTCTTCTTGCCATTGATTCTGGTATTACCCTAATATATAGTGGACACAGATACTTGCCTGACACGTATGCATACTACACTTGTTTACCAACCTATCTAAATGCATGTTAACATGTTTAATGTTAAGTTCTCAAATCCTAGTATTCCAATATAGTGCAGTATCAGTGAATAGTTCTATGTTCTCCATATTAAATTCGTAATTTAAATTTAAATTTCATGTTATTAGTTGCTTACATCACTACACATGTATGTTATATATAGGGCTTTATTTCAAAAAAAAATTGGTTAAGTTTTGTGTTGAATTGTCAAATCTGAGATTGCGTACATAGTAAACCCTTAACCTTGGATTCTAAGAGTTTAGTTCAAATTGCAGTTTTAAATTGTAATGTTTTAAGCCGTATACATGGTTGTGTGCAGGTATATAATGTTAGGTTCATACTCTTACATGTTAGGTTGTGGTTGTGGTGAACTTTGAGTTGGTTTTGATGTTCGAATTCTCCAAAATTTTGAAAACTGAATTCATGATTACATTTTTACACTGCTTCAATATGTGTAGTTCAATTTCAGATCTAATTTGTAATAATGAGCTAAACTGAATGACTGAACCCCTTTATTTCAAGTTTTAACCCATGTACACTTAACACTCTACACTAATGTTCACAGCTGCCATGAAAACCTAACCCTTCATCTCTATGTTATGTTCATGTAGCCATATAGGTATACTTATATATATGGTTAGCCATGTATGTTATGAATAAATAGCTTGTACCTTGTAGACTGCTTAACCAATATGCCATGAATAGTGTAACTTGATAACTATAGTTGAGACCCAAATCCTCCTATAACCCCTTCATGTATATGCCACAAACCACATGACCCTTGCTTAATGTTAGCTTTTCCTCTAACACTCTCTCTTCTATATATATTAGATTGTGATTGAATTCAATGCTTTGACTTTCGTTCTTTAAACTTTTGGTTTTGATTTTCTTAAATAGTACCCTTTATAGATGATTGGTAGTTGTCTTATTTTATTTTCTTAATAAATACCAGTTTTACAGATAGGATGGTAGACTGCTGTGCAGCCTTAATGATTGTTGTGTTTTTATCCCTTCCAGTATGGCACCCATGACCCGAGCCTGTCGCCTGAGAGCAGCTGCAGCTACTGATAGTGTGCTTCCACCTCCTATTGCTCAGGAGGTAGTAACCCCTCAGGCTGACCCAAGGGTAGTGGCACCTCCCGCCATCGAGGAGGTGTCAGCATCCTTACCAGAGAGTCTTCCTCCACCACCTGTTACTCAGGAGAGAGTGGCAGTCTCATCTGAGACCAAGAGTTCTTCCCCATCTCCTCCTCTGCCTCCAGGAGCAGTACCCCATACCATACCCTCGGCAGGTTTATTTCCTGACGGAGCTCAGATATCCAGACTTCTCCAGGATGTGTTGGAGACACAGAGAGTTCAGACTGAGATCCTAAAGGAGCAGGGTCGTGGAATCCAACTGCTGTGGGATTTGGTACATTCAGGAGGGGAGCCTAGTTCTAAGAGGCCGAGGAGCAGTGTATACCCAGAGCCCCATGAGCACCCAGACTATCAGCCTAAACCAGCCTACCCAGTCCAGACTCCTGTTCAGCAGAGGCCAGCTGAGAGAGTGCCTACCTTCACCTTCTGTAAGAAGCCTGGACATGTGTGGGACATCTGTAGGAAGAGAAGAGGAGTGTGCCTGTTGTGTGGGTCAGCTGCACACAGACTGCGAGACTGTCCTGCTGCACTTATCTCAGCCAGGACTCCGCCTTCGGGAGGGAGTTCCAGCCATCAGACCTAGTTGGAGGTGAGTCCTTGACCTATATCTTAGCCAGTCTTTGAAAATTTATGCACTCTACCATATTGTTGTATGTTTTGATACCTTGTGATTGCCTAGTACTGTAGCATGTTGGTGTAACTAGATGAGACCACAAACTGATACTATATGCCATGACCCCATAAGTTACATTTTCCAACTGAATGATTTAAATAGGTTCTGAGATTTTGATTGTGGGGGTTTGACCTAGGAGGGGTACGATCATTTTAATTTCGAGGACGAAATTTTTCTAAGGTGGGTAGGATTGTAACACTCAGTTTTCCAAATGAGAGTATTTTGGTCATTTTCAAAATTTTAGAATTTAATTTGAATTATTATTATTATTTATAATTATTGTGATTTTTGAGTGATTTTTAGAATAATTGTTTTTGGTGTTTAAAGACTTTGACTTAAGTTGACCTTGAAAACTAACCTAGTGGCTAACCTAGGTCTTGACTTTGTGATTAGGATTTGAAAACCTATGATGACTTAAGTTCATGAGGATGAACCCATTGGAATTAATTTGGTGAAATTAGGAGTTAGTTTCATATGGAAATGGCTTGTGAAGTCACAAGTCATTTTATGACTAATAGACTTAAAGCCCATAGGCCCACCAAGTAGATAACCCTAATTCTAATTAGCCCATGGCTGGACAAATGATCCTCCCCATCCTATTTAATCCCCTCCCAAAGTTAGGGCTAGCCTCCATTAGGAAATTTCACCAAGTTTAGAAAGAGGTAATGTTCCATCTTCATAAATTCATATTAAATCCAAATTAGGTCCTTTTTCCTTCAAACAAATTCCTATAGGCTCTAAATATTGTTCTCTTGCTGTTGGGATTGAGTTTTGATAGGGAGCACACAATTTGAGGAGCTTTGGTGCTTTGAAGGATCCTCTTCCTTGGTGTTTTTTTGGAGCTTGGAACATCAATAGGTATAATCCTTACCACTGCTCCTAAAACCCAGTAAAAATCATTTCTATGGTCCCCTAGCCCTCACCCAACTGTATGGGAAGCAAACCCTAGGTTTCGAGCTCGTTTCGTGTCCGTATCGGACACGTATCAGAGCTTGATCCAGGTGCTCGACGAAATGTCCCAAAGGACTGCTCGATCGAGTTTTCCTAATCTTTTTGAATGGAAAGTTAGATCTAAGTGTCGTCTAGGGTTTCCCAGTGTCCTGTGTTGATTTGTGAGTCGTGTCGTGTCGTGGGGAACACGGGACACGCGTGTGCGGGCGTGCGCGCGCGGCACTGTAGCTCCCCTGCTACTCGGGGGCTACTACGTGCTGGACACGCGACACGGATAAGAAACTTGGCCAGAGGTTAGGGGCAATGGCTGACACGAGGCTTGTCAAGTTTCACGAGTCCTCGTGTCGTGTCGGACACGTTCTTGGGTGTGCACGGAAAATGGCTATGTGCGTGCGTGGGCTGAGTGTTGTGCTATTTGGTTTAATCATTTTTAATGATTCAAGTTGTGTTTAGATGATTAATTAGATCTCAAATTAACATGCTATATCTCTGCTACACATTTGTTTGGGTTTTAAATGGTGTTGGGTTCGTATTTGAATAGAACAGTGTAAAAAGAACTCTGATACTTAAGATACTGTTTTTCCCCAGTTTTGAATGATTTGAAATTCCTATTCCTGTTATATTTTATCAATTAGATTGAACCCACATATCATGTTATATGTTAACTAAGTTCTAGACTCAATTATAACCTTTTGGGTAGTGAGTAGGGGATTTTGGCTGTTGGGTTCATTCGAAATGGCAAAATCTGAGATTAGTCTCAGTTTTCATCAAACTGAGAATGCATAAGGGGACTAACTGTGGTATAGAGAATAGTTTAACTCATTTTTTGTGTTCTTGCAAAACTGTGAATGAGATCCCTTAATGTATTGCAACCTGGACATGTTAATTGGTTATGTGTGATTCATGAGTTTACATTATTGGTCCAATGTTTTCTTAATAACTGTTAGTTTTTACTAAACCTGAGATATCTCATTTGAACTGTTAGATGTTTTATTCATGAATGTTAACCTGAGATTTAGTTCTCAGTCTCGCAATCCTGAGAATAGGATTTTCATAGTGTATTCATATGTTATTTAATCGATTCCTTTCATTACTTCACTGTTGCCTCATTGCCATGTTGTTTAACTGAGTTGGTTCTTAAAACCTGAAATTTGATATCCTATAAAAACCTGAGAATGGATTTAATATACTGTGTTCACTGTTTACCAACTATTTTCCTGTTTTCTGAGTTTGGGTAGGGACTGAATGAGGTTAGTTTGTAAACTGAGTTCCTTCCCTTTGTACTGACTGAATAGCTCCAAACCTGAGACATGGTTTTGTAGCCATTGCCACTGATTAGATATTAATCTGAGAATGGAATTGATATGCATTGTCTTTGTTATATTTACTACAAAACTGAAATATGAGATTTCATATGGGGCATGTCAATGTGATGTACAAACCTGTGATATCATTACCTTTGTTCCCTGTTAACCTGGGCATTAAGAGTCTAACCTGTGAACTAATTTCCTTCCTGCATATAACCTTCACTATAAAAACTGAATGGATAGCTCAATTGTTAACTGTTGGGTTCAATGAAATCTGAGTTTAAACTGGTTATTAGTTCACTGTTAATCTAAGTTTAATTTTTAGAACCTGTTATACTTGGACTGAAATCTGGGTGGTTGTTCTAGTGGCCTGCTTGCTATGTGTAAAACTGAGAATAACCTTGGGTTTGCATTGAACTGATTTCTTTCCTACAAATATTAGCCTTCACTGTAAAACTGGATGTGGATTACACTGTCACTTCATTAGATAACTGCCAACTGTTTTGAACATAGGATTTGGCCCTGTATTCCAGTCCTGCATACACACTCACTTTGTATTGATTCACTCACACACTTGGTATTGGCACACACTTGTATCAATGCACACACAACACTTGTATTTCCCCCTTGTATACCTATATATAACAATGCATGATTGTAGTGACATTAGTTCCTATATGCATATATTAGATGAATGTGATATAAGTGAATGGTACTTTGTGGTTGAATAGGCATTGTCATAGATACATATATATAGAGGCTTTCCTATTCATGTGTATGTGTGATCTATATATATATTGTATATATAGTGTGTGTAGTGTCTTGATATGTGATATGGGTTATAGAGTGAGATAGAGGTCCTAATAGGCTATTTAGCCATAGTACAACTTAGAGTAGATTGTTAGAACCTAGAATGGGTTAGTGAGACTTAGATTTGACTTGGTTGACCTAGTTTGACTTCTAGGGTTGACCAGAGTTGACCAAGAGTTGACTTTGGTTTAGATTGACCTAGATTCATGTAGAATGCATTGTAGTGCATATTATTACTATTCTGGACTCGTTGTGACTTGTGCTGTTCTAATAGGAGCCAGACACCACTCCTCGGACATTATTTTCATCTCAGACTTTCAGTTAGCAGGCGAGTACATTCTCTGATCTTTTCATACTTATCTGGATTATATTCTTGCTCTAGATTACTCTACTTGATGCTGACACGTATCTTCACAGATTAGTACTATATGGATCCTTTCCTGAGATGTTATCCCTTTACGGGTGCATCGGGTATTTCATGTTTATGTACTTTATCATGTGCATCAGGTACTCCTTGTACTCGTACTAGTTCCTGTTTTTACATGTTCTCATGTGCTTTCACGTGCCTCATGTACTACTCATTACATGAGTTCACGTATCTTAGTTGTATTCATGTGCTTATAACGTAACTTGAATGGATCCTTGTGTACTGGTTGGGGCGGGGTGAGTAGAATTGGTTATGTGAACATTATCCCCAATAGCTGTATAAATGTGCCTCCTTATTTGTATTCATGTGCCCCCAAGCCGTTTACATAACCATTATGCTCTAAATCACGTAGCCACTTACAGTCTCTACTATCATGTATTTACTTTCAGTTACAAAATATCTCCTGTTTACTCGTACTTCCTTTTCAGCACTTCCTGTATTTTACTCTATTGCATGATTTATACTCCTAACCTGCTATGAACTGTTTTGAGAGATATGTGCTCGTTCCCGTCCTGACTGGACCTGTTGAAAATTTTACAGTGAATGATGAGGCTCTGGTGTCTATCCCTCTCGGTGCAGCGTTAGACATCACTAGTGACTTGGACCTGCTAGCAGTTGGTGTTACTTTCATTAGTTTAGGATTATCTTACTATTTTGGGATTACTGTACTAGACTTTGAGATATTCTGAGATGTATTTCTTTTAGTCACTTAGATTCTGGATTTGTATCTCTGTGATGTTACATTCCTGGATGTTATCTATCTTTATCTTTCTATCTCATTCCTGTTCTATCCTAGATGTGGTTGAGTTATATTGTATTATGTCACCCCCATTCGGGGAGTATAACTGTATATTACCCTTATCTGTTAGATGTTATGACCTAGGACAGCGTTCTACCGCCGATGCTGCGGCGTAGGCTGGACGTACCCACGTCACGTGCCCTATTTCTAGGGTGCGGGTCGTGACACATTTCACTTACATAGCGTATCATATGCTTCTTTGATTCTTTGATCACTTGTGACATATACCCATATGATCACAGAGTCTTCTCTGAATCATTATCCCATTTATGGGACTACTATGTATCACCCTTCGGGGGCTTATCACCTTTCGGAGGCTTATCACCTTTCGGAGGCTTATCACCCTTTGGAGGCTTATCACCTTTCGGAGGCTTATCACCTTTCGGAGGCTTATCACCTTTCGGAGGCTTACCACCCTTCTGGGGCTGTTACATAGAATCATAACATAACCTGTTTGGATCCTTGTGTATTAATTGGGGGTACGGGGGAGTATAAATAGCCATGTGAACAATTCCAAAGTAGAATAGCCATGTACGCCTCTTTAGTATAGCCCTGTACAAATCAAGTCGTTCACATGTCGACTTTGTGCTCTAAATCACTAGTCACTTATAGCTCTCTACTTATAGTAGATATTTCTATTACAGTTATCTCTCTGTTTACATACTGCATTTCCTTCAGTATCTATATCTTACTTTACTGCATTATTATATTTTCTAACCTGCTATGAACTGTTGAGATGTAATGTGCTCGCTCCAGTCCTGACTGGACCCGTTGATAAATTTTACAGATAGCCTGGAGGTTGCCTGCTAGCCTAGAGGAGACAGTAGAGGTTGCATAGATAGCTAGAGTTTTTGCTTATAGTTTATTTTCAGTCATCTTGAGTTGTATTTATGGATTACTGTATTTGAGTTTTGAGATATATTCTGAGTTTGTATCTTAGACACTTAGACTTCTATCTGTTGTATCTCTTTTCGATTTCATGTTTTATCTATCTTCCTTTATGCTATACCTTAGATGTGATTGAGTTTACATTCTGCTATGTCACCCCCATTCGGGGAGTATAAACTGTTTAGTCTTATACTGTTAGATGTATTGAGACCTAGGACAGCGTTCTACCGCCGATACTGCGGCGTAGGCTGGGCGTTGTTACGTTCTCGTGCCCTAACTCTAGGGTGCGGGTCGTGACATATTTTTAGTGGTGGCCCATGCAAGTCGAGATTGTGTAGTGGTATTCGAACTAGAGTACCACTACAGCCTGCAGTAGGATTAGGATATATTTTTGAAGATACTCAATCACAATTAGGATCCCTTGAGAGATTCCTGGGATGACCCTTGAGAATCTTGTTTAACTCCGATTTGAAAACTCTTTTCTTTTTCCTTGATTTGATTTATCTTTACTTTCTGCTATTGAATTTGATTTTGATGGATTATTATTGAATTTGAGTTTGTATTTATTGATTTTGATGAATATTGTTGAAATTTGAATCTTGATGTTAGCTATAGCATCCGAGTTTGTAGTTATATGATTTGAAGGATTTTGTTCATTTCTGAATTTTGATGTTCGTTGATAAATTTGATTTTATTTTTGTATTCATTGTTGATTTAATTTAATTTTTGGCAAGATGAAATTATATGGGCTAGGTCATCTAAGTTATGGAAATCTTGTCTTCTATAGTCACATTAGCCAGCATGGTGAGGATATATAGTCTGATTTTGGATATATTTCTCGGGTGTGAAAATTTAAGATTTTCGCAGCCAAGCTAGCGGCATCGCGAAAATGTTAAATACCATGATTCTAGAGGTATGTGCATAAGTCAAGGACTCTGTGATTATCGTAGCCTTGCTCACTAGTATGACGAGGATTTAGAGTACCATAATTTTGGATAGACGCATATGATTATCAGATTGTACCTTAAATATTTTCGAACATGTTTTTGCTACTTTTGTTTCAGTCATTCAAAAAAAAATGGGTCCCTATTTTAAATAGATAAGCAGAACAGATTCTATTATCATTCTTTTCCTGCCAATATTTTTACTACCATCATTCCTTGTCTTATATATATGTCCTGATTATATCAATTCCCTGTCTCGTATATAATTTTGTCAGCTATACATTGACAACTCTTGAATCTTCATATCATTTTGCCTGAAAAATGTTAAGGAAGTGACGTAAATTATGTAGCTCAGAGAAGACGTAACTGGTTATTTTATGATGATCTAAAGGAAATCAAATGTGGAGTGTTCCATATGGAAACTTGAGATAGAAATGTGGTAAAGGTCTCGAATAGAATAAAGAGATGTATACTGCCAATCTGGAAACAATTACATTTAGAGAAATTTTGGGGTTATGAGATAGTTTATAGGTGTATTCAAAACTAAAGAGGATATCAGAGGTCAACCTAGTTTTGAGAACTTAGAAAATCTTGGTTATTGATTCTGGGGAAAACTTTTACTCTGAGGCTATGTAGAAGGTTAGTAATGGAAAAGAGAAGTTAATTGTGTTTAATAAGGATATTAAACAAGATGTTGCGAGGAAATGACTAGGGATAGAGAGAGCACAAAGTTATTGAAGTTTAGAGATTGTTGTGAAATATTTTTAGGAGAATAATATTCAAGGGTGTATGTCGAAGAAAATACGGAAGTTGATTTTATGATGAAAGATAAGTTTTGTAATGCCTAGAGATTTAAATTAAATAATACGAGGAGAACAATTTGAACAAGTTCAAGGAATTCGTAAACGGGATTTAGAGGTTTTGGGTCAAATTTAAGACAAGGTGAAAGAACTTGGAAATTTAAATAAATGGTTAATGTTGATTCCTAAATGTGAGGGTTGTGCTTCAAGAGTGATGTTTGAAAATTGGGAATTGCCTACGGTAGTCATGGTAAGGGTTTAAGTAAAGGTTAAATTTTCATATGGAGACTGGTGAGGTAAAGATATGATTGGCAAGTTATGACCAGATGAACTTAAGAGTATCAGAAGCAGATGACTAACTCGATCTTCATTATTTTTGTGTATTAATTACCACCTCTTGAACTCCCACTTTCTAATTAAGATCCTTGACGTTCCTTATCGTGACTTTGACGTTCCTTATCGTGACTTTGATATTCGGAATGTAATACTAGCTGTTACCCTCCCACAAATCTTATATGTAAGACCTAGACGAGCTCACCTTCGTGTAGGTATATCATGTCCCACTAAAACCTGTCTTCTTGTACTCTATTTTCTTGATATGATTTTCTAGTCAACTGGCTAAACTATAACCTCTACCAATATACTAAATTTCTTCTTATTTCAATTAGAAATCCAGCCTTGACTCAATTCTTTCGACCCGACATGTGATGGTGTTCTGCTTGTTTCCTTAGATGCTTAACCTTGTACCTTATCTGATTACTTGACCCGTTGGTTAAGAAACTTGGACTGTGTAATTCCTTTCATCATTACCACCCTTATATCTTGTGCTGCTAAATTAGCCTTAGTTTTGCAAGCTTATCTATTTTCGAGCTTGGTCATGACATATTTTATTGGGTGGCCACCACTAACATATTGTCTAATCAGAACCGGTACATGATGGTCTGATCAACCTATTGCACTTTCGTTCGCTTTTTTCATGTATCAATCTACGAGAATGGAGACATAGTTAAACTTAACCCTAGAGTCTCATTCGCGACATCCTTGACAATTCTCCTTGAAATCTTTTCATCGCCTATGAACCTCGTATTCGTACTCAGTCGAATTAAATTTAATCATGACCTGAACCTCCATCATTAGATGCTCGTGCTCATACTTTGATTTCATTGATTTTCCTTCTTGCCCAAATCTTGTTTTATCCCGAAATTGATCAACTTAGATCGTGTCAAGACAAAAATCTACTTGTGATTTGTTGTGCCTAAATTTTTAATTTTTGCCATTTTATGGAATAGTAACCTTTTAATAATTTCTTAGTTGCTTGTTAATGACCAATTTTCATATAGGATGGTAGACAGCCCTACAACCTTGATGATTGTTGTTCCCTTACCTTCCCAATTAGGATACCCTAGATTGTTTGTGTGTTGATACCATAGTACTGTTTTGACCTAGAATGATTAGTGTACCTAGGTGAGACTTCCAACTGCTACGGTATGCCCTGACCTTGTATACTATTTCTTCAAATTGCATGATTTAGATAAAAAAAAAATTTAGACCTTGATTGTTGGGAAATAGGGACGTCATTCCATTAGTATCAGTTGTAGATATATATGGGTTAGTCCTTGATGTGGGGATGTGTGTCTATAAACATGTAGCTTAGGAGATTTAGGAGAGATTATAGTATCAGCCTTGATAGGATGTACTAGTCTTTTGGTGAGTATAAATGTGTTATGAGAGATAGGGGCCTATATGTCTTAGTAATGCATCGTTCCTATGGTAATAGAATGTATTAATAGATGGTTAATAGGAAGATAATAGTTTGAGCATACCTATAGCCTATGATCAGTTCCTTTTCATCCTTAGTTAAGACCACTTTAAAAGAGGTCCAGTCCCTTGGATATAGGTTCCAGTCCATATTCTATTGAAGTTCCATTACCGCCGTACAGCAGAGTAGTATTGGAGGTATTCCTAGATTGACACTTTTTAGATGTCCGTTTATTATTCCAGTGTTAGGAAGTGTTACCTTAGATATTGGGTAGGTCAGAGGCTCTAGAAGGAGTACTATCGATCTTAAATTTCAAGGACGAAATTTTTCTAAGGTGGGTAGAGTTGTAGCACCCAGTTTCCCAAATGAGGATAATTTTGAAATTTTGTGTTTATAATTATTTTAATAATAATATTTAATTCATGATATGATTTTTGGTGATTTTAAATCATTTTAAAATTATTTAAATCAATGACTTGTGGTTTTGACGTTTTGCTAGTGAAACTCTAGAGACTGTTTGACCTAGAGCCTAACCATGTGATTATGATATTTTAATGTCATTTTTGGCCTAAGGATATTTTTTTGCATTTGACCTCTTTGAATTATTTTGATATTATTTTATTATTTATGATATTGTTTTGGGGTTATTTGAGTCGGGTTCGAATTTCAACTCAATCCGACTTGAAACGGGGACCCGGGGGTAGTTTGACTCTAGTGGGACCCACACACTAGTTAGACATGGCCCACATGACATTAATTTTAGTCCACATAATAGAAATATTTTAGTTAGAGGTTAGACTAATTATTATGGATAAGGTTAGTGTGATTAGAGACTTTAGAATGACTAATTTAGCCCCAACCAATTAGCCCTTTCCTAATACTCATAGAATAGGTTAGTGGGGGCATTTTGGACCTTACCATAATAGGACAAATAGCCCCATATGGCCAGCCACTTTGGGAGAGGATAGGCTCAAGTTCATTTCATTATTCTCATCCACACTCTCTCTCTTGTTCTTCCCCAAATTCCTAGAGAGCAATCCCTAGCAATTTCTCCACCAAATCCTTCCATTTCACCACCAAATCTTCTTCTTTCCTTCTCCATTCTAGTCAAGGAGGAAGCTACCCAAGTTTGGAAGGATTCGGAGCTCGTTCGTGTCCTTTTGGAATCTCTACGTGTCGGTGTCGCTCCGGAAAGACTTTTCTTCGATTCGATCTACCGGGAGGTATAAATCCCTTCTCCTTTTCATTTTCTCATGCATATAGGTCTATTTTGAACACATAGGAATGACCCCCATGGTTATATCTCCATTTGTGTCCATTTTGTGTCCATTTGGAGGTCATAGGAGTGTCCTTTGTGTTGTGGTTGTGTCCATGTGGGAAAATCCCAAATTTGGACACACTAGTGTTGTTATTATGTATGAATGAATTATTATAGGTTTAATCTCATATTTTTGTATTGGAGATGTGTTCTATAGTGTCTCATATATATATATATATATATATATATTAGTGTAGAGAGTGAGTTCTTGATATATTATGTTATATACTTGTGTTCTTTTGTCTCAAACTACCTAAATCCGTCATGATTTTTATCCACGTTTTTAATTTTAGCCCTAACTTAGAAATATCATAACTTCTAGCTCAAAGCTCGGTTTAATCTCCTATTTTTTTTAAAAGAAGCGTATTGAAGTTAGCTTTCAAAAAACATGTATTAATAGGCCTAATTCTTTCTGTAACTCTCTGGAGAATTATTTGAGTGTCAGCTGTACGAAAGACAAACGCGTTCTCGGTGTTTTCGCGATTCCGGGAGTTTCCGGAAACGAAAACGCGATCCGTTTGAAGTTTCGGAAAGCTAACACATAGATCTATAACATACTTTAATCCTAAATTTTAATTCATGCTGAGATGGTACAGTATTTATTATTAGTAGGAGTTACTATTCGGTATATGCATTTTGTGCACCCTTGTGCGTAATATAATGTTCTATTTGATTTTAATCCATGTTAATGTATATATATTATGTAATTAAATAGAGAATGCAAGCATGAGTAAATGGTTAAATAAATGATGTATGAGATGTAAGTATCCTATCTAATGTAAGCATGTATAAGTATGGCTTGTAATGAATATGTAGGTTCCATAGTATGTAATGTATGGTGCATATAGTAGTGCAAGAGAATAAATGAATGATGAATGAATGCAAGCATGAATGTAATGTAATAATAGATGTAATGTATGCAATATACAAGTTAATGAGATGTAATGTTCTATGTTAACACATATCCTATATTACCTCATGTACCCCCTTACACTATGTTGACACTATCACACTTGACATATTGTTCACTTACACTTTGACACTCTTTGATATGTATACACTATGTATGCCCATTTAACCCTCACTTGCCCCTTTGCCATGTTCACATACACACACATAGCCTCTTAAATAAGTATTTATGAATATAGTTAACTTAGCTATGTATGTATATTATATATATGTTAGCATATTGTGTTGTAATATATAAGTTTATATAACCATTTGAAATGCCATGATTATAGACCTAATATTGAATACCAATATATGGATGTGTATATATGTGCAGACATATATAGCTTAAAGTAATAGATTACCTAGAGTATATCCAATGTGAATTCTTGCCTATTTGAGTATTGAATAATTGCTTGCTATATAGAGTTGGGTGTATGTTGGCTTGTATAGCCTTATATTAATGTGTGCTTGCTAGGATAGTCTTGGTTAGGCCTAGTAAGACTTACTGGGTTAGGACATGACCTAGTTTGACCTAGTTTGACTAGTGCAGTTGACCAGAGTTGACC
This sequence comes from Iris pallida, assembly GCA_029216955.1. NCBI lineage: Eukaryota > Viridiplantae > Streptophyta > Magnoliopsida > Asparagales > Iridaceae > Iris > Iris pallida. The sequence goes on from JANAVB010041620.1 coordinate 21,014,979, forward strand.
AAGGATTGACTTTGGCCTAGTTTGACCTAGATTCATGTAGAATGCATTGTAGTGCTTTATATTACCCTTCTGGACATGTTATGACTTGTGCTGTTCTAATTAGGAGCCAGACACCTCTCCTCGGACAGTATCTTTACCTTGGACATTCAGATATCAGGCGAGTACATTCTCTGATCATTTCATATCCTGCTTAGAATTATTTCCTGCATTAAATTACTTTACTTGATACTGTCACGTTGGTCACACGGATTAGTACAATATGGATCCCTACCTGAGATGTTATCCCTTCAGGGAGCATCGGGTACTCTATGCTCTGTGCGTTTCACTTACATAGCGTATCATATGCTTCTTTGATTCTTTGATCACTTGTGACATATACCCATATGATCACAGAGTCTTCTCTGAATCATTATCCCATTTATGGGACTACTATGTATCATCCTTCGAAGGCTTATCACCTTTCGGAGGCTTATCACCTTTCGGAGGCTTATCACCCTTTGGGGGCTTATCACCTTTCGGAGGCTTATCACCTTTCGGAGGCTTATCACCTTTCGGAGGCTTATCACCTTTCGGAGGCTTACCACCCTTCGGGGGCTGTTACATAGAATCATAACATAACCTGTTTGGATCCTTGTGTATTAATTGGGGGTATGGGTGAGTATAAATAGCCATGTGAATAATTCCAAAGTAGAATATCCATGTACGCCTCTTTAGTATAGCCATGTACAAATCAAGCCGTTCACATGTCGACTTTGTGCTCTAAATCACTAGTCACTTGTAGCTCTCTACTTATAGTAGATATTTCTATTACAGTTCTCTCTCTGTTTACATACTGCATTTCTTTCAGTATCTATATCTTACTTTACTGCATGATTATATTTTCTAACCTGCTATGAACTGTTGAGATGTAATGTGCTCGCTCCAGTCCTGACTGGACCCGTTGATAAATTTTACTGATAGCCTGGAGGTTGCCTGCTAGCCTAAAGGAGACAGTAGAGGTTGCATAGATAGCTAGGGTTTTTGCTTATAGTTTATTTTCAGTCATCTTGAGTTGTATTTATGGATTACTGTATTTGAGTTTTGAGATATATTCTGAGTTTGTATCTTAGACACTTAGACTTCTATCTGTTGTATCTCTTTTCGATTTCATGTTTTATCTATCTTCCTTTATGCTATACCTTAGATGTGATTGAGTTTACATTCTGCTATGTCACCCCCATTTGGGGAGTATAAACTGTTTAGTCTTTTACTGTTAGATGCATTGAGACCTAGGACAGCGTTCTACCGTCGACACTGCGGCGTAGGCTGGGCGTTGTTACGTTCTCGTGCCCTAACTCTAGGGTGCGGGTCGTGACAGAAACAAACCCACTTCTCTATTTCTTCGACTATAATCAAACCCACATTGAATGTATCAACATAGAACATAGCATCCGAAAACCCAAAATCAAAATTTCCATATGCCAACAAGGATACATATCCTGTTCGAAAGGCTAGTCCCAAAAACAAAAGGAAAAAAAGGAGACAGAAGAAACCAAAACTGTGTACAATAGGAAACAACACAATTTAGTGCCTATTCCAGAAGAAAAATAATCATCTCTGTATCAAATCCATCAAAACCAAGAATTTCACAAATAAACGTCCTAAAAATTTATAGAATTCAGTCTATAAAAAATAGTTCACATTAATTGTTTAGTTATAAATAAATCATATTAACTAATTAAATAATTAGTTAATTTAAAAAATAATTAATAGATTATTTACAAACGAATTATACATTTCAATTTTGAGTCGTTTGGAAACCATTATATCAGTAGAATAGATGTTAACGTAACACTATTATTATCAGAGATCCCACTAAACAAATTCTATTATAATAAAAGCATGACACAACAAGAATAAAACTGTAGTATAATGTAATTCTAAATAATGAATGGCAAAGTGTTGCATGTTATTATAATTTTAACTGACCACATAAAGAAAATTAGATGACACATTACAAGAATAGAAAAGAAATGATAATCCTTCAATTTGAATTTCACAAATAAACTAACCTTTACACAAACACCTACAGGAAGATGGCAATTTCACAAAACCCTTGCACATTCATGACACAAACACCAACTACAAGGCCCAAAAAAAAAATTTATGCATAGAAAATAGGAGAAGATGGCAATTTCACAAAACCTACAGGAACAAAATCATCTCCATCGAATCAAATTCTGCAAATAAATAATAAAGCTTACAAATTTTGAAGTTCAAAAGTACTTGAACTCCCCTAAGTGAACCATAGCCATTCATCCAACAGAAAAACTAACAAACCCATTTCAATTCCTACATTGAAGACAGACAGCATAGCATCCAAAAACCCACAAGGAATGCCAAAGTCTTGCCATAATGAAAACAAACCCACTCCAGTTCCTTGACCACGAACCACATTGAATATATCTTAGCATCCAAACACCACACACCATACAGAAATGTTGCGTATTTTATAATGTCTGTGTCGTATCTAACGTCTATTCTCGAGTGTTTGTGCCGTGTCCGATACGTGTTTGTGACATTCACAATATCAATACCATCCAAAAGACCATTAGCATGCAAAAAAAGAGAACTCATCTTGGCTACAAATTAAACAAGCCCACTCCATTACTTGTTCAACTACAAAAACCACATTGAATGTATGAATACAGAGTAAAACATCCAAAAACTCAGTTGTAGAAGGACTTATTTTGCCACAACGAAACAAACACACTTCTCTATTTCTTCGACTATAATCAAACCCAAATTGAATGTATCAACACAGAACATACATCCAAAAAAGGAGGGACTCATTTTGGCCCATCATAATGAAAAGAAACAAACAAAAGCCACATAAAGATCTCTTCCACTACAAACCCCCCACATTGAAGAAAGCCGAACCAACAGCAGATAACAAAGAGAATACAAACACATCCAAAAAAGAGTTTGTAGCGAGAGAAAAATCCTAAGTGAACCCTTAGTTGCAATGCACAGAGAAAAACCCTAAGTTGACGAACAAAGTTGCCACCAAAAAAACCCTAACGTGAAGAACGAACGAAGTTGGCACAAAAAAACCTAGGCATAAAATTGAATTTCAGAGAGAAAAAAGTGAAGGCATTATACCGCACGGTGAAGATCGAAGTTGTCGCATTGTGAAGAATGGTTAGGGTTTTCTCCAGCACGAAGTTGTTGAAGCCTAGGATTTTCTCCAGAGCAGTTTCAAAGTGGAGGGGTTTTCTCCAAAGCGGTTAGGGTTTTCTCTAGAGCAGTTTCTGAGAGGGAGAGAGGAGGGGTTTTTTGAGAGGGGCAGAGAGGAGGGGTTTCTGAGAGGGGGAGAGACGAGAGTTTCTGAGAGGGGGAGAGACGAGGGTTTCTGAGAGAGCGGGGGAGAGAAGTCGAGAGTTTCGAAGAGAGCGGGGGAAAGAAGAGAAAGAGAGCGGAGGAAAGAAGAGAGTTTCATTCTTATGGGCCTCAAAATTATTTGAGGTAGACCGTCATTAATTTTAAGAACTTTGATACAATTACCATAATGGCAGACGATAAAACTGTGGCAACTTTCCTGCATATACAATAGTTAACGGTTATTATCAAAACGTCAATATAAAAGATGCTCTTTCTTGACGAATCCTTCGAAACCGTCAACATACATGCTATAAAATTGCTAAAGTAACAAAAAAATGTCATCTCTTGACGTAAGCCTTAAAACGTCAAGATAAACCCTATTGTTGACGGTTTTCGATGACCGTCAACTTATAAACCGTCAAGAATCATCATTTTTCTTGTAGTGAGGGGTTCTTGACTTCAGAAGTCTGCTTCTGGCGTAAGTTAGCCACTGGCGCAGGTTGTTTGCATTTTGCTAAAGTAGGTATTGACTAGCGCCGGTTGAGATAAGTGTGCAGATCAAACAGGTCTGCTACTTGTGTATCTGTCTGAGATACTAGCAGTTTACCCTGCTTGGATCTTGAGATACGCAAGGTTGGAAGATCTGTAGTTGTATTTTTAGGATTTGGTAGAATTTCTTTTTGTGTTGCGCAACATGTTCTTATGTGCTTGGCCTGGCGCAACTGGGTAACAGAAAGTTCAGTTTGAACAGAACTGACTTTCTTAGCAGAGATTTGATAGTCTCAGTTCAGAGGAGTAGAGTTCCTGCATGTAACGCCTGTAGTTCGTATTACGTATTTTGGTATACGTGTATGTAATCTCAGACTTGTATATAGACTCGTCCTGATTGGCTAGCTTTGGGTTCTGCATTGGCATGAGTTAGTTAGCATTCATGGTTATGGCATGCATCGGGATCGGTTGGGTTCGGCTTGTTTGGTTCTGTTTGGGTTGATATGCAAACCCCTACCTACCACCCTTCATCATTTATTAACCCCCAACAACCCTTCTCTCTCTCTCTCTTCATTCATTACACATTTACTTCTCTTCTTTTTCCTCGTCTCCTTCTCCACCGAGCACCCAGTAGGCAAGTACTACTTGCTTCATGGAGGAACTCAAATTTTGTTGTTCCATTGTCTTCCTCACGAGATTCTAAAATACTTTAGTACTTAGCATTTTTAGTTTCCATGGTTCATTTCATGTAGATCTAAGCTTGTTGCATTTTTTGGATTTCTTAGTTTTGATCTACTATACTGGCTTGTTTTCGAAAACTGAGAGTTCCATTGGTAGGCATTCTGGTATTACGCAAGATTGGTTTTGGAACAATTGGATTTCATCGTGTCCTGACCGAGATGAGATTTTCTTGAGCTTTTATGCCTGCTTGTATCGGCCTTGGGGAGAAGATAAAGTTTTACGCACACGTTCTCACGTGTTAGCGTAGTATTTAGTTTTACGCCCACATTTTACGTGCCAGCGTATCATTTGCTCTCTATACGCACACGTTTTACGTGCTCGCGTATTATTGACCTTTTACGCACACGTTCTCACATGACCGCGTAATCCATTCTGCGCCGAGTTCAATTGAACTTTACGCGGGGGGCCTTCTCGCTTGCGTAGACTTCCGCTCGCGTAGATCCTCCTGCTGCATGGAGTCTCGCTAGCGTAAAAGTGCCTCGCGCGTAGAGCCTCGCTCGCGTAATCCTGCTCGCGTGCAGCCTTGCTCGCGTAGAGCTACCTATCTCTAGGTCTTGCCCACGTGGAGCTATTTTTACGCTCGGGGTCTCCTTGGCCTAGCGTAGTGTTGCCCACGTAGAATCTTGAGCCCCTTCCCTTAGCGTAATCTATTGCTTTTATATTCTTACATCTTTTGTCATTAACTTGATAATCACGAATTGATTGACATGATTGGAAAGACAATTGTACATGAGATGGTGTGACAAGTAATTGACATGACATGACAAGGCATGACAAGTAACATGACATGGTAGTGGCCCGTCGTGGCGCACTCTTGATAAGTAAACCTGACATGATATACCTCGATAAGCTGTTGCGACGGCTAGCATGACATGACAAGAATGATTGACCTGGACACCGTCGATGATTGTGTTTGTACAAATGAACCAGTATTGTCTTGCATCAAGTCTAGGGCAGGGACCCCTGAGTACCACGGTCATGGGGCACCTACTGAAATTGACTAAGGCTAATAACTAGAATAATCCAGTAGTCATGAAGAGATTTTACAGCTACAGGCAATCCCGTTATCTGGGTGCGCTAGTAGATTTGTAGCATGCCGACGAGTAAGGAATATTTCCAGCATACTGTCATGTGTTGCACCCTTCTTGAACGAATATTCGACCTGGATAACCTGGATAGTCTGCAGGGCTTGTGGCTGTTGGAGTAATCTCACTGCATCTTGTTAGTAACTAGGCCTGTGATAACCCTAGTTAGTTAAAGTATCAAGCCGTACTCATTGCTTGGCCGTGATTGATTGGATGGAGTTTAGCCTAGTTTAGTCTTGTCATGTTCCTGTACAAGATTATAACATGACCTGAATGCTTGTGCTTTATTTTATTGATAAATGGTGGGAAACCAAGTTCTGTTCATGCGGGGTTACAATCCCGATCCTTGTTTGGTTTAAGGGTTATAACTTGGTTATCTGAATAGTTCCATGGTTATCTTATTGTGTATCATCATGATTTTTCCATATCTCTAGTCCTTTATTATATGTTATTATGTTTTATGCTAATTGCTGATTTTAGTTCTTAAGTGAAGCCTCCTTTGTGGCACTTGCTCTTTCGGGGGTCTGACCCAGCTGGTTTTGTATGGCCAGGTACCGGAGTAACTCCAGAGGATCTCCCTACCTTCTATCCAGATGGTGACCACCAGGCGTGACCAAGGCAACGAGTGGGTTTTCCTTTTATTCTTCCACTTTATTGTATAAATATTCTTTTGAGGTGTTTAGCCGGCAAGCACGTGTTAGCTCGTATTGCACTTTACTTACTGTCTACCTGCGGACTGTAACATGATTGGCAAATTCTATGGTTGATCATGTATGACTGAAACTCTTTCTAGTCTTCACATTTTGTATGACTAGCTCTATGATCATCCAAATATGTAATGTATGGGACGTCTTACTATTGTATATTTGGTACTTTGACATCTTGTACTATTATTACTTGCTTGAGATTGAGACAATAGGCTTGTTCATGACCATAAGAGACTGATGGCTTGTAGTTAAACCCTCATGCATCTAGACATCCGTGACCGTATAGCGAGGTGGATTGCACTTCAATATACGTAGCTGGCTATGTATGCCTCCGCTCTCCAGTATTCTGGTTCTGGGGCGTTACATGGTTTAAGTGGTGGCCCATGCAGGTCTTGTGAATCAAGATATGTGGGGGTTTACCAAATAGATGTCTCAATCAGCACTCGCCCTTGATCTTTGCTCGTATCCTCTGAATCTCTGAATTCTTGACCTGATCACATGCTTGTATCCTTGATTTGTCCTGGTCCTTCCTTATTGTTCACTATGTCGTCTTCTTCAGCGGCATTGTTCCTGGTCCTACCGAACGGCAAGACGGAGCACCTCCCGTGGACCCGCAGCAACCTGGAGATCAAGCCCAGCATTCAGTGGTAGCCCCCAGAGTCATACCTACTGGGAGTCAAGAGCCACCAGTTCAACCAGTCCAGCCTGCAGAACCTGATGACGGCACCTTGGTGGGTCTCATCAGGATATTGTTAGCATCTCAAGATCGTCGGGGCGATGCCCTGCACCAGGCAATACAAGATGCTTTGAACAGAGACGGTCATCAAGGAACCAGGCAGCCAACAGCTTCAAGCGCTTGAACCCTCCCTTCTTCGATGGTAGCGAAGATGCTATTATCGCAGATGCTTGGCTGCAGGATACAGAAGTGATTCTAGAAGCGGCAAAGACGCCTGAGAATGAGAAGGTGGCGGTAGTACGCCTACAGTTATTGGATCTTGCCCGCAGCTGGTGGACGGTGCAGGCTGTTGGATTAGTGGTTCCTGTTGCATGGGAAGTATTTTGTGAGAGATTCCAGACCAAGTACTTTGATGCTGTAGCTCGATACGATCTACAGACGAGATTCACCAATCTAAAGCAGATGGATAGGACGGTCGACGGATATGCGACCGAGTTTTTGAGGCTGAGTCAGTTTGCTCCCACCTTGGTAGCGACCGAGTTCGACAGAGCCTAGCAGTTCCAGCAGGGGCTCCATCTAGAGATTTTATTGGCGGTGGAGAAGTTTGAGCACCAGACTTTTGATGCAGTGTTGAGAGCGGCCAGGAGGCACGAGTATACCTTCCAGAGGATCGTGGACAGGACAGGAGGTCGGAAGCGATCTCATGGCCAGATGAATCAGTCTTCAGTACCAGCCCCAGCAGCTAGGGCTTTGACCATTGGAACTCCGAGGCGGACGGCCTCAGTGACGTCGGTTCAACATTCAACCCCGACGAACCCTCAGCAGCAGAAGCACTCTTCCGCAGTAGGATGTTCACATTGCGGGAATCTAGGACATGTGGTGGCAGAATGTCGCAGAGCACAGGGATTGTGCTTGGCTTGTGGAGCACCGGACCACAGGATTGGAAACTGCCCGAACAGGGAGAGTTCCTCTTCTTCGACCTTTTCTAGTCCTTCGGTGAGAGGACCAGCACCAGTCCAGCAACAACAACAGTATCAGCCTCAGAGGCCATTGCCGCCTCACTCCCAAGCATTCCAGCAGAAGAACCCCCAGCAGTATGCACAGGCCCAAGTCCTGATTCAGAGCAGACAGAGAGATTTTCAGCAGAGGTGACCCGTACCCAGAGGACATGGTCAGGCGATGGCGATGACCGTAGAAAAAGGATTGGCACCAGGTGAGGTAGTGGCAGGTACTATTCTCGTCAAATCCTTCCCAGCATTAGTATTATTTGATTCTGGTGCATCGCATTCATTCATGTCTGTACGATTCGTGACACGGATAGGACTAGAGCCCGAGTCATTATCAGTAAGGCTCAATATACTTACTGGTAACAGTCTTGCGTGAGTAGATAGAGTGTTTTCCTCGTGTCGGATCGTAGTTAGCGGTTGAGAGTTCCCCGTTAGATTGATAGAGTTTCCGATAGCCGATTATGATGTGATCTTAGGGATGGATTGGTTAAGGAACCAGTATGCTAGGATAGACTGCCATGTTAGCAGGATTATTTTTAGCATTCTAGGCGAGCTAGAGTTTTTCTTTTCCCGAGGCGAAGTTGAACCTTCTCCACCAGTATTGCGGATGGCAGTAGCAGCAGTGCAGTTACCCCGGATAGTCGAGGATTTCAAGATGTTTTTCCAGAAGAGCTTCCAGGAATACCGCCAGAGCGAGAGATCGAGTTTACTATCGACTTGATCCTAGGGACAGCCCCAGTATCGGAGAGAGTCTACAGGATGGCACCGTCAGAGTTAGAGATATTGTACATGATGATTGAAGAACTCAGGACCAAGAGATTCATTCGTATAAGTGGATCGCCTTGGGGAGCCCCGATGCTTCTTGTGAAAAAGAAGGATGGTATGTCCAGATTATGTGTAGATTATCGTACCTTAAACTCAGTGACAATCAAGAACAGATACCCTCTCCCGATGATAGATGACTTGTTTGATCAACTCAAGGGGGTAGCAGTATTCTTGAAGATTGACTTGCGGTCAGGATACCATCAGATCAGAGTCAGAGAGCAGGACATCCCGAAGACAGCTTTCATATCTAGATATGGGCATTGGGAGTTCCTTGTTATGCCATTTGGAGCAACCAATGCACCGGCTGTATTCATAGACCTCATGGATCGCATTTTCATGCCATACTTGGATCAGTTCGTGATTGTGTTTATAGATGATATCCTAGTCTACAGCAAGAGTGAAGCAAAGCATGAGCAGCATCTCAGAGTTGTCCTCCAGATTCTCAGAGAGCACCAGTTGTATGCTAAGTTCAGTAAATGCGAGTTCTAGCTCGATCGTATTTTGTACTTGGGTCATATCATCACCAAATGAGGAGTAGAAGTGGATTCCCAGAAGATCGTGGCTATCGAGATGTGGCCAGTACCTAACACAGTTGTAGAAGTTTGTAGTTTTCGTGGATTGGCCGGCTACTATCGACGATTTATTTCAGACTTTTCTCGGATTTCAGCGGCATTAACCCATTTGACCCGCAAGGACGTACAGTTTGCTTGGACAGCAGAATGTCAGGATTCTTTTGAGAAGTTGAAGCGAGGTTTGATGACGGCACCCATTCTTACGCTTCCAGATGGGACTGAAGGATTCTCAGTGTATTGTGATGCTTCAGGCAGAGGTTTAGGATGTGTCTTGATGCAACATGGGAAGGTAATAGCTTATGCGTCACGACAACTTCGTGATCATGAGAGGAATTATCCAACCAATAATTTGGAGTTAGCAGCAGTAGTGTTTGCACATAAGTTGTGGAGGCACTACTTGTACGGAGATAGGGTGGAGATTTTTACCGATCACAAGAGCCTAAAGTATGTATTCACCCAGAAGGATCTCAACATGCGTCAGAGAAGGTGGCTAGAGCTACTTGTGGATTATGATGTCAACCTGCAGTATCATCCTGGGAAGGCCAAAGTTGTAGCAGATGCGTTGAGCAGGAAAGCCGAAGTTTATTTTCTCATAATGTAGCCAGAGTTATTAGCAGATCTTCAGAAGATAGGTATAGAGGTTGTCCTTCCTACCAATGTGGCATTGATGGCCGGCATGCAAGTTCAGTCCACTATAGTCGAGAGGATCCGGATGGCGCAGTTGACAGATTCTAAGCTTCAGCAACTCAGAGCAGAGTGTAAGGCAGGACGAAGACCAGAGTTATGCATCTATGAGGATGGTACACTTCGACATGGAAGGCGTCTTTGTGTACCCAGTGGAGATATCAGACAGGAGATCATGGCAGAAGCTCATAGTTCTCAGTATTCCATTCATCCCGGTGGCACGAAGATGTACCGTGATATCCGTCAACACTTTTGGTGGAATAACATGAAGAGGGAGATAGCCCGGTTTGTCTCTCGGTGTTTGGTTTGCCAACAAATTAAAGCTGAGCATCAGAGACCGGCTGGACTTCTTCAGCCTTTGCTGATTCCAGAGTGGAAGTGGAAGCATATAACTATAGATTTTGTGACTGGATTACCTAAATCTCCAGCTGGAAGAGATGCTATTTGCGTTATTATAGACAGGCTCACGAAGGTGGCTCACTTTCTCCCGTTCAAAGTTGGTCAGTCGACGGCTTAGCTAGCCGAGATGTACCTCAGGCAGATTGTCAGATTTCACGGTGTACCAGTCGGTATCACCTCGAACAGAGATTCGAGATTTACGTCGCACTTTTGGCGCAGCCGGCAAGGGAGTTTAGAAACTCACATCCAGTTCAGCTCAGCTTATCATCCGCAGACAGATGGTCAGTCAGAGCGTACCATACGAACCTTGGAATATATATTGAGATCTTGTACACTCGACTTCGCTGGTTCATGGGAAGATCACCTACACCCGGTGGAGTTCTCGTACAACAACAGTTTCTAGGCCAGTATCCAGATGGCACCCTTAGACGCCTTATACTGCAGGAAGTGTAGATCTCCTTTAGCTTGGGACGATGTCGACGAGAGGCAAATGCTTGGTCCCGAGATGGTAACCCGGGCTATTGAGGTAGTCAGACAAGTCAGAGATCATCTTTGAGTTGCACAAGATCCCCAGCTCCATTGGGTCGATTCTCATCGGCGCCCCCTTAAATTTTTCGTCGGCAACCATGTATTCCTTAGGATCTTGCCTGACCGTGGCGTTATTCATTTTAGCGTGCGGGGAAAGCTTAGTCCTAGGTATATAGGGTCGTTCGATATCCTTGAGCGAGTAGGAGAAGTGTCCAATCATCTCGCTCTCCCGTCGTCGTTGCGTGAGGTGCATGATGTCTTCCATGTATCCCAATTGCGATGGTATATCCTAGATTCGAGTCATGTCCTTGATCATTTGGAATTGGTTGTTGGTACCAACCTTTCGTATGAGGAGAGGCCCGTATCCATATTGGACCAGAGAGAGAAGATACTTAAGAACAAGACTATTAGTTTATTCCGTGTTGCTTGGGGTCATCACTCTTGGGGTGAGTCAACATGGGAGCGTGAGGATGATATCCGATCGCGATATCCCGACCTATTTGACTCGTAAGGTATAATGTCTTCTTATACCTTATGCCCTCAATTTCCTTGCTTGCATAAATAATTGCTTGATTGATTGCTTAGTATAGCTTGTCTGTGATTAGTATAGCTTGTCCTTGCCTCTCTAGCCTCTTAATTAAATTCTGAGGACGGAATTCTTTTAAGGTGGGTAGAGTTGTAACGTCTGTAGTTCGTATTACGTATTTTGGTATATGTGTACGTATCTCGGACCTGTATATAGACTCGTCCTGATTGGCTAGCTTTGGGTTCTGCATTGGCATGAGTTAGTTAGCATTCATGGTTCTGGCATGCATCGGGATCGGTTGGGTTCGGCTTGTTTGGTTCAGTTTGGGTTGATATGCAAACCCCTACCTACCACCCTTCATCATTTATTAACCCCCAACAACCCTTCTCTCTCTCTCTTCATTCATTACACATTTACTTCTCTTCTTTTTCCTCGTCTCCTTCTCCACCGAGCACCCAGTAGGCAAGTACAACTTGCTTCATGTAGGAACTCAAATTTTGTTGTTCCATTATCTTCCTCACGAGATTCTAAGACACTTTAGTACTTAGCATTTTTAGTTTCCATGGTTCATTTCATATAGATCTAAGCTTGTTGCATTTTTCGGATTTCTTGGTTTTGATCTACTACACTGGCATGTTTTCGAAAACTGAGAGTTCTATGTGGTAGGCATTCTGGTATTACGCAAGATTGGTTTTGGAATGATTGGATTTCATCGTATCCTGACCGAGATAAGACTTTCTTGAGCTTTTATGCCTGCTTGTATCGGCCTTGGGGAGAAGATGAAGTTTTACGCACACGTTCTCACGTGTTAGCGTAGTATTTAGTTTTACGCCCATGTTTTACGTGCCAGCGTATCATTTTCTCTCTTTACGCACACGTTTTACGTGCCCGCGTATTATTGATCCCTTTTACGCACACGTTCTCACGTGACCGCGTAATCCATTCTACGCCGAGTTCAATTGAACTTTACGCGGGGGGCCTTCTCACTCGCATAGACTTCCGCTCGCGTAGATCCTCCTGCTGCGTGGAGTCTCGCTAGCGTAAAAGTGCCTCGCGCGTAGAGCCTCGCTCGCGTAGAATGTTTGCTAGCGTAGAGCGCTTGTCGCGTAATCCTGCTTGTGTGCAGCCTTGCTCGCGTAGAGCTGCCTATCTCTAGGTCTTGCCCACGTGGAGCTGTTTTTACGCTCGGAGTCTCCTTGGCCTAGCGTAGTGTTGCCCGCGTAGAATCTCGAGCCCCTCCCCTTAGCAAAATCTATTGCTTTTATATTCTTACGCCTTTTATCATTAACTTGATAATCACAAATTGTTTGACATGATTGGAAAGATAATTGTGCATGACATAGTGTGACAAGTAATTGACATGACATGATAAGGCATGTCAAGTAACATGACATGGTAGTGGCCCGTCGTGGCGCACTCTTAATAAGTAAACCTGACATGATATACCTCGATAAGCTGTTGCGACGGCTAGCATGACATGACAAGAATGACTCGACAAGAATGATTGACCTGGACACCGTGGACAATTGTGTTTGTACAAATGAACCAGTATTGTCTTGTATCATATCTAGGACAGGGACCCCTGAGTACCACGATCAGGGGGCACCTACTAAAATTGACTAAGGCTAATAACTAAAATAATCCAGTAGTCATGAAAAGATTTCCAAGCTACAGGCAATCCCGTTATCTGGGCGCGCTAGTAGATTTGTAGCCTGCAGATGAGTAGGGTACATTTCCAGCACACTGTCATGTGTTGCACCCTTCTTGAACGAATATTCGACCTAGATAACCTGGATGGTCTGCAGGGCTTGTGGCTGTTGGAGTAATCTCACTATATCTTGTTAGTAACTAGGCCTGTGATAACCCTAGTTATTTAAAGTATCAAGCCGTACTCATTGTTTGGCCGTGATTGATTGGATGGAGTTTAGCCCAATTTAGTCTTGTCCTGTTCCTGTAAAAGATTGTAACATGACCTGAATGCTTATGCTTTATTTTATCGGTAAATGGTGGGAAACCAAGTTCTGTTCAGACGAAGGGTTACAACCCCGGTCCTTGTTTGGTTTAAGGGTTGTAACTTGGTTATCTGAATAGTTTCATGGTTATCTTATCGTATATCATCATGATTTTTCCATATCTCCAGTCCTTTATTATATGTTATTATGTTTTATGCTAATTGCTGGTTTTAGTTCTTAAGTGAAGCCTCCTTTGTGGCACTTGCTCTTTCTGGGGTCTGACCCAGCTGGTTTTGTATTGCCAGATACCGGAGTAGCTCCAGAGGATCTCCCTACCTTCCAGCCAGATGGTGACCACCAGGCGTAACCAAGGCAACGAGTGGGTTTCCCTTTTTTTTCTCCTACTTTATTGTATAAATATTCTTTTGAGGCGTTTAGCCGACAAGCACGTGTTAGCTCGTATTGCACTTTACTTACTACATGCCTACGGGCTGTAACATGATTGGCAAATCCTAGGGTTGATCATGTATGACTGAAACTCTTGCTAGTCTTCACATTTTGTATGACTAGCTTCATGATTATCTAAATATATAATGTCTGGGATGCCTTACTATTGTATATTTGGTGCTCTGACATCTTGTACAATTATTACTTGCTTGAGATTGAGACAATTGACTTGTTCATGACCATAAGTGACTGATGGCTTGTAGTTAAACCCTCATGTATCTAGACAGCCGTGACCGTATAGCGAGGTGGGTTGCACTTCAATATACGTAGCTGGCTATGTATGTCCCCGCTCTCCAGTATTCTGGTTCTGGGGCGTTACACTGCCCAAAAGAGCTTTTACACTGACTGGCACATAGGCGCCACCAGAGATATTTTCTACCGAGTCAAGGACTAGAGAAGAATTAAAAAAGGTCAAATGATGCTTTCCTTTATTCTGTGACGAGGCTGGAATAGGTGTATTTCTTGCCAAGTTCAAATTTGGAGAAGGAGTAGCTAAAGAGCATTTTCCTTTGTTTTGTGGTTGAGAGGCCACAAGCGCATGTTGCACAAGTTGAGGAAAGGCCAAAGGGCACTTTTGTTTGTTCTGTCCAGCATTCTCGCTAGATAGGTTCTTCCTCAAGTTCAGAACTGGAGAAAATGAAGGAGTAGCCAAAAGGCGTTTCCCTTTGTTCAAAGTCGAAGAGGCAGTAGGCGCAGGTTGCGCAAGAGTTCTGGTTGGCAGAGAAGCAATCTGCGTAAGTTGTGCAGGGGTTCTGGTTGGGAGAGAAGCAGTCTGCGCAAGTTGCGCAGTAGCCATGGTTGGCAGAGAAACAATCTGCACAAGTTGCACTGAAGCCATGGTTGGCAGAGAAGCAGTCTGCGCACATTACGCAGGAGGCATGGTTGGCAGAGAAGTAGTCTGCACAGAATACGCAGGAGCCATGGTTGGCAGAAAAGCAGTCTGCGCAGAATACACAGAAGTCATGGTTGGCAGAGAGGTAGTCTGCGTAGGTTATGCAGGAGCAATGGTTGGCAGAGAAAACTTATGAGTCCACACAGTGCGTGCTTTGCTCTTAGTAGCAACGGCGGTACGCCTGGTATCCCCAATACTGATCATTGCTTCGTAAGCGGTTTGGTCGACTTGAACGACCAAAGTCTTCTGCGTCTTACCGATCGACGCGGTATCACATTGAGTTGTCACTTTCTCCTCAGAGGAGAAAGTTGTCCCCAATAGAGTCGTCATTTTGTTTGCAAAAAATAAAAGTTTGATTACAAACTAAGAAAAGATAATGTACAATGAGTATACTTGAATTCTGGGGAAGTACAATTGTAGGAATCTGATCAGAAGACGATCATTTTATCCCTTGAATGATGTTATATTGAAGACACAAGCCTCTGGAGAATGCAGCAGCACTTTGTCAGTAGATTATGATCATTAATGATCCTTTAAAACTAATTTGAAACTCTATTTATAGAGTTCTGAAATAACTATTTTTGAGTTGCGTGTACTTCAGATTGTACGCCTTCTATCTAGTTGTGCGAACGGTTACATGAACTGCTGGGGACGCGTGGCATCGTTCGAGTGAGATGTGCATTATCGTGGACAGTATAGTGGACACGTTCTTTGAGATTAGTGGCATGCGCGTCATATCATCCCGCTTCTGAACGAAGGTCGATCATGTGGCGCCAACACTCTAGGTGGCGCGAGCGTAAAACTTGACATTTGGCACCTTTGACTGTGTCTTTTATGCTATGATGATTGATCATCGCGCTTCTTGATAACCTGCGCAAGCTAGCTGTCAGCATTAATTGCATTCTGACAAAATCTTCTCGAGCGCCGCGTTGCACGGGATTCGAATAGATTTTCTTCGACTGGCGAGCTGTCAGTAATGATGGCAGCCGTTATAGCTTTACGAGAATTCTTGCCACGTAGAGCTCGCGCACCCTGGCTTAGGCGCAACCTGAGATTGCTTAGATACAACCTGAGACTGGCGCAACTTAATGGTTTGGCACCACTTGATGCTAGAACTTTGTTGAGAGGGGCGCCCATTGATTTTTAGGCTCCTACAAACTATTACCCTTTGCTTCTCATATCATTATGCTCGTCCCTTCCTATTTCGGAGTGACGAATGATCGTGCTTTATAGAATTTATCAATATTCCTTAGGTAATTCTCTAAATTATATTGTTTTTTAAATTTTGGTTGCTTGATAGATATGAGGGAATTAAGGATGCCATATGTCATAGGTTTATAGTAGTATTAATTTTTGCAATTAGTGGACAAGTGTTATAAAATTTTATGGCAGCATGTGTTTGATGGGGTAGTGTGACGAAAGGTGGATAGATGTCCTAAAGGCACAATTTGGTTCATGGGTGATGAATTAATGATTGAAATAATTGAAGAAGTATTTACGAATTTACAACTTGAAAGAGAGGAGAATGGATCCAATTCAAAATTTTTAGGAGGTTATTAGAAGATATAATCTTTTGTTTATGAAAGAGTGAAAGATTTTAAGGTAAGTATAAGTAGTTTTGTCATAGTCAAAGTAGAAAGAAAATATTTGTGAAGAACTTAGATAGTGGTTGAGAAGGCAATCAAGTAAAACAAGATTGAGGGATTTTAGCGTTTTAACTTCGAGAATTTTCATAAGAACAAATTATGGTTATTGAGTTAATGTGAAAAAAATGAAGAAGAAGAATTGGAGGATAGAGATTTGACTCAAAGAGAAAAATGTCTTAAAGATTGAATTTTATATATATATATATATATATATATATATATATATATATATATATATATATGTGTGTGTGTGTGTGTGTGTGTGTGTGTGTGTGTGTGTGTGTAAAATTGATTTAAGAGATCTACAATTAGTGGATTGGTTATAAAAAAAATTGAGCTTGAGTGACGAATCATCGATTTAAATTTTGAGAATTTTTTATTTTTGAAGGCTATGAAGTTTGAAATTTCGAAATTTGGAAGATTGTTAACTACTAAAATTTTGAAGGGATTTGACGTAAGAGTGGACTTGAGTTTACTTTTTGTTATACAAAATTTTTAGGAATATTGATGAAATCAAATTTAGAGGATTAGAATGGTTAAATATTTTTATTGCTACTTGATTTTAGATTTAAGGCATGAATAAAAATATTGGATAAGACCTTTGAGAAAATTAGTCGATCGAATCAAAAGTTAAAAGAGATCGAGGATATAGTGATTAATGTACTAGGAATTAAGTTCTTGGCTTGATGTTCATTTTGTGGATTAATTTGTATCCGTCAATCGTGCCACCCCATTGGAACTTAATCCCGTATATTTTTTTACTCTTTGTTATCATCCCATCATTAATTTCGAGGACAAAATTCTTTTAAGGTGGATAAATTGTAAGCCCTCTAATTTTTGGGATTATCCTATTTATTTTATATGATTTTTATTTATTAAACTATATTCTATTTTCAATTTTGACAATATATGGACTTTGTCGTAGGTTTGATTTTTGAAGCGTAACATTAGCTAATTCCTCGAAACAAATTCCATCTTCGTGTTCTAGACGA
Organism: Iris pallida; assembly: GCA_029216955.1. Taxonomy (NCBI): domain Eukaryota; kingdom Viridiplantae; phylum Streptophyta; class Magnoliopsida; order Asparagales; family Iridaceae; genus Iris; species Iris pallida. Next base: position 21,032,567 of record JANAVB010041620.1, read on the forward strand.
GTCCACTTTCATTTTGAAATATTATGTCCCACTCAAACATTTTCCATGCACTATATTTTTCTTGCACAACTTTCGGATCAAAACGGTCATTTTTGACTTCACCGTAATTTTAATGTATTTTCCAATTCAAATTTGAGACTCAAATCCGATCGAAACTTTTCGACCCAATATATGATTTTGACCTATTTTGAGCCTACTAAGCACATGCCAATAGTGTTCCACTCAATTTAGTTCTCATTTGCTACTTATTTTCAAATGGCACACAATACCCATTTAATAAGCTTTCAGGTCCTATTTTGACTCAATTAAATCTATCGACCAAACCTAGCCCAACAAATTGTGCAAGAGCCTATTCTAGGATACCCTCACCTAATATGACCATTTTATATTAATTGTTATGGATTAATATGCAGCCATATTCATTTAAGTTCATTTTTAAGCAAATCCATTATTCACTTTCCTAATTTGGATCCTATTTAAATCCTTTGAGATATATCTTGTCGAATCTTTTGATTGGTCAATCAAATCTCCTCCAAATCTTATCAAACCAATTCCTAATAAAACCAAACCCTTAAACATTACTTATTTATATTTTAAAATAGCAAGTGGCATGTCCCATCCCTCTAATGCCGTCAAAACTGAGAGATTTTTCTATTTTCGCATATATTTCTGTCCAAAACAGAAATCTATCCTCCCGACCACCTCTAACCCTTCTTCCACCTTCATCTCAACCTTAAGACACCTCCTAACACTCCAACACCTTTTCAAGGAGCATGTTTGGTTGGTATAAGGCGTGGAAGGCACCCAAAGTCGATCGAACTTGTGTCGAATTCGTCACAATAGGTATGCTAACTTATACATGAGGTTTCATATACTTTTTTATTTTTGTTTGCCGCAAAACCAAAACTGACGCAAAGTCCTATGTGTCTATTTTTATGTCTAATTGGCCACCCACATGGTTACACACGGTTTGCCCGTGGGGTACGTTTCACGAACGTGTGTCCAAACAAAACTGATTTTGGTACGAGCACGATACTGGCGACTTGCTGAGCCTTTTGACCTCTCAGAAAATATTGGTTACACTCCCAACACCTTGTTCTATCATTACAATATGCTCGTTGGTTATCTTGTCCAGTTTTACATATTTTTAAAAATCTGTTTCCACCATTCATGTTGTCGAACGTTGATTTTCGTCGAAACTAATATTGTGTTCGAACCAAAAATTTGATATATTTTTATAAAATGTTAATTTTGTGTATTTGCTACAAAAATCATTTTTTCATTATTTACTGAATTATTTCAGATCTAATGATTATCAACAAATTATTTATTTTAGGTTGAATCGGGTCAGATAGTTGATTAGTGTTGGTACTAGTTTGGTATGATAATTAGAAGCTTGTTTTCTAGCATATATTATAGTTGAATAATGATTATTAATATTTTAGAACTAAATATTATATTATTTATTTTTCAGAAATATTATACTAGTATGATATAGTAATAGATATTTGTTTTCTTGGTCTAAAATTATTTTTAAAACTATTTTAAATAAATTTCTAGATTTAAATATTATATTTTTATTTATTTTGGTGACTTGATACTATATATATTAGATATGGCTATGTTTACGGTTTCGTACTAGTCTAGTTAGAAGATGGTTAGTCGAGGCTATATATGATAAGGTTATAAACATTGTGTTGGGGGGGAGGGGACCGTGGTACGCACACTTGGGGACTACAGACAAGTGTACCTTGCAATTTTCAGTTCATTTATTTTTTTCTATTTGTCGTACATTTATTTTTCATGTTCATAGTCATAATAGACGTAGAATGGTTGATATTTGGCGTCATAATTGTATTTGGGTGCCGACTTCGTTATATAGACCATAGGACACGGACACAATCATGATACAGATCCAAACATGATATATATATATATATATATATATATATATATATATATATACACGTGATTTGGACTTTGTGATAGGATACATGAGTTATTACTTCTACTTGATACTTGCTTGACTTGAATGGACAGTACTAGACCATGGGCTGGGAAGAACATTACAGCTATATGAGGCTATATATATATATATATATATATATATATATATATATATATACTCGTATATCTTCGTTTTAATATATGGGACTTTGCTGTTATTCTATTAGTTTAGCCCTGTTTCCATATAGGGACTTGGATGGTATTTTACTAGTATACCTTCGTCTCTATAGTAGAGCTTAGGTGGTTATCTACTTGATCTACTCATATGCCCTTGGTCCCACGACACGGGACAATAGCCTGCTGAGGAGCTTGTAAGCCTCAGTGGCTAAAGCGTGATATCCGGAACATGTTCTAACGTGCATATCACTTAGACTGGTTATAGTAGTTATCCTTCAGTTTATGCTTTTCCTTAATTGTTACATTAGCATATTTTTCTGTACCATGCTATGTCCCTAGAGGGCTTGGTGATCTCTCCAGGTAGTTGGTTGTGTATAGATAGTTCGTTGAGCATGGTGGTGTTGCTATTTTCGAGTCAAGTATTTATTCCTGATTTCATATTTTATCCTTTAGTTGATTTCTACTATTTAGCCTAGTTTTAGACCTATAATGTTTTCGGGTCTACTCAAAAATATATGTTATTGGGCTGCAGACCATGACACATATTATTTTTTCTTGATATTTATTTATCATGTGGGTTGAGATAGATGTTAGTTGATTTGATAGATAGATCTAGAAAACCAAGACAGCTTATCCGTATTCGAGCTGGGCTGGAATCCACTTGTTGGTCACGTTATTTCGGCTGAAAGCGTCATGGTTGACCCAAAGAAGATTGAAGCGATAGTTGAGTGGAAACGACCTCGGCAGGAGACATTCATAGTTTTCTCGGCTTGGCGGGCTACTACCGAAGATTTATAAAAGACTTTTCCAAGATTACATCGCCTCTGACTCGCCTCACCCAGAAGGGAGTCACATTCGAGTGGAACGATGACTATGAATCTAGCTTCCACAAGTTAAAGCAACGACTTGTCTGAGCTCCAATCCTTGCACTTTCGGACGGGCCAGAAGGGTTTTAGATATTCAGCGATGCAACGAGAAGTGGCTTCGGGTGCGTGCTTATGCAAAGGGGTAAGGTGATTTCATTTGCTTCGAGGCATTTGAAACAGCAAGAAAAAATTTATCCTATGCATGATCTAGAACTGGTAGCGATTGTGTTCACGTTGAAATATGGCGACACTATCTGTACGGTGTGGCTTGCAACATCTACATGGATCACAAAAATCTCAAATACATTTTCATTCAACGGGATATTAACTTACGGCAGCGGCACTGGCTCGAACTCATTAAGGATTATGATCTAACGATCGAGTACACATCGGATAAGGGAAACATTGTAGCGGATGCTCTGAGCAGAATGTTCGCAGGATTGCTGGCTATCAATCGCGACATACAACGAGACTTGGCAGAAATTGGTATCGAACTCCGAATTCGATATCGAGGGGCACAGTTGGCACAATTGCACCTTGAGCCGAGCTTGCGCGACAAGATAAAGACCGCACAGAAGGACGACTCATTCCTGAAGAAGATACTTGAGCTGATTTTAACAGGGAAGGCGACCGACTTTGCAGAGGACAAAGGTGGAATGATGCGGATGAAGGGAAGGATCTGCGTGCTTGACCATGCCGAACTTAAAAAAGAAATTCTGACGGAGGCTCACTATTCGAAGTACTCGTTGCATCCTAGAAGCACCAAGATGTACAAGGACTTGCGCACGACCTTTTGGTGGCACGACATGAAGAAGGATGTGACAACTTTTGTGTCATAGTATATGGCATGTCAACAAGCGAAGGCCGAGCACCAACGACTAGGCGGAGAGCTGCAAAACCTCACAATTTTGACATGGAAGTGGGACAATATCTCTATGTATTTTATCGTTGGCTTTTCGAAAACGTCGCGGGGAATGACGCAATTTGGGTCACCGTTGATCGATTGACCAAGTCCACTCATTTCATCGCTATCAAAATATCCTGGAGCGTTGATCGGTTGGCACAAATTTACATCGATGAGATTGTTTAACTTCATGGAATACTGGCCACAATTATTTAGGACAAAGACGGACAATTTTTGTCGCGTTTCTGAACGAGCCTGCAAGCGGCACTGGGCACCAAGCAAAATTTTAGCACCGCATACCACCCACAAACGATGGCCAGACAGAGAGAGTAAATCAGATCCTAGAAGACATATTACGTCTGTGTGCAATAAATTTGAAGCCTAGTTGGGACATGCATTTGCCGCTTGCGAAATTTGCGTACAACAGTTATCAATCAAGCATCCAGATGGATCCCTATGAGGCGCTCTACGGGAGGAAGTGCCAATCTCCAAAATGTTGGGACAAAGTCGGGGAGCGACAGGTGCTCAGGCCGGAACTGGTGGAATAAGCCATTAAAAAGGTTCGTATGATTTGAGATACAATCTGCATCGCACAGAGTTGGTAGAAGAGTTATGCGGATACTCGTCGACGACCGCTAGAGTTTCTGGTCGGGGAGCATGTATTCCTAAAGGTGACGCCGATGCGGGGCATTATGCGGTTCGGAGTTAAGGGCAAGTCTAAGATTTGTAGACCCCTTCGAGATCCTCGAAAGAGTGGCGGTCGTTGCTTATCAGATTACCCTACCCTCTTCCCTGGCTGAAGTGCATGATGTCTTCCACGTCTCCCAACTTCGGAAGTATGTACACGATCCAAGTCACGTGGTTAGCTTCGATCAGTTGGAGCTGCGCGTCGACTTATCATACTCGAAGGAGCCTATGTAAATTATTGACTAAAAGGTCCTGTGAAACCGATCGATGTCCTCGATTCGCGTGCTATGGCGCAACTATTCAGTTGAGGAGTCGACATGGAAGCCAGAGTCAGAAATGAAGGAGAAGTACCCTTAACTATTCGTCGATTAAGGTTAGACCATTGTTCTTAAGTTTCGGAACGAAACTTTTTCTTAGTGGTATATTATGTAGTATCCCGCTCCCGTTGGGGCGAAGCACTATGCAATAGACTCGTGGCAAGTCAGACACGGTCGGAAACATAGACGACTAGTCTGACTCAGCAACGAGTTTGGTATACGAAAACCTTGGCATCAATAAAATCGATTTAGACGAATGATATGAGAACCATTCCAACTAATGGGTCGGCTTTTATTGGAATAAGTCTTAGATGCAACGGACTGTGTCTTGGCGAGTGAGCTCTAAATAAGAGTCCGTTCGACGGGACCGGTCTGCTGTTGATTTTCTTGATGTTTTGCTACTTGGTTTTGATGAGTGTGCTTTCTCGTTGAATGCACCTTTGGGAATTTCGAAAGGGAAGAATTGAAGAAGGAATTCTAATATGATATTCGTGCCAGTGCTGTGTAATTGACGTTTAACCGTTGCGAAGCGATCTCAGACTCTCGGCGCATTTCTTTTAGGTGGTGGCTGGTTCGGCTCCTTCTTTTCTATTCCTTTCCGTCAACAAATTTTTAATGTTCAAACGTTCAAATCGATGATGCTGATTGAATACATGTTGTGCCACTAAGATAAAGAACATGGGATAATTGTAATATAACTAGTATAACTAGTCCTAGAGACATTAACCCAACGCCTCGCATCGAGGCGAGTAGTTTGGTTCAAAATCAGAAAAACTGTTGAAAGGAAGGACATTGAAACATCGATTTGCGACACGGTGCCTTGGAATACTTGGTACTTGCGAGTCGCCAAATCAAAACATACGACTTTGAGGGAAATGGATGAATTGTTGCGTGAGTTATAGAATTGTACTACTAAATTATGTTTGTCTCATGCATTATGTTGCCTACAATAAATTGTTCACACACTTGTATGGTCATGGACAACTTGTGCACAAGGTATTATTTTTCTCGAAATGATATCTGAGGCACTGGGACTGAATCGACCTAGGAGAAATTTGAGACGAGATATTGTGAGACCCCCCCCCCCATAGGACGTGTCCCAATATCATTGAGAATTGTCCCTCGTGGTGTCGTAACACCAATGACCACATATAAGATAGATAGCATGCTTACCTATTGTCTTGTGCATGTGGTAAGTATTACATCTGTTTTATGCAGGGAGGAGCACGGCCATGGTAAGATCAATTGAAAATGGTTATGTTGTTTACTGATTTAAATTATGCATTCGATATGAATTGCAACTTATTTAGTTCTAAATAACAAGATCACTTCGAATGCTTGAGATCCTTAATAAGCAGTATCGGTTTAGAAGAGTGGGTTTGTCCCGCTCAGTAGTGCATTTTCAAGTGTACTAATCCCCAACTCCCCAGGTGACGAGTGCGCTGCGGGAGCACAAGACTAGACTGAAAACTGAAGAAAATGAGGTGGCTCGAATCTCTCTTATTTTGAAATATTTTGAAGCCAATTCATCTCGAAGGCTTTTTTTCAAATGTATAAAGGGGCATGAATGTATGGAACGACAAGGATTATTTCATGGCATTTTGTCGAATATTTTTCTTTTCTGTTTCAAAGAATGTAGCCGTAACAGCAAATGTAATGTAAAAATGGCCTTGCACATCATTTGCAAATTTTATCAATGAAAAGATTATTTTTCTTATACTGCGTCTTCAACTCTCTGCATTGTTTAATTTCAACTTGTTGTCTCAAAAGAATTATCAAATTCACATTTTTGCCTTGCACAAGTCCAAATTAGACTTGTATGGCATCACGCCCCAGCGAGAACTATCTATTCGCCTTGAATCAATGCGAGGACAAACGATTCGGCGAATCGGGGCATGACAATCCTTCTCTACCATGCTAGATATCGTGAATATCAAGCGTGTGAACTCCACAATGTATTCCTTGACCGTCCCATTGTGCTTGAGTTGCCGCAAGCTCTGCCTCTCTGTAAACTCAACATTCTCCGGATAAAACTAAGACTTGATCTATTTCTTGATATCCTCCCAAGTCTCTATCGAGCGCAAATTCTTCTCGGCTTGCATGCACCTTCGACGCCACCATAGCATAGCATCGTTGGTGAGATACAGTGAAGCAATATCCACCTTTTCGACATCATCGTTGATGTGCAACACCTTGAAGTATCGATCCACGTTCCACAAGAAGGTTTCAACTTCATTGGCATCTCGCTCCTCGTTCAAAGATTTCGGCTCAAGGATCTTCCGCCTCGGTGTCTATCTATTCGAAGGTCCATCGTTCGCAAGGGCCTTCTCCAAGATGAAAATTTTGGTCTTGAGTTCTCCGCAACTCTCGACCATGGTCTTTAGCTCCTCGAGGCCTCGGACCTTCCTACGCAAGTCCTCAATCTCCGCACGATGAGCCTTGAGCTCCTCCTCAAGTGCGGATCGGATCTCTTAGAATTGCTCCCGAAAGATTGTCATGGACGAAGCAACATCGCTATCCAACCCATCAAAGAACTCTTTTAGTTTCGTGTTACTTTGCTCCACGGAGCCCATGCGTATCTCTTTGTCCCACGAACTCGTCTCCAAAATCTCGAGGCGCTCCGCAAGATCGGTAAGGCTACGCTCCATCGTAGGCTCCTTGCTCTTCTCCCTCTTGTTGGTCTTAGCGTGCCTCTCCTCAGGCGACGTGGCCCTCTCTTGGACGTTTTCGGATGTCGACATGACACCAACTGACCTTCGCTCTTATACCACTGTCCAAACTTAGTGTTTTTGTCGACACTTCGACCCGTGCGGCGCACAAGCTTCCTACTCGAAGACCCGTGCCAGTCTTCAAACGTTTAGTAGATCGCTAAAGCGAATATGAAAACAATGTAGGGGAAAAAAAGAGTTTGGAAGATTGAAAATTTTATTATAATGGAGAAAATTTACAACTTCTTAGGTGGGGAGGACAATGAACCTCCTAATTATTTATAATACCTCAAAAGGCTTACATAAAACTTCTGGAACTAGCATATTCCAGAATTATTCTAGAAAATATTCTCGTATCTAGATATTTTCAAGGAAGCTTCTTGAACATCTAGCAGGCTATGGAGACTTCATGAATCTTCAAGAAGACTCAACCACATTCTGGAGAACTATGGAAGCTTCTAGCGACACCCTGGTCCGTAGAGGGTTAAGCAGATCTGTCTGGGTAGGTTGAAAAATCTTGGATGTAACACATGGCATTAAGTCACTTGTTCAGAGGTGTACCTCTTCCATATATATATATATATATATATATATATATATATATATATATATATATATATATACACCGCCAACACCCCCTCCCCCCCTCCACCCCCGGCACCATCGGATAAGGGGCCGCGTGCTCGCCCACTCGATCCAACGGTCGAGGGTGACAGGGATCTCGTAGTGCTCTACAGGTCGAGCTCCCGATCCGGATCCATATATATATATATATATATATATATATATATATATATATATATATATATATATATATATATATTTTATATATATATATATATATATATATATATAGGAAGGAAGAAAAGAAGATAATTGTATTAATAAAATCAAAACATTACAAATACAAGAAGCAATTCAAGGATGCATCATTCCTCATTATACTGACATCTTGTTCAATATTATGGATAATGTTGACCCAAACCGGATCACAGTCAACCTAATCTTGAAAATTAACAAAACAATATTTGTCATAGTCAAATTTGACACATCAAGCTCAAAATCAATCTACTCAGCTCATTGGTTCAAGATCACAGCTGCTTGGAGTTTTACTATTTTGTGTATACTGGAGTCTGTATTTTTTATTGTTCTTGAGTATAGGATGATGTACGTTGGGTCATACAGAGCAACTTTGGGCTAGCCATAGCTTTATAGGTTTACTTAGCCCAAATCCAAATCAACCCATGCATCAAAAGCCCACAAAGAACATTCTGTCCATAGAAGACAGAGTTCGGGCCGAACTCTGCCTCACACAGAGTTCGGGCCGAACTCTGTCCCCTAAAATTCAGGATGCTGATTTTTAGGTCTTGATCACTGCTAGTTGTCCAACGGCCAAAAATTTGAATTATTTATACCGAATTCTGGCCGAATTATGCCTACCCTGAACCCTATAAATAGGCCTTGGTTTCTCTCATTTGAAATCATCCACTCTTCTCTTCTTCTTCTCTTACATAGCCTATATATTCAAGAGCCTTACCTTCCCATTCACTTATTATTCAAACTTCCCAACTGTCCAAAGTGCTCGGTACGATCCAGCTAGAAGTTTGAAGTGCAAGAAGTTGTAAGTCACTTGAAAAAGTCCAAGTTTTGCCAAAGCGATCATTGAAAGAAGTTTGGCGTGCTCTTCTGTGAAAAGGCACGTGGTTGTAACCCTATTTCATAAATAGTGGATTTCAATCCTGAGCTAGAGTTCTCAGGCCTGGACTAGTCCTCCACGAGGGAAACCAGGTTAAAAATCTAGTTGTGTTTGTGCTTGCTCTCTACTCTTTATTTTCGCATTTATTTTACTCTGATTATTTAGTTGGTGAAGAGAGTTTAATTTTTAATTGATCATTTTTGATATAAACTATATTCACCCCCCTCTAGAGTTGCCAACTTGTACTTCAATTGGTATCAGAGCTCTGTTCTCTTATCAAGGACTAACATCCTAGAGCTGATCCATGGCAACCACTCAACCCATGTTTTCCAATCACGGTGAAGGGCAGTCCACTCATAGGCCTTCCCTATTTGATGGAACAAACTACACCTACTGGAAAACAAGGATGAGTTTTTATCTCAAGTCGCTAGACTTCGACCTGTGGACCATTGTCACCGATGGTTACAAAAAGCCCGCCAGGATAGTTGTCAATGGTGATCTCATTGAGAAACCCCACGACAAATATTCTGACGAGGAGAAGAAACAGACGAGTCTAGACGCGAGAGCTATTAATGCTTTATTTTGTACAATAGACAGGAATGAGTTTAACAGGGTCTCAACATGCACCACCTCTCATGAAGTATGGAGACTTCTAGAAGTGACGCATGAAGGAACCACCCAAGTCAAGGAGTCAAAAATAAATCGTCTCGCTCAAGAATATGAGGCTTTCAAGATGAAGCCAAATGAGACGATCACACAAATGATTACTAGATTCCTCGACATCATCAACCCCTTGTCTTCTCTCGGCAAACAATATACAAATCACGAGAAGATCCGCAAGATACTTAGGGGGCTACCAAAGATTTGGAACCCTAAGGTGACAGCCATCATAGAAGGAAATGATCTCACTACAATGTCCATGGAGACTTTGATAGGAAAGCTGATGACTCATGAGCTTGACCTCAAAGTCTTCGAAGAGCCTGCTCCTAAGGCTAAGGAGATTGCCCTTAAAGCTCACCGTCGAAGGGCTGATCCTGAAGAGACGGATGACGACAACTCGGAAGGTGATGATCAAGCTCTCCTTGTCCGCAACTTCAAGAAATTTCTTCGCTTCAATCGAAGAAAGAAGGAACCACAAGAAGATGACGAAGAAGAGCCAACATGCTACGGCTGCAAGAAGACTGGACACGTCCGAAAAGACTGTCCATTGGCAAAGAAGAGCAACATATATGAGAAACCATACAAGAAGGCTTCCTCAAAGAAATATGCCAACACAAGCCTTTGGCATGAAAGCGAAGCTTGACTCCGAGGAAGAAAAGGACTCTCATCAAGACACTGCCAATGTTTCCTAATGGCAACATCCGACAAGGTAACAAGCGAAACTCTCTATGATTTCACTTTTGATGAACTTGACGATGCATTTAATGATTTACTCGATAACCACAAGAAAGTCATTGGTAAATATAAATACGCCAAGGAGAAGATCAAAAGTTATGAAGTCGAGATTCAAATACTCTCTTCATTGCTTGATAATATTAGAGACATTTCACCCACGGAAGTCACAAATGAGGTGTCTAAGCTTAAATTAAGCCTACATGATGCCGAAGCACGTATTGAAAAACAAACACAAGAGATCACAGCACTCAACACTGAGCTTGCTGAAGAAAAGAATAGACACAAGATCTCTATTACTAAAATTAATGGTTTGAATGGTAAGATTAGTGAACTGCAAGCTGCCTCTAAGAAATTAGAGACTTGATTGGGAAAACATGTTGCTCAACCTCAAATCCAATCACATGAGACACCCACAAGGCACAACACTGCTCAAACTAGTCAAACACGACATCCACCTGCAGCACGCAAACATGCTTACATATACACTCACTTCCATAAAGCACAAAAACCACATGCACGTAGAAACTATTCTCATAACTATCAGTCTAATATGACACATAACCACCATGCTATACATAGATATAATCATCACTATGTTGCACATAAACAAAATTACCACCATACTGCATATAGATATAATCATCATCCTGCTGCCACATATAGTCATCATTATGCTACTCCACGTCACTCTTACCATGCTGCTACTCCACGTCACTCTTACCATGCTGCTACTCCACATCACTCTTATCATGCTACATATAGACATCATCAACATGCTCCTAACATAAATAGGAATGCTATATGTACCTATTGTGGATTATATGGACACATCTCACCACAATGTAGAGTTAGAAAATTAGTAGACATGAATATATATCCATGGTTGCCAAAAACTAACTTTTCAGGACCCTCAAGAAATTGGGTACCAAAGATCACATCTACTCTTGATGTAGGTGGACCTTCCCTCCTCAACTAAGAGTAAGTGGATTCTCGATAGTGGATACTCGCGGCATATGATGGGAGACGCAAATCTTTTCGCATCACTATCGATGAAGAGAGAAGGATATGTATCCTTCGGCAACAACCTAAAAGGGTATATTATAGGTAATGGTATTATTGGTCATCCTCCTTCTCCTGTAATAAAGGATGTCTGCCTATTGACCGAGTTAAAGCATAACCTGCTCAGCATAAGCCACCTTGCTGATCATGGATATGATATTAACTTTGGACAAAATAAATGATATATTTATGATAGGTCAACAGGAGACATTGCTTTTGAAGGGATAAGAGAGGATAATATTTACATTTTCTATCTATCTAGAGATACAAACAGTACAGGAAGATGTCTCTATGCTCACAAGGATGAAAGATTATTGTGGCACCAGCGTCTTGGTCATGCCAATATGGATACTATATCCAGGCTATCGACTAAAAAGCTAGTTAGAGGCTTGCCCGACATCACATTCAAAAAGGACACGGTATGTGCCGAATGTGAGTTGAATAAGGCAACCAAGTCCTCATTTCATTCCATAAACTCTGTAAGTACTACTAGACCCTTGCAATTACTTCATATGGATTTATTTGGTCCTATTAGAGTAGCCAGTCTTGGTGGAAAACTCTACGTTTTTGTGATAGTAGATGACTTTTCGAGATTTACTTGGGTTTTCTTTCTTACAAACAAAAGTGATACCATTTCTGTTTTCAAAATATTTGCTAAAAAGGTTCAAAACGAAAAAGGCTACATGATTACTCGAATCCGAAGTGATCATGGAGGCGAATTCGAAAATACTGATTTTGAAAAGTTTTGTGATTTAAATGGTTTTAATCATGAGTTTTCTTGTCCAAGAACTCCTCAACAAAATGGTGTTGTAGAGCGGAAGAATAGGACTCTTGGCAATATGGCTAGAGTCATGTTAAATAAATTCTCTCTTCCGAAATATTTTTGGGCTGAAGCTGTCACTACAGCGTGCCATATTTTAAATAGGGTGCTCATTAGTCCTATTACGAAGAAAACATCCTATTAGCTTTGGTTTGGAAGAACTCCAAAAGTTTCATATTTTCGAGTTTTTGGTTGTCGATGTTTTATCCTTAACACCAAAGACAACTTAGGCAAATTTGATGCCAAAGCTGACGATGGTATATTTCTTGGCTATGCGGCAAAGAGCAAGGGATATAGAGTGTTCAACAAACGCTCACTAATTGTGGAAGAGTCTACAAATGTGACTTTCGATGAGAATAACAGTACAGCAGCTACTCTTAATGATGATGTTGAGCCATCAACTTCTACTCCGATGAATACCACCACTGAAACCAATTCTCTGGAGGACTTGCCAAAGAAATTCTCTTTCAAGCTGTCACATCCAGAAAATTTGGTTATAGGTGAGGTTTCACGCGGAGTAAGTACTAGATCATCATTAAGAGACTCCATTGTTAGTACTGCATTCACTTCACAAATTGAGCCAAAAAACATTATAGAAGCTTTTAATGATGAGTTTTGGATTTCTGCCATGCAAGAAGAACTCAACCAATTCGAGAGGAGCCAAGTTTGGAAACTCGTTCCTAGGCCAGCTAATCATTCGATTATTGGTACGAAATGGATTTTTCGCAACAAAGTAAATGAAGATGGTTCAGTTACACGCAACAAAGCTCGTCTAGTAGCTTAAGGATACAACCAAGAGGAAGGTAAGAGGAAAGTATCGACTACGATGAGACGTATGCTCCTGTTGCAAGACTTGAATTCATTCGGATGCTTTGTGCATTTGCTAATTTTCAAAACTTTAAACTGTTTCAAATGGATGTGAAAAGTGCTTTCTTGAATGGATTTATTAAGGAGGAAGTTTTTGTAAAACAACCCCCTGATTTTGAAAATCACAAATTTTTTGACCATGTTTTCAAACTCAAGAAAGCGCTATATGGCCTCAAACAAGACCCTAGAGCTTGGTATAAAAGGTTAAGCAATTTCTTGCTTGAAAAAGGTTTTTCAAAAGGAAAAGTTGACACTACACTCTTTATAAAATCTTTCAAAGACACCATTCTCTTAGTGCAAATTTACGTTGATGATATTATATTTGGTTCTACTGATGAAACTCTCTGTCAAGATTTTGCTAAGTGTATGCAGACCGAGTTTGAAATGAGCATGATGGGAGAGCTCAATTACTTTCTCGGACTGCAAGTCAAACAAACATCAAATGGAACTTTCATCTGCCAATCTAAGTATACAAAGGACATGCTGAAGAAATTTGACCTTGACAACGTCAAACCAATCGGCACCCCAATGGCTACTACAACCAAACTAGAACCAGATGAAAGCGGTAAACCTGTTGATCAACATAAGTATCGAGGTATGATAGGCAATCTACTTTATTTAACTGCTAGTCGTCCTGATATTATGTTTAGTGTTTGCCTGTGTGCTAGATATCAAGCAAATCCTAAGGAATCACACATGTCCGCTGTTAAGTGTATCTTTCGATACCTTAAGGGTACGGTTACAGTAGGCCTATGGTATCCCAAATCAACATCATTTGACCTCATTGGGTACTCTGATACTGATTTCGCTGGATGCAAGGTCGATCGTAAAAGTACAAGCGGCACATGTCATTTATTAGGAAAGGCTCTAGTCTCTTGGTTTAGCAAGAAGCAGAATTCTGTCGCACTATCCATAACAGAAGCTGAATATATCGCAGCTGGTCGTTGTTGTGCACAAATTCTGTGGATGCAGCAAACCCTTGAAGACTATAACTTATCTTTTATGCACATTCATATATTTTGTGACAACACTAGTGCTATAAATCTCACTAAGAACCCTATCTGTCACTCACGCATGAAACACATTGAAATTCGTCACCACTTTTTGCGTGATCACCAACAGAATGGCACTATTAATTTAGAATTTATTGACACTGTTCATCAGTTGGCCGACTTCTTTACAAAACCATTATCCGAGGAGCGATTCAATTTTCTTTGTCGGGAATTAAGAAATTTTAGATGAAACGGTTATACATTAAATTGGCCTGCGTAATTATCGATTATGTCACGATTCTCTATGCTGACTTTGCTATGGGTAAAAGCCGAAAGGGTCCTTCTGACAACAAGGCATAAAAGCCTAAGCGACACGGTGCACTAGTCTCCGGACTACCGCTAGCTGGGATCCGGCCCCTGCAGCTACCCCATAGCAGCTTCACCATATTCATTTATGTCATAACTCCTTAGTTATTATATGGTTAAAACTTATTTATAGCCTGCCTCATTTGAAAATTCTAATTTTCAATCTTGTTTTTATTCATATCTTTGACCATTTATTCAAATCTATTTCAATCTCATTTTTTATTTCCTGCTTGAAGTTCTTGCTCAAGGAACCAGAACTCGGGCCGAACTCTACCCCACTCAGAGTTCGGGCCGAGTTCGGTGTCCTTGTTCCAGAACCTCAGATCATTCTCAGCCGTCTATCTTTTCTTCATCCGATGGCCCATATTTCACCCGACCAGCCGACCAAAGGGACATAAATTCGAAAATATGTCTCTCTCTCTCTCTCTCTCTCTCTCTCTCTCTCTCTCTCTCTCCTCCATTGTCTTCTTCCTCCATCTCCACTTATATTTTCTTCAAAACCCTAACCCTAGAAGGCTCCAATCCTTGGGAAATTTCTCTCCAAACTCAAGGAAGTCATTCTTGGAGTTGTTCTCCTCCATCTTAGGTCTCTTTTAAAGTATATCTCTCCCTTTCTCTTCACATCTCAATTTTTTTTCATGGCTCCTAGGTTGCTTGGTAGGGGTAAAAGACCAAGGAGAAGTATTGGTGAATCCTCTACTAATCCTAACCCAAACCCTCAACCTAATCCTCCACCACAACCTATTCCTCATCCTCCTCCTAACTTGGTGCACCCTCTTTTTAATCCATCTCCACCCATCAATGTCGACACATACGATGGCCGTCTTTTTGTGTCCTTAGATGCGTCCAATGCATGGTTCGCCGACTTCCGTCATCGTCGTGTCTTTGCGGGACACCCTATTAAATTTACGGTGTTTTTCGATTTTCTTCCTAATTTTCGTGACTTATGTCTTGATGAGCTTGTTGCAACTAGTGAACCGATATATGTGAATGTCATACAAATGTTTTATTGCAACATGACTTATGACCGCACATGCATCTATTCATGTGTCACCGGTGTAGACATCTTTTGATGATTTTGAGTTAGCCGACCTACTTGGTTTGCCCGACCCAAACACTTGGGAACGGCTTGATGATGCTCGGGACTTTGTTTTTCCCGGAGAGACCACGTTGGAGAGTTTCAAGGGTGATCTTTGTTCTCCAAATCCTTCCCCTCGAAAACTTATGGCTAAACATCTTAATAATCATTTCTATGAACTTCATCGAATTATATTTTCTTCGGTCTTACCAAAAGCTGGATCAACAGATGAAGTTACTTACTTTGAGATTACTGCTCTCTTCTTTCTTCACTTTTGCGTCCCCTTCAACTTCTCTCGCATGATGATGAATTGGATGATTCGTGCTAGGCCTAAACCAAAATCTTTTGTTTATTCCATGTATCTTCCTTTGATCTTTCGTACCTTCCATATTCTATTGGATCAGTGTCAGTCCTTGCCCCCTCCTGCCTTTCTGACTAAGGCAAGGAGAACTGTTGCTGCTATCGCCTCTTCTGAGTCCGATGATGCTGAGGAGCCTGACTCTCCTGTACCCTTTGCTGCTCCTGATTCACCTGCTCCCGAGTCCACTGCTACACTGGACTCTCTTCAGACCATGTTTCGCGATCGCTTCCGTTTGGAGGACGAGCGTTGGGCCGAGATGGATGATCGCTGGACGCAGATGGACTACCGCACTACTCTGCAGATGAGTGCGCTCAGCAACTCCATCCATGACATTCAGTACACCATGGCCTCCCATCCGACGATGCCGATTCCGATGATGCATGATCCGTCTCGCGACGGTTATCGCATTGACGATTTGAAGGTTCGTCGCTATCTTGATCCGACTTCTGCTTTTGTGGATCTCCGTCGTACCGGTTCTGATGGTGCGGGGCCTTCACATGCTCCTTGATGGATATGGCTATTGTACTTCTACTGATGATTAGGACTATGTTTATTTTGGCACTATGTTTCTTTTGCTTATGTCTTTATGTTTATAAACTCTATGGCTCTGTTTGCTATTAGTTCGTACTACTACTTGCATGATTCTCTTTCATTATGGAGTTGGACGTTTTTATTTCTATATTTTTTTTTGTCTCCATTTTTGCTGATTGTCAAAAGGGGGAGAACCATTGATATTTGTCTTATGACCATTGCTATATGTATTAGCACTATACATTGTGTATCCTTGGATATGTATATTTGGATGAGTATTTACAGGAAATATCAGTTTATGGGGGAGTACGATTGCTCAAGTACGGGGGAGCTATAATGTGTCCAGGTATGAATATTGGACATACAAATATCATGTTTTGTTAATTATCAAAATGGGGGAGATTGTTGACCCAAACCGGATCACAGTCAACCTAATCTTGAAAATTAACAAAACAATATTTGTCATAGTCAAATTTGACACATCGAGCTCAAAATCAATCTACTCAGCTCATTGGTTCAAGATCACAGCTGCTTGGAGTTTTACTATTTTGTGTATACTGGATTCTGTATTTTTTATTGTTCTTGAGTATAGGATGATGTACGTTGGGTCATACTGAGCAACTTTGGGCTAGCCATAGCTTTATAGGTTTACTTAGCCCAAATCCAAATCAACCCATGCATCAAAAGCCCACAAAGAACATTCTGTCCATAGAAGACAGAGTTCGGGCCGAACTCTGCCTCACACAGAGTTATGGCCGAACTCGGTCCCCTAAAATTCAGGATACTGATTTTTAGGTCTTGATCACTGCTAGTTGTCCAACGGCCAAAAATTTGAATTATTTATACCAAATTCTGGCCGAATTCTGCCTACCCCGAACCCTATAAATAGGCCTTGGTTTCTCTCATTTGAAATCGTCCACTCTTCTCTTCTTCTCTTACATAGCCTATATATTCAAGAGCCTTACCTTCCCATTCACTTAGCATTCAAACTTCCTAACTGTCCAAAGTGCTCGGTACGATCCAGCTAGAAGTTTGAAGTGCAAGAAGTTGTAAGTCACTTGGAAAAGTCCAAGTTTTGCCAAAGCGATCATTGAAAGAAGTTTGGCGTGCTCTTCTGTGAAAAGGCACGTGGTTGTAAACCTATTTCACAAATAGTGGATTTCAATCCTGAGCTAGAGTTCTCAGGCCTGGACTAGTCCTCCACGAGGAAAACCAGGTTAAAAATCTTGTTGTGTTTGTGCTTGCTCTCTACTCTTTATTTTCGCATTTATTTTACTCTGATTATTTAGTTGGTAAAGAGAGTTTAATTTTTAATTGATCATTTTTTATATAAACTCTATTCACCCCCCTCTAGAGTTGCCAATTTGTACTTCAGATAATCCCAATGGTAAAAATCATCGACCCCTCAAAGATATGATTGTTCCACTCTTTCCAAACATGTCAGACCGCTGCAGAAAATCTGATCTAGGCCTCGTTATACCAAGCAAAACCTCTCCACTTCGCTCTTCAAATGACCTCGATGGTTGCTCTCCGGTCAGGAATCCACCTGCTGGATAAGCCCAACATATCATGTTGGGCTAGCCAAATATTCTACGCCACCAGACACTGGAGGAATATGTGTCATGGATTCATCTATCTGCATGTACAGTATATATCCCTAGGTCCTATGGAAGAACATAAATAAGAGCAGTACGAAGGAACATGGATATTCGAAGAGGCACTTGTTGTATGAGCTGGATCTTGAGAAAGAAGGGGGAGGGGCTTTATATATATATATATATATATATATATATATATATATATATATATATATATATATATATATATATATATTCCCTCTCCAAACCCCTGGCATTAGGTCGCTTGTCCAGAGGTGCACCTCTATCCTACATTCCTCTATATATATATATATATATATATATATATAGAGAGAGAGAGAGAGAGAGAGAGAATTTATGAAATGTCCAAAAACCGCAAAAGCTTTATGAAAAATCCACCGCAAAATAACATTTTATCGCGTGCCCAGAATTAACGAAAAATATATAAAAGGGTTCGGAATAACTTTTGTTGTCCTTCTAATTTATTGAAAACACCCACGAAACCTACTCTTCAAAAAAAAGTTTCGATTCTTCCTCTTCTTCCATACGTTGCTCACTTTCGAATCTAGGCTTTCTCCTCCAAAATCTTCAAACCTTACTTCAAAAACTCGTCAGTGACTCTCCATTCACAATTTTTACACCATGTCGTCATCATCCGTTCCCACTTCATTATCAACAGCAGCAGCAACTGGTCATTCCCCGTATTAAAATGCAGGAGAATGGTCATTTTGCGACAAACCGAAGAATGGTCATTCCCCGTGTTAAAATGGAGGTCCAAACATTATGTTTTTGCGATTCTAAAATTTCGAAAGTCCGTCGAACGGTAAAATAGTTTGCTCCTCGAAAATATGCTCCTTTTGCGACAAACCGGGTCTCCTTTCGACCTCTCAGTCAAAAGTTATCACCCTCCAAAATTTCAACTGGTCATTTCCCGTGTTAAAATGAAGGAGAATGACCATTCTCCGTGGTAATATCACGAAGAATGACAATTCTCCGTGTTAATATCACGGAGAATGGGCATTCTCTTTGTTAAAACAAATTGACGGAGAATTGTCATTTTCCGTGTTAAATTGCAGAAGAATGGTCATTCTCCGTATTAAAATCACGGAGAAT
Organism: Iris pallida; assembly: GCA_029216955.1. Taxonomy (NCBI): domain Eukaryota; kingdom Viridiplantae; phylum Streptophyta; class Magnoliopsida; order Asparagales; family Iridaceae; genus Iris; species Iris pallida. The sequence continues at coordinate 21,052,049 of JANAVB010041620.1, forward strand.
GGCCATTTTTAGTGTTCAAATGCAGAAGAATAGTCATTCTCCGTGTTAAAATCACGGAGAATGACCTTTCTCCGTTATTAAAATCAAGAAAAATGACCATTCCCCGTGTTAAAATGCAGGAGAACAGTCATTTTTCATGTTAAAGTCACGGAGAATGACCATTTTCCGTGTTAAATGACGGAGAACAGTTGACAGAAACCTAATTTTTTTTAATTTTTTTTTTAGAAAAATATTTGTCAGGAATAAAGATTCAAGAATTTTTCGATCTTCTTTCAAAACGATGCCAACTCTTATTGAGAAGAAGAAGATCTTCTCTCCACAATTGACATAATCGCCGAAAAACTTCAAATCTCTCCATCAAGATGATGATGATGAGCGATGATCGGAGTTCGACTGAAGAAAAGCACAGTGAACTACGAACGATCTTTACGATCTCTGCTGAAGATGAGAGCAATGGAATTCAAATCTCTCGTTAAGAAGAAGAAGACGAAAATCGCAATCCAAATCTGAGTTTGTGAATTCAAATACATATATATGACCAAATTTGTGCGAAGGAATAGTTATGGTATTATCAAAATGGCAATTTTGTAAATATAGAGCATCTAAAGAAAATCTTGGAATATTTAACGTGAAAATATATAATTTTGGTCTTGCAGATAGATTTTTCATAAATACCCACCCCGAAATTGGATATTTCAACAATTTTTAGATATAGATATATATAATAGCATATTTGAGATATTAAATAGGTTTCATAAAGTTTTGCAAAAGACAAAAGAAATGCACTTTTCTCATATCTAACTTATGTTTGGAACGATCACGGCCATGTCAAATCACTTTCCCTTGTGTTGTCAGGGAAAACTAAACATGACAGACCACATCTGACACTATCTAAGAAGTATCCAGGTGGGCATGGATCCGGTCCTAAAGTGGTGTTTCCGCGCATATAGGCAACAACACAATCTTCAATATGTTTCGATTCTGCAACTTAAAATTTCTTCTTATTACACATAAAAATAAAATCTTAGAATTGCTTCACTATGTCTCAACTTCTGTAAAAACTCAATGTGGTAGGAATTGATAGCTATATTCTTACACCTGAAATTTTGTTTACTTCTATGAGGCATGAAAATTGCTCCTTTTATGGTGCGTTTGATTGCAAGGTGGAAAATATGTGGAAAAGAAATTAATTCCATGAAATTATTTTCCTAGGAAAAAAATTCCATGGAATTTTAAAAAAATTCCATGAAAAACTTAATTTGGGTGTTTGATTGCCATTATTTTACACGGAAAATAATTATTTCCATGGAAAATGATATTTTCCTATGGGTTGGACAAGTTTCATTTTCCACCATTTTAGATGAAAATATGGAAAATGATAGTTTTGTGGAAAATAATTCCATGAAAAATATAAGCTATCAAACACAACAATTGGTGGAAAATTTGTAATGGAAATATTTTCCTTGGAAAAAAAGCCCAATCAAACAAAAATGTCCTGTGTCATAACATATCCATACAGTAAAATGAATCTAGAGACTTGAAAATATGATTAAGGGGCTGGTAGTGACAGTAGAGATCTCTGGATTAAAGGTAAATACATTTAGGATGCGTTTGATTGCAAGGTGGAAAATACGTGGAAAAGAAATTAATTCCATGAAATTATTTTCCTAGAAAAAAAATTCCATGAAATTTTAAAATTTTCCATGGAAAACTTAATTTGGTTGTTTGATTGTCATTATTTTCCATGGAAAATAGTTATTTTCCATGGAAAATGACATTTTCCTATGGGTTAGACAAATTTCATTTTCCACCATTTTAGAAGAAAATATGGAAAATGATAGTTTTTTTGGAAAATAATTCCATGAAAAATATAAGCTATCAAACACTACAATTGGTGAAAAATTTGTGGTGGAAATATTTTCCATGGAAAAAAAGTCCAATCAAACACAGCCTTAGAGGAGCTTCTCCTCCACCAGGAGATAGGTGGTTATCATTTAAAACATATAATAATAAAATCACTGAGATCAGAGATGGTATCCTATGATACTGAATTGTGTCTAGACCCTTGTTAGCAATCACCCGAATAAAATTCGTATTATACGCGAATTTTTTCATATATTTCAAAAACATATAATACTTGCATACTTTTGAAAGATTCGTATTAGTACGTAAATTTTAAGCATGCAAAGTTTTAAACGTGTTCCATATACATTATTGAAAATTTTGGCACAAAAAACATTGTGGAAACATGTTTAATTAACCAAATTTGACAACGTATTTAAGAATGTGAACTTTCTAACCTCAATATTTCCATTTTTCGAATATTTGACCAAATTTTTGAACACGTTGTATTTGCACTAAGCCGATTTATACTTGTGTTTTTGTCGTCCCAAATTTTTTTCCGTTTGCCGAATTGCTAACAAGGATCTAGACCATAAAATATGGAGTAATTAACCATGGTGTTGTTTGCTACTACATGGAACACAGTAATACTATTGTCCCCGCTCCACTCCACCTCAACCCACCAACCCCACCCACCCCCCAAAAGATGTATAACAGTATTACCCTACCCTATATTATTCCACAGGTCCATTACTCCATAACTTGATTACATGTAACATAATAATAATACCATATAGATCTATCGACGTAAATTAACTTACTAAAGTAGCACACTATACTTTTAAGAACTCTGGAAGGCTGTAATAAACAGCTGCATACATGCTAGCTAGTTGCTGAACATAGTTGACTATGTTTTACTGTACAGTACTTACTTCCATACTACCTATAGTTTACAACTATGTTTTGCTACTACATCTAAAACATGGTAATCTATATTTCCATAGTCCTTCGGTGCATTAAGCCAATAAGCTGCTTCATTACTAATATCTATGATATGTCTTGGCCACAGGCCAAAAGTACAAAAAGTGGAAGAGTTCAGCACGAAGTCGAGTTCTTGTTTAATTCTTAATGATGGTTCTCCTTTAAATGAACCATCATGTAGATCACAAGTTTTCTATTCCACTTGATTGCAGCACATAGGTTTCCAGCGGTGATGCCTTTTACAAGAAAATACTGATACATTACATTCCATAAGCACAGGAGGGAAGGGGGGAAAAGAAAAATATTTAAATATCTATGGATGGAAGTTCTTTTGATATAGATCAATAAGGTTTAATAACCATGGCCTATTGTATAATTAGCTTGGAATTTCTGATCGATAAATAAAATTCAATGAAGAATCAATGAAAATGCAAAAATTTGCACCCAAAGAATACCTCTCAGAAATAACCCTAGGACTGTCAGTGCCAAAGTTTCATGCAGAACCCTGTAGGCACTGGCGGTGGTCTCTTGCTGCAAACCGCCTCTGAGAAAGTGTCAACTAGCTGCCCTGCAAGACTCCCAGGATCATCCAGCAGAGTATCGACGTAGACATTCACTATCCTCCTTTCATGTGGGCTCGCTCGCAAGCTAAACCAAGTCAAAAACTTTACCCTGAAGTTTGTCTCAATGTGCCCCTTGCACTCTAGCCATCTGATGGCCTCCACACAGTACTCATAATCTCCTTCTATTGACGATGAACTCTCTCTGATTGATAAATCTTCACATTTTCCTCTGCAACTTATCTTCTTTGATGAACTACCAGGGTCCTCTGGCTTAGAAGGACCATTCTCAAGTACATAATCACTTGGACTAGGCTTGTTAGCTTCTTCAACTCTTGAAGGTGTTACAGGTAGGCAGGCCACCACCACCATCTCATTTCCAACAGGAGCATTTGACTCATCCTCTGACTTTGGAACATCTGATGCCTGGTTTTGCTCGGCAAAGGTGGTAGAGTCCCTATGTGACTCATTAATTGTTAAAATAGGATCCTCATCCAAGCCTGAACCTGAATTTGGTGGTGTTTCTGCCTTCTCTGCATCTTTAGTCTCAGAAGTGTTATTAGTTTCATCTCCTGCGACCAAAGGATTAGATATGCCACTACTATTTGTATTCGGACTTCCATCACTCTGAACTTCATTCATCGGGGCATCAGTCGTTATTCGAACTTCCCAGTTTCCCAACTCACTTGTGTTGCTGAAGGCAATCACTTTGAAAAAATATTCTGTGGCCGGATAGAGGTCAGCAAATGGGAATTTTCCCTCTGGCTTACGGATAGTACCTGTTGTCTCTGTGGGATATTCATTGGTATCAGCTTTTCGATGCCACAAGCTATAACCAAGAAGCTCTTGATATGGCGCAGGGTCATCTTCTAAATCCAGCACCAGTGTAAGAGAAGTTGAGGATATGTCTTCAAATCTGATAAAATCAGAGGATGATGGAGGGGCTTCTGCAAACAGAATATTGAAAATGACTACATATAAGTACCAGACATTAGTACCATGGTTCAAGTAGTCAGTCAGGCTAACATATACTGAAGTAAGATCACCACACAAGTTGGACAATGCCAGTAACTTACTTTTGACTGGGGGATTTTCTGCAGTTAAAATATTGGAATCAAGCAAAGCAACAGCATTAGAACATAATCTTTGGACTTCAGCTCCAACAGAGAGTCTGTTCACAATCCCGCGGGCCATATTTCGTAAACCGCTAAAAGGGCCAACCTCCCCCTCTAGCTTCCTCACTGCTGTATCAACAATGTCAAGCAAGCATTGGTATTTCTCAGTACCCTGGAGAATTCTTTGACATAGAGAGACACGATAGCACAAAATATCAACTCGCCTCGCATCCTTTGCATGCATGAGCTGCTTCCTCCAAAATCTACAAGAGTTCCGCATATAGAGATATATTTTCACTAAATTGCATATAGTCAGATAAGAATTTGGGTGGAAAGAAACATCAATGCAGATAACTAGATACTTCACATGTTTTCAGTTTGAATAGATTAGAGCAGGTATCACTAGGGTCTGGCTTCAAAAGAAAACTCTTGAAAACAGTTTGTGCAACATTTTAGTTTAGTAACAGTGAGTGGTTCATATTGCAGGTAATTGCTTGAGGACTTGATCCGAATGGCAATTGCTGGTATTACATGGTAAACTAGTGCAAGTGATATTAGGTTTTGTTTCTAAGCTACTTTAGAATCCTTCTTACTATCTTCATTGTCAAAAAATTTGCATTCTGTTGGCCCATAGGTCATGGTCATACCTGATTTCAATAATTGATTAAAACTCTTGTTCGATATAATATACTGCTGCGGTACTGATGAACAACAAATTGCTATGGTGCATCTGATCAAATCTTCGCCAAACCAAAAAGAACAAATTGATTATCAAGAAAATTTTTCTATTTATTATGTATTTTCCATTTTCTTGAGTCTAGGAAAAATATACATCGGACGAGATTGGCACATGGCTTAGCTTCTAAAGTCCACTTCTAAATAAGCCTACCCAGTTCGTATTTTATCCAGTCCTCAAAAACAAAAAGCCTGCTCGTTTATAAAAAGTCCAAACCCAAATCCAATCCATTTTACACTTTGACCAATTTGGTCATAGGGCAACCGAACTTCGACCGAGTTCTGCCCGAACTCGATCAACCTGACCCAGTATCCCATCGGATTAAGTCTCCTTGTAGAATCGGCTCCAACGTTCAATTTTTTTAACGTTAGGGAACCGAACTCTGCCCGAGTTCGGTCTCCAAAAATACTATAAATAGAGTTGAGTTTCACATTCTTTTCATCGCATCCCATCTCATTCTCTCTTCTCTATTCTAAGTGTTCTCTGAGCTTTACACTTTCAAATCAAAGCTTTTACGATTCCTAGCCAGGTCAGTGCCAATTTCAGTTTGATCTAGAAGTTTAGTCGAATTGTAAAGAAGGCTTGAAAACCAATTCGTTTTCATCATGTTTCTGAAGTCGACAAGTCCTTCGGATCAAAGGTTTGTGGATGTGAAGTAGTGCTCTTCGGATTAAAAGCACGTGTTGTAAGGAGTTGCAAGCACTTTGGATTCGAAGCTTGTGTTTCACTGCATAGTGGATTCAACATCGAGCAGAGTACTCGAGACTGGACTAGTCGTCTCAGAGGAAAACCAGTATAAACTCCGGTGTTTTGAGTTTGTTTTTTCTGATCTCCTTTACGCATTTACTTAAATATTATCTGCTTCATATTAGTTGCTTACTGTCATATAACTTTTTAAGTGGTGATTATCATTCCGCTGCACACACGCACTCTATTCACCTCCCCCTCTAGAGGTGCTCAACATTCCTATATATTCAACAATATTTACTAAAATGGAATGGTTCAGATTGCAGCTAATTGTTAGTTCTTGAGAAGTTGGTCTGAGTGGAAAGATCTGGATATAATACAATAAATTGGTATAAGAAGTGCTATCACATTGTCATTTATAGTCAATTCGGAGATGTTTTACTTTTCACTAGCCTGCAAAAGAAATTCCAGTGCATCAACTTTTACTACACATCTGACCATGTACCTATTGATTTTGTAGAATAGATGGGTCTATTTTATCATAAGGTAGTAATAGGTGGATAAAACTTTAGCTGATCTTGGTGAAATGACTACTTACAGTACATCAGAATGGAATAAAAAGATTCTTGCGGTTAATGTCATTAGGAATGTAAACATTTAAATGATAACATGAAACCAAAAAAAAAAATGTGAACATTCCTATTGTTACTTTTGTCAATGTGAACCACGAACATATAAAATAAATAAAGCCACACTGAATTATCATCGACTATTTAGATGATTAGCTTCAAGCTCAACTGGTCCTCATGCTATTGCAGTAAATCCTCAATTTCTGATCAAAATGTCTTCAAGAAATGTGAACTTTTTGCTTAGAAAACATATGTATTAATGTATAAACAGTTGCGAAAAAACTTATCTTGAATCGGCTTATTGCTCTGTGATTAATTGGGATGTCTGAAAGTGATTTGTGTTAAGAACAATAACTCTGAGGGATGAAAAATGAGCTATTAATTTCCATATTTTTAGGACAGTGTATCTGCTTACTAACACTAATTTTCATGTGATGCACATGAAACTTATGCTCCGTATACATGATCTATCCTAATGTTAAAAATCGAGCACCCAAAATTTTAGTTGATTTGGAACATTATGAAAGCTTTCCACTTTGCGGATACCTGATGGATAAGCATAACAGCTCCAATGATTTGATTTTTGGTTTGTACACAAATTAAACCCAAATTGATGGGATGGCTTTGCAATATGAATTTATATTTCTTTGAACTTTCATGGGGAACATAGGCTTCGGCACTACAAAGTTTTGCTAACTCAAAATGCCTCACCACGAGAATGAGACCAATCAAGATAGCTTGAAATTCATTGATCTGAGAGATGAGATCTTGTATCTACTTCAAAACAATTCTAAGATTTCGCATCTGCTGTTCTTAACATGTGACTTTTGAGACTGCATCAACTTAGGAGCCATCTCTATTTTCTCCTGTAGGGTCTGTATAATTAGTACATTAGCTTTCAATTCTTTCAATTCGTCGCTGGCCATTAAATTATATGTGAATAACCCACTCTCCTTTTAAATTGCATGTATAATATGTGGTCAACATGCTACAATTTCATAACAATCAGGAACTTATTCTTCGGAACAAACAAAAAGGTACACATATCATTTATATAAATATGTTTAAAGTTTAACAATTTATTTATCATCTTTTAATAAAATTGTAATAATTTCAATTGTTTATCTTAAGTGCCGAAACTCGACACTATGATACATCGACTATAAAACCAAAATCATCAGGAGTCGTACTCAGAGAAAGAGTCAGATAAAAATATTTATACCATGTTTTAGAACCTTGGTTCAGACATGCTTAAAAGACTCTTATCTTTACTCATCATATTTCTTGAGTTTAAGGATTATACTTAATATTGTCAAAATCCATACTGAATATGTATAGTATGCTTGTATGTGGGCCAACTAACGAAGAATTAGAGCTAGTAAATTGCTATGAGCTTCTGGTAAATGCATAAATGTTACCAGATGGTGCTGTATAGTATTTTGTAGTTTGCAAAGGCATGCTCTTACAAACATGTAGAGAACTACATTGGGATATTATTATTTCATTTATGTGGTTTGAGTACATATTTAGAGGGAAACACCATTATTCAAATAACCGATGTGGGACGAAAAGCGATTTGATACTAAAGTAGAGTACATAGACTCACTAACTCTAACACACCCCTCAAGCTGGAACATGCGAAACATGTCCACCTTGTTATATATATTACAAATAATCATAAAACTAGTAGAGTTCACATGCTCCATCTTGTTACATATATTAAAAATAATAAAAAGAACTAGTAGAGCTGAAGGATAGCTGTAGTTAACAACAACGTCAATGGTAGACACCAGTAGCAGACAATTGTAAGTGGCAGAGTTGACACACGTATGCAGGACCTGAAGCAATTGAGGAGACCGATGCATAAGGACACACGGATGCAGGATCAATAGGAGAGACTGACGAATGAGGACGTTAAGACCATATCCAGTTGCAGAGGTCGACAAACGAGGACAAACTATATCGAGCAATAGTACAGGTAGAGGTCGATGCAAGAGGACGAACGACCAGGAGCAGTATGAAGTCGAGACGCGAGGAAGCATGACCAAGAACATCGGAGAGATTGACGCATGAGGACACAACCAGGAGTACTAGCAAAGGTTGATGCATAAGGGTGCACAAGTCCATAAATAGTCGGATTGATCAAGACTGCAGGAGTAGTAGACAAGCAGACAGAGTAGTAACTTGATCGAGATGCTCCATAATACCTGACAAATGGTCTCCCTTGAGTTAGACATGACAAGTATGCACAACTTGGAAGCGAATATATTTTTTCTACTAGGGTTTGGAAAGTTTAGGATATAGAAACTAGTGGCAAGTAGGGTTGAGTTTTCTTTATTTTATTTTTTGGATATATGGTTTAGTAGGGACCGGTTAGACGCTGCTAGGGTTAGACTTCCTTATCTAGGGTTTGGAAGTGTTGTGGGTGGAGAGTAGGGTACAATAAGGGGTTCTGAATATAGTGGAGGGCTGGGTGGGGAATGACTTTGTCATCACGAGGGATCAAAAGTAGAGATGGGAGGAAGAGCCATGGGAGAGGCGGATGTGGAGGAGAGCGTCAATCAAGATCGGATCGAGGTGGTCGAAGTTATCAAAGTAGTCAAAAGGAGGCGACTAGAGGAGATCATCATAGGCAAGGGGTTGATGGTTAGAGGCTATGTTACACGAGTACAGATACGGACACAATAATGGAACGGGATATGTCATTTCAAAATTTTAGGATACGAGTACGGCATGGATACAAAAATTATACATTCCTTTCGTCTTCCTCTCTGGAATCAGCTAGTTTTCTTGTTTTTCTTCTATCGATCAAAGAAAGAGGAAGGTTTAGGTTTAAATCGTGTTACGTTATAGGTTTAGGTACATGTAAAGTTAACCCCGATTTAAAAGAAAAACCAACATGTATTTAAGTAGTACCAGTGTTCTAAAAGTCAGGAAAAATCGACGCCTAGGCGCTAGGCGCTGGGCAGCCGCCTAGGATTAGGCCGAAATCGGCCTTCTGGACGGCACATAATAAAAGCGGAAAAAATCGGCCGCCTAGGCGGGTGTAGGCGGCTAGGCGGCCGATTAGGCGGTCGTCACAGACCAAATTGAAAAAAAAAATTGGTTTTTTTTCCAGGGCACGTAACTAAAGGAGAAATCCTACCTTCCAAAATCGAGCAGCAGCAACAGTAGCAAGAGAACAGCATGCCCCATTCTTCGAAAGGAGAGATCAGCAGCAGCAGTAGCAAGAAAACAGCAGCAACAGGCGGAGAGAGCAGCAGCAGCAGCAGGCGGAGGGAACAGCAGCAGCGGAAGCAGGTGAGTCTTCTTCCTCCTTCTTCTTCCTTTTCTTTTTCTTCTGCTTCTTTTCTTTCTTCTGCGGAGAGAGCAGCAACTTTTTGTTTTCTTCTTCTTTTTCTTTTTCTTTTTCTTCTGCTTCCTTTTCTTCTTATACTTCTTCTGCTTCTTCTTTTTCCTTCTGCCAACGCATATATGCTACAGTGCTACTGTTTTTTTTTCTTCTTTCTATTCTTCTGTTGGCAGCACAACAGCTGTTTAACAAAAAAAATATTGTGTAGAAGAAATAGAAAAAATAGAAAAAATAGAAAAAAAATACTGTTGGCAGCACAGCAGCTGAGAAATTTAGAGAAATTTACTTAAGCATATTTTTAATTCCTATATATTATTATTTTATATGCGACGACCGCCTAATATTGGAAGGCCGCCTAGGCGGCCTAGGCGCTAGGCGGTGGGTGGCCGCCCGCCTAACGTCTAGTGCCTTTTACAACCTTCAGTAGTACTTGGACATCTAACTCGTGTCTGGGCTTGTTTACTAACGATCCAAATCTTAGGCTCGAGCTCATGCTCTCAAGTTCAAAAAACTCAACTCAAAGTTCAAAAAACTCAACTCACAAGATTTTCAATAAGCCAAGCTTGAGCAGGCTCGCAAAAAACTTGGTTCGTTAACACCCCTAACTTGGGTCATATTCTGGATCAACAAGGATGAGGTATTGAAGGATTGCAGAGGGGGCGGGGTCTATTCTTGAAGGAGGTCAACTACGAGCCAGGAGTAGCAGAGGAAGTCGGGTGGGGTGGGATAGTAGTTGGGTTAGGGGATGAACAACGGAGAAGAGTACTGGTTTAGAAACGAAAAAGAGAAATTTGTGGATAGGTTAGGGTTAGGAGAAATTAGGGAGTGACCTAAGGATACGATTTTAGAGAATAACATGTTGAGGGAGATGATTGATAGTATTAGGGTCGGGGTTTGGGGTGAAGGATGGTGGTGGCTAGAGATGTTGGAAATAAGTAGGGTCACTATAGTCAAAGGCACGCCTCACATCTCACTAAGCGACGCATATTTCTCCAAACGCGTCCAAGGGCGCCAACAAGTAAAGGATTGCCTTTTGTATTATTTTTTAATTTTGATTTTATTGGCTTACCTGGTAGAAAATAATAGTTATAGGAGTATTAGTGGTGACGATGGTGATAATGATTTGATAGAATTTGATGAAAAAGAATTATTGTTTTATTGGTTGTGCTTTTATTTTACAATTTATGTTCCTTTCATTTTGTTACTTCTTGTTAGAGAATACAAATTCTTGTTAGTTCTATTGACTATTACTCTGCTATTTTACTTGATTATGCCTTAACATGTTTTTGTTTCTTTTAATATGTTATTTGATTTTATTTCTTAAATTAATAATTTATTATTTATGTATATTTTTATTTTTGTGTTTCGCTTCACTCGGACGAGCGCCTTAAGTGTGTCTTACGTCTCGAACGATATGGACCCTTTACGCCTAAAGTGTGCCTTACGCCTTTTGACTACCTTGAGTAGGCTTAGGGTTTTGGTAGAAGGAGATTGGTAATGAAGTTTAGGGATTTGGGTTTTATGATATAAGGTAGAGATGGGTTTTAGATAGGGTCTCGATGATCTAGGGATTTTGGGGATGGGAGCTAGGGTTTTATTTGGATAAAAGGTAAGAGCTAGGGTCAGGATTTCAATCTGCTCTAAATGCATTAGAAAACTACTCTATAATATTGGTATAGTAGCAAGGTATTTAACATGGTATGAAAGCAAGCTAGGTTAAAGTTCAAATTCCCCTATCGTGCATTTTGAGCACATAATTAGACGTAATGTGTGGACCCCGTTCTCAATTTACAAAATGGACATCCGACCTACAGGTGCATGTTGGAGTAATACAAATATTTAACCCTAAAAAATGATGGAGTTTTAGTGTACCGGTAGGTTATTTACAATATGGCACTTTGGTGTTGTAGCAAGTTATTTAACACGTATCACATGATACTAAGGCGTGGATATTGCAAAAGCATAGGTTAGTTTGCTTTTTCTTATCTAAATTAAGAGCATTCTTTTGACTCATCATCATCCAAGCCTTCAACGGGGTCGTCTATGGAGCATAAGAAAGCTCCATACAATATTTGACAAAATTTTATGACTCATTGTTGAGCTAACGTCAACCTTCTATATTGGTGTCAAATTCCTAGTCAAGGTAGCTATGAGCAAAGAGGGGCATGCCATAAAATCTAGGTAATCAATTGACATGTAAGTATATCTACATTTTGGATTGCAATTTAAGTTCATGCAACCAAGGTGCACCCTCCAAGTTCCCTCGACAATAAAGAGTCTAGACGAAGAAGTAAGATAATACTTAGAAAATTGCATTCATCTCTCTCTCTATGAGACATTACCCCAAAGAGTGAAGGAATAACAATACCAACTGATTATAAACAAAAGAAAGCTCAATATAAGAGCATTCTTTTGACTACTTGCAAAATTATACTAGATTATCAGTAGAAAGGTTCCAGTGGAGTTTCAAATTCTAGCATTAAAGCATCTCAGCTGATACAACAAGAAAACCTCCCAAATTTTGGGGGTCAGCTGCTTCAAATGCCCATCTTCCATTCAGCTCTGTTAAGTTCTCTCAACTGATTTTAAGAAAATTCATGAATAATAAGTGCAATTCTAGATCAAAAGACTTAGAACCAAGGTTCAGAGTATCGGAATCGGTATCGCACCCTTCAGATGAGTATTGGATCGGCAGTATTGGATCGGCAGTATCAGAGGTTTCGGATGGAGTATCAAATTTTTTGGTACCGAAAAACAAATAATTATTAATAAATTATTAAAATTATATTTTCTTTATATTTAGGCATAATTTTAAGTATTTTCTATGTTGTTTCTTAGACACTTAGTAGTTTTAAAATTGAATAAAGTAATAGCTTGCCCTTGTTGATAGGTTTACCTGCGATAAATAAATTTTCTTCATTTACATGTTTTTACAACCTTACTATGCCTTTACACCTTTGTTGATTGGTTTTCTTCGTTGCCAAATTGACTGAAAAATAGATCCCTAAAGTTGGTATCGGTCGGTATTGAATCTGGACATGCCAAATCATATCGATATTGGCCGATACTGCAAACTATGCTTAAAATTTTAGTTTCACCATCTTAGTTTCCTTACTAACAATCCAATACCTGTGAAAGAGCCTAGAAATGAAGATTCTAATTACAAATATGCTTCAATTTTTAAAGCAGAAAGATCCTATTTTGATACAAAAATGTTCTTCCTCGTGTTTAGCAACACAAAATGAGTGTGGCATTCCAAATTAACATACCAAGGGTCACGTTTCATACTTAGAGACAAGACTGGAAGGCACTTAAATGTAATGTGAAGGGGAATTTTGTAGCCGCTAACTATCTGCATTGCTAGCCTAAAGCAAATCTCTCTCTCTCTCTCTCTCTCTCTCTCTCTCTCTCATATCTTGGCCCTTTGATGCAATTAAAGGCAATTGGAGAATAAGATGGCATTTCTAGTTTCTATCTACTCATCTAAATCTGCACATAGAGAAACCTATGTTTGAAATGGAGGCACATATGATGAGTATAAAAGACATGATGAGAAAGCAGCCAAGTAAATGTTCAAAGAACCATGCTGTCGCCATAACCCAGTGGCTACCATTGTATAGGTAGCAATAATATGTTTAAGTGTTATGACTGGATTGTTGGCCCATTGGTCATGGTCAAACCTGATTTTAATAATTGATCAAACTCTGTCTCGATATAAATGCAAGTCAATTCAGGTGTTTACCTACGACGTTTTGGACACTGCTCAACAATGGATATCTACTCCGTTCAAGACCGAAGCTGTTTGCCACTCAGAATGTATTTCCTTTAAAGCAATGTAATTTTTCATTTTATTGAGTCTAGGAATACATTGTACACCAAGTCGTACTGGCAAATAGGCTATCCTAAAATTGTTTTTGAAAACTGACCTATCTTTTTAAAATGACCTATGTTTTTGAAAAACATCTATTTTAAAAAAAACTTCTGAAGGACTTTTCAAAAGGCCAAAATTATTTTTCTCAAAATCAACTGACCAAACCCTGACAGAACTCGGCCAGAGTTCCGCCAGAGTTCGGCCAAGTTGAACGTTATGTGAACGTTTGATTTTGAACTTTGTCTCCCTTCAGTTGCGGTTTGTTACAAAGAGTTCTGTCCGAATTCTGTCCGAATTCTGTCAGAGTTCTACCTTTGGAAAAACTATAAATAGAGAAGGATTTCGATCATTTCAAATCACCAATTCACTTTCAATCTCTTCTCTTCTAAAGCTTACATTTCTTCCAAAGAGTTCTAAAAAGCTTCCATTTTCAAATCCCAAGCCAGTTACAATCCTCTAGTCGATTTGCCAGTACAGTGCGGTCTATAAGTTTCAGAACGATTGTAATCAGAGGCTTGATTGAAGATACAACTCTTCACAATTGAAGTTGGTCGAGTTCTTCGTATCAAAGCTCGCGTCTGTAGAAGTTGCAAGGACTTCGTATGAAAACTTGCGGGATTTTCCAATAGTAGATTCAACTGGAAGCTAGAGTTCTTTCGACTGGACTAGTCCTCACAAGAGGAAAACCAGTATAAATCTCGATGTTTGCGTTTGCCTTCTGATCACCTTTTTATTACTGTCATTTATTTTGTGATTATTATTATATCTGTGATCTAACTGCTAACGAATTTTTTAATTAGCAATATTCCACTGCCTACTCTGTTCACCCCCCCTAGAGTATTGTGCTTTACGATTTCGTTCCTACAATTGGTATCAGAGCAGGTTATACAGGTAAAGCAAGGTAAAATTGTAGTTATATTCAATTGTTATATAGATCACAGCATTACACATGACAACTGTGAAATTCACAAGTGAAGGCCAAGCCACAAACAGACCTCCACTGTTTGACGGCACAAATTACACTTATTGGAAAATACGTATGAGTTTCTTTCTGAAATCTCTTGATTTTGACTTATGGTCTGTAGTTATTGATGGCTATAAAAAGCCCCCTCGTATTAATGTTGATGGAGTTTTAGTTGAAAACCCCATGACAAATATACAGAGGATGAAAAGAAAAAGGCCAGTCTTGACGCACGTGCTATTAACGCTTTATTTTGTGCTTTAGACAGAACAGAATTCAACAGGGTGTCTACCTGCACAACATCAAACGAAATATGGAAACTTCTCGAAGTAACCCACGAAGGAACAACACAAGTCAAGGTGTCAAAGATCAGCAGACTTACTCAGGAGTACGAGGCGTTCAAAATGAAGCCAAGTGAATCAGTCACTCAGATGTTTACAAGATTCTTGGATATTGTAAATCCTTTGTCTTCATTAGGCAAGGATTACAGTAACCATGCGAAGATTCGCAAACTTCTACGAGCTCTTACAAAGAACTGGATTCCAAAGGCTACAGCAATCATTGAAGGGAACGACCTTTCAACAATGTCTCTGGAAACACTCATGGGTAAGCTACTCACTCACGAGTTAGAACTTCAAGACTTTGAAGATGCTACACCAAAGGAGAGGTCAGAGAAGTCGATCGCTCTCAAGGCTCAACATAGAAGAACTGTCGAAGACGACTCTGATGACACCGACTCCGACTCTGAAGATCAAGCTCTTCTGGTAAGAAAATTCATGAAGTTCATGAGATTTAACAGGAGAACAAAAGACAGCAACAACAACAACGAGGAAGATCATATTTGCTACGGATGCAAGAAGAAAGGACACATGAAGAAAGATTGTCCAACAGCATCATCATCAAAGAAAAGCAGCAAATATGACAAAGGCTACCTGAAGAAATCTACATCAAGGAAGTACGCCAACATAAGCATATGGCATGAAAGTGAGGCCAGCGACTCAGAAGACGAACAATCAGATGACGCTGCAAATGTATGCTTGATGGCTTGCGATCAGGTAATCACTAATCGGAACTAGCAATCCTGAGACTACACCAAAAGAGATGAGATTCTTGGCTGATCATCCAAAGGACTTGGTAATTTGTGAGATTACCAAGGGTGTAAGTACTCGTTCCTCTAATAAAGATATAGCTTCTTGTGTTGCTTTTGTTTCGCAGTTTGAACCCAAAAATATTGAAGAAGCATATAGTGATAATTTTTTGTTAGATGCTATGCAAGAGGAATTAAACCAATTCGAACGGAATCAAGTTTGGGAACTTGTTTCCAAGCCCATTGATCATCCGGTCATTGGCACCCGATGGGTATTCCGAAACAAACTGAACGAGAATGGTTTAGTGACTCGTAATAAGGCTCGACTCGTAACTCAAGGATACAATCAAGAAGAAGGTATCGACTACGATGAGACTTATGCCCCAGTTGCGAGATTAGAATCCATTCGCATGTTATGTGCATTTACATGTTTTCATAATTTCAAATTATTTCAAATGGATGTCAAAAGCACATTTTTAAATGGTTTTTATAAAAGAAGTTTATGTAGCTCAACCTCCCGGTTTTACTGATTTCAAATTTCCTGAATATGTTTTCAAGTTGAAGAAAGCCTTATATGGTTTGAAACAAGCCCCTCGTGCTTGGTACGATCGTCTAAGCTCTTTTCTACTTGATAACGGGTTTTCAAAGGGAAAGGTTGACACTACATTGTTTATAAAATCTTTGAATAACAACATTCTTTTGACTCAAGTCTATGTAGATGATATTATTTTTGGATCTACTGATGAATCCCTTTGTCAAGAATTTTCAAAGTGTATGCAGAATGAGTTTGAAATAAGCATGATGGGAGAGCTGAAATTCTTTCTCGGACTGCAAATCAAACAAACCAACAATGGGACGTTCATAAATCAAGCAAAGTACACAAATGATCTATTAAAGAAGTTCGACCTAGAAGCAGTCAAGCCACTTAGCACTCCAATGGCGACTTCAACCAAGCTTGATATTGATGAACAAGGCAAACCTGTCGACATACGTAAGTATCGAGGTATGATCGGTAGCTTACTGTATTTAACTGCTAGTCGACCAGACATTATGTTTAGTGTTTGCTTATGTGCACGTTTTCAAGCTAATCCTAAGGAATCACATTTGTGCGCAGTTAAGCGTATCTTCCGATACCTTAAAGGTACTTCTTATGTCGGCTTATGGTATCCCAAAACCACGTCATTTGACTTAACCGGTTATTCTGATGCTGATTTTGCCGGATGCAAAGTAGATAGAAAAAGCACTAGCGACACATGTCATTTCCTAGGAAAAGCTCTAGTCTCTTGGTTTAGTAAGAAGCAAAATTCTTTTGCATTATCAACAACCGAGGCTGAGTATATCGCCGCAGGACGTTGTTGTGCACAAATTTTGTGGATGAAGCAAACTTTAGAAGACTATGGATTACATTTTACACACATACCTATTTTCTGTGACAACACTAGTTCTATTAATTTGACTAAGAATCCAGTATGTCACTCTCGTACTAAACATATCGAGATTAGACATCACTTTCTTAGAGATCATCAACAAAATGGAGATATAGACCTTGTATACATAGACACACAGAATCAATTAGCTGACATACTCACAAAATCTCTAGCGGAAGATCGTTTCAATTATTTACGTCGAGAATTAGGAATTTTAGATGTCAATAATATTAATTAATTGTGTTTTCTTAATTAATATTCAATACTCAATAATTGTTTTCGAGACAAGCCTAAAAAGAGTATCTGTCACCACGACTACGGTCGAAGCGAAGCGGTACTTAAGAGTTCTCCGGTGAACCTCCGTAAGCTGGGACAGTACTCCTACAGCTAATCTGAGACAGATGCTAAGTAAAGAATATTAATTTATAAAATAATATTAATTATATTATTTTGAAATTTAAAATTACTAAACTCTGAATTAAACATTTGAAACGAATTGATGGAAAAGATGTGGCCCTACAATTTTTTTTAATATACATATATAGCCAGGCAACCCTTGGCGAATTCGGCCCGAGTTCGGTCCGAATTCGGCCAGAGTTCGGCTGGGTATATATATATGTACCAGTCAGAACCCGAGGCCCCCTGTTCTTCATTCTTCCAAACCTCATCAAAACAGCAGCAGCCGTGCCCCGAAAACCCTAGATCTTCTCCACCTTCCTTCTTCCAATCCACGTGGAGATCTTCGTCCAAAATTTGGATTCGTGTGGAGAATCTCGTTCTCTCCAGCATACCTGATTCTCGGAAGGTATAATTCCTTCCCTCCTCCACTTTCCAATTATTAGGGTTTCTAGTTTTTGGGATAGAATGCCTAAGGAATTCAATCCTTTCAAGAGGAAGAAGACACACGCCAGTGAAGAGGCATCGTCTTCTGATCCGCATACGAATTCCCTCTTTTCTCCGGTCCAATCGGATGACGGTGCATCGGACGAGTTTTATTTCAAAACTCCCGACCAAGCCCTACTTTGGTATGCCGATTTCATTATGCGTACTATTTGTACCGGATCTCCGATCAAATGGACTGTCTTTCCCGACCACCGTCCTTACTTTGAGGCATTAGGGTTACAGCACTTTGCTACTTTACAATTCCCTATAGCTACTAATGCCATTAGACTATTTTACTGTAATTTCGTGTTAGACACTTTTACCGCGAGAACACGTGTCGGAGGGATAGATATCGAGTTTAATGATAAAACGCTAGCGAAAATCCTTGGTATTCCAAACGAAGGTGCCCCGCTCGATGACATCACTGATTTCGATTTTCCCGATGGTACGACTCTCGTTAGTTTCAAGAATGAGCTTTGTGCGCCCGCACGTGCTCGTCCTAGAAAGTTCAAGGCCAATAACTTGAACTTGTTTAACTACGAATTACATCGCATCATCTATTCTACTCTACTTCCAAAATCCAATTCAAAAGATGATATCACTGCACTTGAGCTTTCTGCTTTATATCACATTCTTAAGGGGATTCCTTTCTCTGCCCCTAAGACTATCATTCAGATGATGGGTAGATGTCGCGGAAGAGACCGCAATCTCTTATGCGATAATCATCCCACGCATCTTTCAGAAATTCGATATTGACTTATCCACTTGTGCTCTGGACCCTGAGCCTAAGTTCCTCAAACTCTCTCGTCGCAGCATTGCCACTGTTCCTCCACCTACTGCACCTGCTCCTCCTGCACCTACTTCCACAGCACCTGGTCCTCATCAGTCTTACCCTATGACCTTTGAGGGTATTCATCAGCATCTATCAAATCTGCAGTCATTTATGTTGACACTTCCAAGGAACATGAGTTCCGTGACGTAACTCGGTTCCAGGCTATTACCAACTCCTTCGCCGATCTGAGATTTGTACAGACGGATCACTCTGCTAGCTCTCTACCTCGAGACCCTTCTGTTTCTGGCTACCGCATTGATGATGAGGCGGTCCACTCTCTGTTCCAGCCAGGGAACGCTTACGATTGGTATCGTACTTCTGGTGCCACTCCTCATACTTCTGGAGCCGGCACTTCTGGAGATGGTCCATCTGGACATGCTGGTGCTGCAGCCAATGATGATGAGGATGATGATTTCTGAGATGTTACTGTTTGAGACTGTCTATTTTGTCTTATGTTTACTTGGAAATGCTCCGACATTTCAAGAATTATCAGTACTCTTTATTTTGGTTATGATTTGTGACTTACATAGACATGTTTTTATGCCTCAGTTTGACATTTGACTCACATTAGTTTATTATTCAGCACTTTATTTGTTTCAGCTTTATTCTAGCATTATCTTTCTTTATGCTTCTATATTAACTGTCTGTGACAACTACCATGCCGGTGTTGTTTATCTCTTTTTTTTGTTTCTTCACTGCTTGTTACTTATGCAATTATTGCGGGGGCGCTTTCTCTTTTGCAATTATTTTGCTAAGTGACAACGGGGGAGAAATAAGATCTAACATCTTTCTGAATACAGGTTATGAACAATTTTATTTTTTCTCTGTAACCGGCGGTATATATTTTTGAATTGATCCAAACCAAGATGTTATATCGGCAAGGTTTGTCAATTATCAAAATGGGAGAGATTGTTGGCCCATTGGTCATGGTCAAACCTGATTTTAATAATTGATCAAACTCTGTCTCGATATAAATGCAAGTCAATTCAGATGTTTACCTACGACGTTTTGGACACTGCTCAACAATGGATATCTACTCTGTTCAAGACCGAAGCTGTTTGCCACTCAGAATGTATTTCTTTCAAAGCAATGTAATTTTTCATTTTATTGAGTCTAGGAATACATTGTACACCAAGTCGTACTGGCAAATAGGCTATCCTAAAATCGTTTTTGAAAACAGACCTATCTTTTTAAAATGACCTATGTTTTTGAAAAACATCTATTTTACAAAAAGCTTCTGAAGAACTTTTCAAAAAGCCAAAATTATGTTTCTCAAAATCAACTGACCAAACCCTGACAGAACTCGGCCAGAGTTCGGCCAGAGTTCGACCAAGTTGAACGTTATGTAAACGTTTGATTTTGAACTTGGTCTCCCTTCAGTTGCGATTTGTTACAAAGAGTTCTGTCTGAATTCTTCCGAATTCTGTCAGAGTTCTGCCTTTGGAAAAACTATAAATAGAGAAGGATTTCGATCATTTCAAATCACTAATTCACTTTCAATCTCTTCTCTTCTAAAGCTTACATTTTTTCCAAAGAGTTCTAAAAAGCTTCCATTTTCAAATCCCAAGTCAGTTACAATCCTCTAGTCGATTTGCCAGTACGGTGCGGTCTAGAAGTTTCAGAGCGATTGTAATCAGAGGCTTGATTGAAGATACAACTCTTCACAATTGAAGTTGGTCGAGTTCTTCGTATCAAAGCTCGCGTCTGTAGAAGTTGCAAGGACTTCGTATGAAAACTTGCGAGATTTTCCAATAGTGGATTTAACTGAAAGCTAGAGTTCTTCCGACTGGACTAGTCCTCACAAGAGGAAAACCAGTATAAATCTCGGTGTTTGTGTTTGCCTTCTGATCACATTTTTATTACTGTCATTTATTTTGTGATTATTATTATATCTGTGATCTAACTGCTAACGAGTTTTTTAATTAGCAATATTTCGTTGCCTACTCTATTCACCCCCCCCCCCCCCCCCCCCTCTAGGGTATTCTGCTTTACGATTTCGTTCCTACATGGATGGGTAACAAAATTGGGTTGCCGAACATAACAATCTCAAATGTGCAATTTGGCTAATGTAATATAGTTATTTATATATGTTTGTTCAAGTATGTGCTTGTGGACAAGAACAAAATCTACACAAACATACAAACAAATAACATCCAGGTAGATCTAGGCACAGATATATAATAGGATTATAATATAAATCGGAGTATTTAAACAGTGAACGAATTTACACTAGACATTTCATAGAGACAAGTTAATAACACCAGAGTATGCACGTGCATCAAAATGCAAAAAAAAAAATATTAAGGAGGCATGCATGCATGGATGAGTTTTAAATATTAAATAATGTTTTAAGAGTTTTGGGGCTTTTTAGCTATTTCTATGACGACAGACAACAGCTTCACTCGGCTTCAAATTGGTTCTTGTAGTTAAATAGTAAAGATAAGGGTGCAAAAGGCAAAGAGCACACAAAACTGAATCATATTCTGCTAAATCCAATATAACTGAAGGGAGAACAGAATGATGCTCAAGGTATTGATTATTTTCAAAATTAGAGAGGAGGTTACAGTGGACATGGCCCATAACAGACCTGAATGGAAAAGAAAAGGACTAACATAGTCGACCCATATAGGATAAAGACTTTGTTGTTCAAAATTATAGAAGATGTAATGCTGATTAGTAATAGGGGAATGGGTTGAATGGATATTGAGAAAATATTCATAAAACAAGTATGACTAAACTTGTGGAACTTAAGCAGACTGTACGAAATGAAATTTTAATGGGAGAAAGGAAAGTACAAAAAAGACATAACTGCCAAATGATACCTAGTGTAACTATTGTTTCTTTCTTCACTATCTTCTACAAACTAATCAATGCCACGAGCAATGTACATGGAGGAACTAAGTCACTCTAACCCAAAAATAAACCAAGTAAAATTAGTATCATTATGTTTAAAATCTATCATTATACAAAGTTTCCTTTGTTTCTATATAAAGTGAAAGTATTTGTATAACAAAAACAATATAATAAATTTAGAGGACCAATATGTCAAACAAACCATAAACATGCAAGCAAGCTCACTAGCTATGGAGCACGAGGAAGTTTCCACAAAAGAACCGATAAAGATTTTATGACGGCCATCAATCGGACATTAATCCTGTATGCTAGTGCTAAGTAATGTAGTCAAAGGCGCGCCTCACAGCAAAGCGCACTAGCTGCGCCTCGCATCTCACTAGACGATGTGCCTTTCTCCATACACACCCAAGGCACGCCTCGCAGCAAGACGCTGACAAGTAAATTCGAGCTTTCGTATTTTCTTTTTATTTTGGTTCTATGGGCTCACCTTGCAGAAAATGATAGTGATGTGAGTATTGGTGGTGATGATGATTTGATAGAGTTTGATGAAGATGAATGATTGTTCTATTGGTTCTGCTTTACTACTACAATTTGTGTTCCTTTCATTTGCTACTTCTTGTTAGAGAACACAATTTTTTGTTAGTTCTGTTGACTACTACTGCCACTATGCTAGTTCACTTGGTTATGTTTGAACATGTTTTTGTTGGTTTGAATATGTTTTTTGATTTTATTTCTTACATGACTTATTTTTCCTCGCTTCGCTCAGGCATATGCCTTAAGTGCACCTTACGCCTCAGTCAAACGATATAGGGACCCTTTGCACCACGAGTGCGCCTTTGACTACCTTGGTGCTAAGTTCCTAGCCGATGTAGACATAAGCAAGAGAGACCTTGCAGTAAAACCTAAATAGCAAGTTAAAGGTAGACCTACATTTTTTTTTATCATGGAGTCTAATGCTTAAAAGTGCCATCTACATTCTCCTACACTAGAAAAGAGTATGGACAAGGTAACAAGATGATATCCTCCTCTTTAGGGAATTACATTCATCTCTAGGCAAAAGCAAAAGAGCAAAAAAAAAAAAAATGGCATTCAAAATTTCTAATGATGTGTGTTATAAAATGCTAGCATTGATAAACTAAAGCACCCGGACCATAAACTCATGCAACCAAGGATTGTATCCGTAGAAAGTACACAGGTCATTTAAAAAATTAAGCAATGGTGGAATCCAGGACCGAAAGCAATCTCTGGATTTTTATTTTATTTTTTTTTTTTTTGCAAAAATGACACACTACAGTATAAGGTTATTACAGATGTTGATTTAAGCATCTACTACATAAAAATGAAAATGTGAAGGCTTGCACTACAGCACTGATGCTTCACGCTTTCGGCTGGAGATGCAGGAAAATTTTCAAAACTTAGTACCCAGTGGCTCCGTATCACTAGCCTTATTTCGTTTCCAGGTAATTACTTTCCAGAAGGTTCAACAAGGACGAAATTAGGTTGTCTGTATTCAAGACGCATAAAGACACCGGGCAGTCGACATTTGTTTCCTTTATCTCATGTAGCATGTGCAAGCCTTGCACATGTTTTCTACTAGTTTATAAATGTGCAAACAATCTTTCATGAACCCATTAGCTTAACCAATTGGTTCATAAGCTAATAAAAATTGGATTATCTTTATGTGATCTAGATTTCACACTAAACATACCAACATCTAATAAGAATGGTGATACATCATGATTTAAAACGTCATGTGTCCTCGGAGTGACACGAAATGTCATCAAAATGCACAAGTGCAGTGTTTTAAGAATCAGATTAATCAGCAATCAAGTACCTGACTAATCAGCCTATTGTTTGATTAATATGGTGGAGGAATAAACAGAATATTTAAGCTGACACTTAATTGTGATTTTTTATACTTTTTTAAGATAAGGCCAGTCATTGCCTGTCCTGGGCTACTAGCACCAAGACCCCCTCCCATTTAATTATTGCCCGGGCTCGGAACCCACACCCTCTTCTCCCTTTATTAGTGTTACCTCTAGACCACCCCCTTGGTGGTTAATTAGGTGGCCTACTATCCCCTACATGTTACCAATATCCAAAAAGCCAACCCCTGATCCAATATGAACTCGAGATCCAATTTCTGATACCTTATCTACCCAGATGTGTTGCACAAAATAGAAATAGAACAGGTTTGATAATCTGAAGGAAACAAACAAGGAGACCTAATAAACACTCTTCTACAAGTCAATAGTAACATTCTTTACTACTATGCTCATATCCTGATTTTGTGCCCCAAGAGTTCTTCCATGCAACTTTCTTCCTAGCTTTGCAGTATGCGTTCCATAGGGAACAAGGAAGGAAATTGCAAACATCTTACCAACTTGGCAAGAAAGCCACCCATGACTACTGTAGAAGGTTGCCCAAAATAACTTCCTTCTAAAGTGCAGAACCAATGCATATCAAAAGCTAAATTTTCCCATAAAGCATTAAAGCACAACAGAAGGCCATCCTCGTAGTCATATTAAGAAACACTCAGTATCATCAAGGTGAAATTTTGGTGTAAAATTACAAATTGAGACAAAAACACGTCACAGTCAAGCATAGCTCAATGAGTCCACAAAAGGAAAATTAAAATACATGCAGAAGTAGTTAAGATAATTACCCAAGAAGATCGTTCATATTTCCACAGCGTATGCAGTAAAAAGACCCGTCCAGTGGCGTGCTCTTCCCATTCTTCACAATGCCAGCTCTTTCATGCTTAAGAAGACACTCAATATGACAAGATGCACCACAAGCACCACTAGTACCACTTTGAGACCGAGATTCTGTCTGGCAAAGCAGCCAAAGACTAGGGTCCTTATTGTCATCATATTTAAGGCAGATGCAACAAGAACACCTCTTGCAAAATGCGTCTTCTGGGCTTAAAGCAGCTCTACATACTAAGTTCTCACAGCTCCGGATAGTTCTAGCCTCACTAACATGTTCCACTGAATGATTGTTTGTCTCAATTGGGAGACGCAATGGGTGATCAGTCTTCCTCTGTCTTTTCGCTTGGGTTTGAGGGATACTTGGAGGTAGATGCGGGCCCAGGTCTACGTCATTTACAGATTTCCCAGATTTCTTCTCATACATGATCCTAAAGATATGTTCTATTAGTTTCTGCTTTGTTAGCCCTGTGTACTTCCTCTCCTTCCCCATCTCAGTGCATAGAATCTCTAAAAGGTCTCTGCGGCTCCAAGCCTGTAGCTTCTCGGGAGCACTCTCTGGCCATTTTGACAATTCATGGACCAGTCCTCTCTTTTCAGCTATGCTCAGGTTACGGCATTTTGACGGGTCAAGCACAAATCCTAAAGCGAGAAAATACGTCAAAATCACTGAAGAAATGTAGGCATATAAGAAGAAACCACTAGATCATGAAAACAAATTGGCACTTAAAAGTAGTCAAGGAGGGGAATCTCACAATAGAATAAAGAAAAGGGGAGCCCCAAGAAATATCTAGCATCCTTACTCTATATGCAGCATAGAAGATGTAATTTTTGCTTAAAGCAAGATAGTTGTAAAATATAAAGAAGAGAAATTCAAGGATAATAATCCTTCTATCAAACTAACTAAATTTAGCAATTTTTATCGATGCATGCATCTAGTGCCCCTTTTTTTTTGTCGATGCATGCATGTAGAATCAATGGATCAAGTAGTTTAAAGCACTCAAATCACAACATATTAAATATATATTCCCGGAAAGCCCGAGGTCAGCATGCATGCACCAATATGAATGAAGCATCAACTAGATATCCAGAACAAACTAATATCAACAGCTGTGTCGTTCCGCTTTCAAAATTAACAATTTTGATATTTCTATTGCAAATAATTCTAACCAATAAAAATAAGGGGAGAACAGCATCACTTCCACCTCTATAGTTGAGTTTCCCAAACTCAAATCCTCCAATTTCTTAATAGCAACCCCAACTATGCGCCCATAAAAGCCGATTAATTTGTAAATCTAATCTCAGGAAATAATCAGCAATTTTTATCGATGCATGCATCTAGTGCCCCTTTTTTTTGTCGATGCATGCATGTAGAATCAATGGATCAAGTAGTTTAAAGCACTCAAATCACAACATATTAAATATATATTCCCGGAAAGCCCGAGGTCAGCATGCATGCACCAATATGAATGAAGCATCAACTAGATATCCAGA
The DNA here is from genome assembly GCA_029216955.1 of Iris pallida. Lineage (NCBI taxonomy): Eukaryota > Viridiplantae > Streptophyta > Magnoliopsida > Asparagales > Iridaceae > Iris > Iris pallida. The sequence continues at coordinate 21,078,066 of JANAVB010041620.1, forward strand.
ACAAACTAATATCAACAGCTGTGTTGTTCCGCTTTCAAAATTAACAATTTTGATATTTCTATTGCAAATAATTCTAACCAATAAAAATAAGGGGAGAACAGCATCACTTCCACCTGTATAGTTGAGTTTCCCAAACTCAAATCCTCCAATTTCTTAATAGCAACCCCAACTATGCGCCCATAAAAGCCGATTAATTTGTAAATCTAATCTCAGGAAATAATCCTAAGAACAAGAATTGAGCGCGGAAAGAGGGAAAAAAAACCTAACCGAAGCATTACTCCGAAACCCATTACGCAGAGATCCATAGGAAACCGAGGATTAACCACGTACTTGAAACCCAATAAAATTCGAATCTTTACGGATTTAACAAGAAGAAGAAGGGAAAAAAACTACTGAACCCCATACAAATCGAATCTTTATGGATTTAGGAAGAAATGTTTTTATATAGAAAACCCTCAAAAATCGGATTTCTAGAGGGCCCGTGTTGAAGTTTTCTCCTAAATTGAATCCGATCACACAAATTATAGATCAAGAGAAAAATCTGAAGAATAAAGAAGAAGAAGAATATACCAGAGAAAGGAGGTGGTGGAGGAGGAGGAGGATCCATGGCTGGCGGGAAGGAGATCTCAGCACCAGACCAGTGACATTACCACCGTCCCCTCTCTCCCTCTCCCTCTCTCTCTCCTGTTCTTTAAGCAGCAGCATGTAGTCACAATTATTTTTAGATTTTTTTTTTTTTTCCGAAAGCAAGATTTTTTTTTCCCCGAATATTTTTGGGAAGGTTTTTTTTTGGAATATTTAGATTTTGTTAACATGTGTCCTAAGTACACATATTAATACATTAATAAATATATATTTTATATAGATATTTTTATCAGCACATTTATCAATTCACATCATACGGTTATTAAAACATATTTTAAGTAAAATATACATTGATAAATGTGTTGGTGGAAATATACATATAAATTATACTTTTATTAATGTATTTACATGTACCCTTAACAAAATTATTTTTATATTTGTACTAGTATACATGCGTTGCAAGTATTTATTATATATAGATTATTGTTAGGAAGATTAAAAGACACTTGGGCCTTGTTTGGTTCGCGGAATGGAAGGGAAAGAAAATCAATTGCTTGGCATTTCCTTTCCTTTGGAAAATTACAATTCTTATTGATTTTCCTTTCTGATGTTTGAAAATGCCAAAGAATTTGGAAAGGAAAGTGAATACTTCAATGTGGAAAAGTGATTCCCGCTTGGATGGATGGAATCACTCCCCCCCCCCCCCCCCCCCCCCCCCTCCCCTAATTTCTCTTCCATTAGGAATCACTTTCCTTTCCTCCTCAATTCCTTTGGCACCCAAACATAGGAAAGTAATCACTTTCCTTTTCCAACCCGATGATTCCGCGAACCAAACGAGGCCTTGGAGTGAATAATGTTGATGAGTTAGTTTAACTGTGCTGCTTTTAACTACTTAACAAATAGTATGAACCCTTCTATTTTCATAATACATTAATTTCTCTAGAATGTATCTCTTAAATGGTTGTTGGTGGATTAGTGAAATTTATTGCATTTATTTTTTAATTAGTATAAATATTGAAGGGTATTTTTGGAAATAAAATTTCAATGGTGAAGCCTACTTTTCGTATTATATAGTATAATAGATTATTTAGCAAATAGCATGGACCCTTCGATTTTCGTAAATACATTAATTTCTCCAGAATACATCTCTTAAATGGTTGTTGGTGGAATTAGTGGAATTTATTGCATCTATTTTTTTAATTAATATATATATTGGTACTTTTGGAAAGAATATTTCCACGATAAAGCCTACTTTTCGTACTACTAGCATATATGCACGTGCGTTGCGCGTGTTTGTTATTAGAAAGATTAAAAGACACTTGTAGTCCAAATTTGTTTATTTATTAATGAATGAATGATGCTAAATAAAGTTCATTTTTCAAAAACGACGATCCCGACGATCCGAGTCCGATTGGAATTGGAATAGGTTCGGCAGCGGATCACGAAATTGTGGCGATCTTATCTATCTAATGAATGAGGAGTATGTTTGAAAATCATTCGCCCTACGCCTCGCGCTCCCCCCCCCCCCCCCCCGTCCCGCCCTCGCCCCAAGTATATGATTCAATAGGAATCGCACAAAGGTAGGTTGATAGAAACCTTTGGTAAATTACCCACCAGTACCTGTAACCTAGCGGATAAAGTACATTACATAGTCTGTTTTAGGGATTGACGACTTACCCATTCAGTGACTTTGGCACTGGACGTTCCAATGGGTACTATCGGGTCGGGTGAATTAGAGAATAGACAGACGTCTATTGTGTTGGAATTCCAGCCTTCCTTCTCCTTTCAGGGTCTATCCGAAAGAGAATACAATACCGCTTGGTCGTAAATATCTGAATAGGACGAACCGCCTTCGTGGATATCTTTGCTTTGGAGCAAAACAATTCAAATTAGGCTCGGTCAACCGAAATATGTATTATCCATATGGGAGATCTTCCAATTGAGAAGATCCATCGACCTGAGATGAAGATACTACTAAAATACAGCAATTTGGCGACAGACTATTAGCGATGGATCTTATCCGTCGCTAATAGCGACGGACTAGCGACTACCTTGTGACGGACTACCGTCAGAAAGCAATGGACAAATTTTTTAATTTTTTAATGTCAAAATCAGTCACAATTTCGTCGCTAATTTGACGAAAATTTAGCGACGGACTGATCTACGTCGCTAATACGTCGCACATTTTGGCGGCAAAATCTGGAAAAAAAAATGATGCAAAAATTAGCGCCTGACTAGTGACGGACGTTCCGTCGGTAATCTAGTGGGTATTTAGCGACTAACTAGCGACGGATATATCCGTCGCTAGTCCGTCGCTAAATACTGTACCCTAACTTAAATTGAACCGACGGGGGGGGGAAGGATTTTTCATTCCCCCCAAACATACTCTCTCTCTCTCTCTCTCTTCCCCCTCTCTTTCTCTCCGGCGATCTCACTCTCTCCAGCGATCTCACTCCCTCCGGCGATCTCTCTCCCTCCGTCGATCTCACAGGTAAGCTATCTCTCTCTCTTTCTCTCTCTCTCTCTCTCTCTCTCTCTCTTTCCCTCTCTCTCTATTTTAGGGTTTCGGTGGGGTGGCAGTCGGCTGTCGCTGGGGCCGGGGGGGAGGGGAAAAGGGGAGGGGGGTCGGGAGGGGGGTGGGTGAGGGGTGGGTGGAGGGTGGGTGCTGTCGGGGAGGAGGGGTGGGGGAGGGGGGTCGGGGAGGGAGTGCTGTCGGGGAGGGGGTGGGGGGGTGGGTGCTGTCGGGGAGGGGGGTTGGGGAGGGGGGTCGGGGAGGGGGGTCGGGGAGAGGGTGTTGTCGGGAAGGGGGATCGGGGTGGGGGAGGGGGGGTGGGGGTGGATGCTGTCAGGGAGGGGGTGGGGGAGGGGGTCGGGGAGGGGATGCTGTCGGGAGAGGGTAGGACAGGAGAGGTGGGGTCGACACATTCTTGCCCTCGACACACGGACACAGTGTCCGTATATCATGACACAGGGAAGAAGGGGGACTCATTCGGGTACGGGTTCGACCCGTACGAATTGAATGGGTTTTTGCATTATATGTAATATTTATTTTAGAATTCCAATTCTAAATTGGAAGGTAGTTAACTAGCTAGGAATTAGTCAAGAATAATTATAATTAATTCAGGATTATTAATTCTTGATCAAGATCATCAATCAAGGTCAAGAGTTGATAACCAAGACTAATGTACAATTAATCAAGATGATATAGAACGTAGTGTAGCAACGTATAAGTAGTGTACAGTTTGGCATGTCCCGCTCCGATAGTGACCGATACCCGATACTGACCGATACCAGTCCGATACTGTCCGATACCGATACAGTTTGGCATGTCCCGGTATCGGTATCGAACTATTCTTATGAGTATCGAAATCGGTATCGGTATTGGACTATTCCTATGAGTATCGGTATCGGGCTATTCCTATGAGTATCGATATCGGACTATCCCTATGAGTATCGACATCGGAGTCTAACCCTAACCCTAACCCTAATCCTATATGAGTATCGGTATCGGGCTATTCTTATGTTTAGTTTGTCTTACGATACAGATTTTTACATCCAAATCGAGGATGAATCGTTACTTTATTGATCGTACATGGATGTACAAACGACAATACGAGAGCAGAATTTATGTGAGTGACGATTTTGAGGCAGGCGTGGAAGTATTTCTTAAGTATGCCATGAGCAAAGCTCAGTACATGGACGGTAACAAAATCAAGTGTCCATGTGTTAATTGTCACAATAGACGTTACGAAGAAGTGGTGACTGTGAGAGATCATTTGACCCGTAAGGGTTTCGTACATGATTACGGCCTGTGGTCATCGCAAGGTGAATTATATTCGGAAAGACAGGCTGCGGAAGCTGCTACTTATGCTTTTGATGATAATGCTGCAATGGATGTCCTCGAAGACGACGGATGCTCTGTTGATTATGGTGACCTGCAGAACCTTGCACGAGATATGGTGTATGATGCGGTAGGGCCTAATTTTGATCCGGAGGATCCTAATCCCGAGGCGAACGAGTTCTATGATATGTTTCAGGATACAGATACTCCTCTATATCCTGGTTGTGAGACTCATTCTATACTGTCAGTGACGATGCGGTTGCTGAACATAAAGTTTGATTTTAACTTGCCACAAGCTTGCTATGATCGGATCACACAACTAATCAAGGAGGTATTACCGAAGGAATCAAAAGAGCTTCCAAAAAAATTCTACAAGTCAAAGATGATGGTCCGACAACTGGGACTGGGGTACAAGAAGATAGATTGTTGTCGCAACGGATGCATGTTGTACTACAAAGAGAATTGCGTATCAGAAAGTTGCAGCTTCTGTAATGCGGATCGTTACAAGCCAGTACAGGGAAAAGAAAAGTCAACTAGAAAACGATGTCCTTACAAGTGTATGCATTGCTTGTCGATCACGAAGTGCTTGCAGAGGATGTATATGTCTCTGAATACAGCGGAACACATGACGTGGCACAGCGAAGAACGCATAAAGGACGAAGGAGAATTGTCACATCCTTCGGATGGAGAGGCGTGGAAATATTTTAATTTGTGTCATCTAGATTTTGCTGCAGAGCCTAGAAATGTACGCCTTGCGCTATGTTCTGATGGCTTCGCCCCTTTCGGACAGTCGGGATCTCAATACTCATGCTGGCCGGTCATTCTTATCCTTTACAATCTGCCACCATGGATGTGTATGAAGACTCCTTATATGTTCTTGACAGCTATCATACCCGGTCCCAAAATTTCGACGAAGAACATCGATATATATTTACAGCCGTTGGTGGATGAGCTGAAACAGCTGTGGGAGATCGGCGTCACGACGTATGATATTTCCAGGAAACAGAACTTTCAGATGAGAGCTTCACTTATGTGGACAATCAATGATTTTCCCGCATACGGTATGCTGTCGGGATGGAGTACGCACGGCAATATGTCTTGTCCGATATGCATGGAAAATAGTAAGGCGTTCCGCCTTAGGCATGGAGGAAAAACTTCTTTCTTTGACTGTCACCGTCAATTTCTGCCCGTGAGCCATTATTGGTGAAAGAACAAGGACGCGTTCAGATCTAGAAAACAAGAATTTCTTGATCCTCCTGCCATATTGTCGGGATACGATATTTGGGAAGATGTAAAGGAATTGCCCACCGCAATGGAAGATCCATCGAACAATCGTGTCGAGGGGTTCGGACAAAGCCATAACTGGACCAAACGGAGTATTTTTTTGGGACTTACTTATTGGAAAGATAATCTTATAAGACATAATCTTGATGTCATGCATATCGAAAAGAATGTGTTCGATAATGTCTTCAATACCATCATAGATATTGAAAGAAAGAGGAAGGACAATCCAAAAGCAAGACAAGATATGGCCGAGATATGCAAACGTCATGATCTAAACTTGATACAAAGGGGAGCTGGTGGACAATTAACTAAGCCTATAGCGCTATATACATTGAGCAAAGAAGATAGATTAATAATCTGCAAGTGGATATCTACTTTAAGATTTTCCGACGGCTATGTGTCGAATTTGTCTAGATGCGTTGATCTCAATGAACGCAAGCTAACAGGAATGAAGAGTCATGACTGCCACGTGTTTATGGAAATATTACTGCCCATTGCTTTGAGAGAGTTGTTGCCTTCTGCTGTATGGGTTCCGTTGGTCGAGCTGTCTACATTCTTCAGGAATATTTGTCCAACTAAGCTGACGGTACAACATATGGTACAACTTGAGGAGAAGATTGTCTTAACAATTTGCAAGTTAGAGAAAATATTTCCACCGAGCTTTTTCGACTGCATAGAGCATCTATCGATTCATCTACCATACGAAGCCCGTGTCGGTGCATCTGTTCATTATCGATGGATGTACCCCTTTGAAAGGTAAATAAAATTAATATAATTTAAGTGGAATTTTATAATTCATTGTTAATTCTCAAGATAATTTGTCTTTATAGGTACCTACACCATCTAAAGAAGAAAGTTGGCAACAAGGCTCATATAGAGGCTTCGATATGCGAAGCATATCTTATCGAGGAGGTGTTAAACTTCTGCTCCATTTATTTCGATACTCATGTCGAGACAAATCGAAATAGACCTCAAAGGAATGACGAAGACGTTGAGGATAGAGGTATATTCAATTTAAGGGGCAAGCCTATTGGGGCTAGTAAGAAACGGTGGTTGACTGACGATTAGTATGATGCCGCACACCGATATGTCTTGTTAAATTATGACATACAAGAAGTAAGAGATTTGGAGAAGTAAGTGACTACACCTCGTTATAATCTCTAATTTGGTGAAGTAAGTGACTAAACTTATTTTTATTCCTTCTAACAGTGTATTTAGAGATGAAGTGAAAATAAGGATACCCGATATTACCGATGAGGGACTTCAAAGAGAGATTGATTGTACCTTTCCGACCTGGTTTCAAAAATACGTAAGTAACTGAGATAATATGTTATGCGGCTACCATTAAAATATATGCAAGTAAAACATTTAAATTATCATTATTTGTTTACAGGTTTTATTGCCTGAAACAATACTCACAAATGAGAGCATTCGTTATTTGGCATTGGGACCGAAGAAGCATGCAAAGACTTGGCCAGGCTATGTCGTTAATGGCTTCAAGTTTAAGGCAACTCATCATGCTATAAATGCCAAATTTGTCAATGACGACTTCAGTACTAAGGATTCTGGTGTTTGCATAAGAGGCACCATCTATGACGACGAGTCGGACTTTGACTATTATGGAGTGCTTCGGGATATTGTAGATTTACAATATAGTGCCCCATATGATATGCATATTGTGATGTTCAAATGTGAGTGGTTCGATACGACACCAAATATCGGTTGGAGAATCGATAAACAATTTGGATTCGTCGATACAAATCATTGCAGGAGGTATAGAGGGTCCGACACGTTTGTGATAGCAAGTCAGGCTGTTCAAGTCTACTATACAAGCTACCCAAGGCATCGTAGAGATCGATTTGACTGGTGGGCAGTATGCAAGATTAAATCTAGAAATACATTCAACATTGGAGACCCAGCATGCCAAGAGGACGAGATCGAAAAGCCCCAATACTTGGGACAACAGTCGGATACCATGGATGTTGAATTAAAGGTTGATATACCTCTTGCTAAGGAAAATAGAGGGGAGGAAGAGGTTGATATACAAGACTTAGATGTCAACCAGGGGAGAAAGAGACGTCTTGTCCCAAGTATTGAGACTGAAGAAGAAGAAGAACTTGATGGGGATGAGGATGAGGATACAGATGAAGTCGACGATGAGGATGAGGATGATGATGAGAATGAAAACGAGGCCGAGGACGAGGACGAGGACGATGACGATGATTAAATATCAATATATTACAGTTCATGTTTTCGTCGAGGCCGAGGCCGAGGACAAGGACGATTCAGTTTAAATTAAACTTCTGTATTCTTATTTCAGTTCATGTTTTTGTCGTTCGGTCATCTACTTATTGTATGATTTTCTTTTTGCAGATGGCACTCCTAGTCCTACTCGTCTGGGCGGCACTCATCGTCCTGCTGCTGGTATATATATTTTAGTTTAGTTTTATATCCATTTATACTTCTATATTATTAATTATGTTTATGTGTTCTATTTACAGGGCATGGTTGCGAGCACTCGTGCTGGTGGTGCCGGTCGTGGTCATCGTGGTGGTGGTGGTGGTCGTGGGCGTAGGCGTGGTGGTAGTGGTCGTGGTCGCCATCCGTATTCTCCGGATGTGACCTCCGATCCCGACCTGGAGAGCCCGAGCACAAACTCTTCCCGCCATCAATCTACCTCGGTGCCACCGTCATCTTCGTCGAGGCCTGCGATTCCATCCGCTAGCGGATCCATTTTGCCACCGGATGCACCAACGGATGCATCAGCAAATGCAGCAGCGGACCCAGCAGTTACTGTACGATGGGCCCCGAAGTACCCTCGGATTCAGTTTTATCCTATTACCGGGGAGTATAAGCGCGGACCCTCGGATCCTCCGACGCCACCAGAGAGGCCGATAGGCGAGTTCCGACGAGAGATATGGCCCGTAGGTGAATCGTAAGTAAATTTAAGTAAATTTATTAAATTTGTTTCATTTATTCAAGTCAATAATCCAGTCGTTGCTTCTTTATAGATTTTTTCAGTGGGATGTTGCCCGGATTCTAGGGCGCATTATCCGGGATAACTACTATGGCCCCTACCTCAATTTTTCTGAGGTGCCTCAGGACAGACAGTACGTCTGGCTCGACGAGATGAGGGTTACGTCTGGCTCGACGAGATGAGGGTATATATCTTTTGGTTAATTATTAATTATTCTTTAATTTATTAATTTTTTAATTATGTGATATTTGAATTTGTATGTCAGAGGACGTTCTGGTGGCCCCTCCATCGCGAGGAGGCGATCCGCAGGACCTACAAAGCCGCCGCCGGGAAGAAGATACGGGATGCGGTATACGACCTTCGTATGACGCATACGAAGAAGGACTGGATTCGGGCGGAGTACTATGAGGAGATGTTGGAGAAGATGGATACTCCTCAATACAAGGAGAAATCAGAGAAAGCCAAGGCGAATAGACAGGCCGCGGGTCTGCATACGGGGGGATCAAGGCCCCAGACGCCCTTTTCTATGGCCGCTCGCTACGACGACGTGTTCGTAGAATCCGTCGACGGCTTTAGGAAAGGGTGCCTCTATGGCTTAGGTTTCCTGGCGTCGTCATTGTAGGCGTCGACTTCGAGATATCCACTGCCTCCGCCTCCTTCCGCACCCTCCGCAGACGATGTGAGGACGCAGCTTGCGACTCTTGCCACGGCGGTGTCGATTTTGCAGACGATAGTGCTGGGGCACTATCCGCATCCTTCTTCTGCTCCCTATCCGTCTGTTCCTGGTCCGTCTGCTGCCGGTCTGTCTACTGCTGCTGTCGGTGCTTCGGATCGACCTGGTCCTTCTTCCACCGGACGGCTTTCTTTTGATCGCTCTAATATTCTTACTCTAATATTCTTGTTTTCATGTTATATTATCGTTGATCATATTGACTTGTCTCGATTACAGGATATCTTGTATCAATTTTGTTTTTGCAAGTTCTCGGAGTTAAGAGATTTAATTGGACTAATTGACATATGTAATGGGTGTGTTTTCAAAGTTTTATTTATGTAACGAACTCACTATTGGACTACATAGGTTCGTAGTATTGACAAAAGCTTGTAGAAGGATCCTCTCGTAGAGTTAGATACCATGTGTCACGCCTAGCACCAAAGTAAAAAAAAAGGTATGACTTGTCCAGCTTAGTAATATGGGTATACGCTAGTATTACATAATATAGCAACTGTGGTATCTAGACAATGGGGTATATGCTACAATACAAGTCTTTTTGTGGTCTTACAAAATACAAACTTCTCAATCAATCAAACAAGACACAAAATTGTAGAACATATAAAGATACAGCAATAAGACAGCTCTGATGATGTATCAAAATGATCATAAAATAGAGATGAGATGCTTGTACTTTATTATGAGTATCTTGTAGGGATGGGGAAATACTAAGTACGTATGTTGTATGCCCCGACTTCGCCAAATTTGTAACACCCATATTCGGAATACGTATTTTATCAGGCTTATGCGTATTTCGGACCTGTATTTTATTTTTTTGGATTTTGGCATGTACTTGTAATTGACTTGACTTGCGGATTTTGGTTCTCGTAATTGGGTTTTTACATGGCTTAGTTTATTTTGTGGAGAGGGTTTGGTTTGGTTTATCATGAGAGGAACACTTTAACCTACACTCCACCCTCAACACAACCCACCCTCTTTATTAACTCCATCTACTTTTCTCTCTCCTCATTATTTTCATTTATTTCTTCTTCTTCTTCCTTCCTCTTCTTCCTTCCTCTACACAACTCCCCAACCCATAGACAAGTGTACCTTGCCACCACATGATAACCACTTTTTATTTGTCCATTAACTAGATTAGGCCATTGAGAACAACCTTAGAACTTGACATTTTGTGATTTGGAGCTTTCCTTTTTCTAGATCTAGGTTTCAACCATTTTCGAAAATCCTTGGTTTTGATCCATTAAACTTCGGTTTTTGCATGTTTTGATGCTTCCATGTGGAAGAGAATTCGATTTTACTCAAGTTAGAACTTTAAAAATCTAGATTTGGGTTTGATTTGGCTAAGTTATGAAGATTTGAAGTTTTTGGTGTTCTTGAGGAGTTCGTCTCAGCCTTGGTGAAGGCTCTCGGCCAGTGCTCTTTAGCACTTGACCGTTTGCGCACCCTAGCCTGTGCTCTTTAGCGCATAGCCGATTGCGCATAGGCTCAGCCGGTGCTTTGCGCTGCGCTGGATTGCGCTGGCGTAAGCCAGCTATGCGCAAAGTAACCCCTGCGCAGTCTGCTCCTGCGCAGTCCACTCTGCGCAGTCTGCTCATGCGCAGTCCGTTCCTGCGCAATCTGACCCTGCGCCATCCATTCCTGCGCAACCTGATCCAGCGCAATCCATCTGCTGCGCCATCCACCCCTGCGTAGTTGGTACCCTGCGCAGCTCACCCCTGCGCAGTTGGCTCCTGGCGCACTTGACTCCTGCGCAACCCGACCCCAGGGACCCTTGCGCAATTTGTCCAATCATGGAGATTTGGTTTTATTTTCTTTAAGCTTGGCTCTTCTATAGTCCTGTATATTGATATTTTATTAGATATTTTACGCCCATTTTATATCCTTATGCCTTTTGTCATGAACTTGATGTTACTTAATATGTTTGGAATGACTATTGTACATGGCATGGTATGACAAGAAACTAGCATAACACAACATTGACCCGTAGTGGTGCACTCCTGACATGACCAACCTGACTTGATAGTGGCCCGTCGTGGCGCACTCCTGACTAGTACACTTGATATGATAACTTGACCTGATATATCTTGAATAGCTGTTGCGATGGCTACCTGACATGACATGACCTGTATAATTAATCCTGATACCGTGGGCGATTGTGCTTGTACAAATAATCCAGTCATGTGTTGCATCATGTTTAGGAGGGGACTCCTGAGTACCACGGTCAGGAGTACCTACTGAATTGGACTAAGGTTAATAATTAGTATAATTCACTAGTCATGAAGAGATGTTCCCCAGTTACAGGCGATCCCGTTATCCCGGCCACAAATGTTTGGACTTGTAGCCTGCCGACGAGTAGGGCACATTTCCAGCCCACTGTTATGTGGGGCACCCACCATTGTCACTTAAATGATTGAACTCTATTGTCACTATAATGCATTGTACTCTCCAGATTGTCACTATAATGATTGCCTGGATAACCTGGATAGCTGCAGGGCCTGTGACTACTTGGAGCATCTCATTGCATCTTGCTAGTAACTAGGATTGTGATAACCCTAGTTAGTTAATGTAGAAAGCCGTAGGCAATGATTGGCCGTGATTGCTTGGATGGAGTCTAGTCCAGTATAGTATTGTCTAGAATTGATTGATTGTAAGATTGTACCAGAACGATTGAAGGATTGTCACTCCAGATTGTCACTATAATGATTGTCACTCCAGATTGTCACTATAATGATTGTCACTCCAGATTGTTACTTGACCTGATTTCTTATATTTATCTTGCCGATAAATGGTGAGAGAAACCAAGTTCCGTTCAGACGAAGGGTTACAACCCCGGTCCTTGTTTGGTTTACGGGTTGTAACCTAGCTATCTGAATAGTCCCATGGTTATCTCATCGTATATCATCCTGTCATGCTTTTCTATATGCTCTGTCTTTTATCGATTCTGTACAAGATTGTCTTTTATATTCACCTATCATGTTTTTCTTAAATTACTGTCTCTTATTATGTAATTATATTATTGTGCTAATTTGCTGGCTTTTGTTCTCATTTTGTGGCCTCCTTTGTGGCACTTGCTCTTTCTGGGGTCTGACCCAGCTGGTTTTGTATGGCCAGATACCGGAGCAGCAGCAAAGGATCTACCTGTCTTCCAGCCCGATGGTGACCACCAGGCGTAACCAGGGCATCGAGTGGGTTTCTTTTGTTCTCCCACTGTAATATTGTAAATTATTCTTTTGAGACGTTTAGCCGACGAGCAAGTGTTAGCTCGATTGTACTTACTTACTGTCTGCCTACGGGCTGTAACATGATTGACAAGCCCCGGGGGTTGATCATGTATGACTGAACTCTTGCTAGTCCTCACATTTTGTAACGACTAGCTTCATGATCATCTGGATATGTAATGTTTGGGATGCCTAACAATTGTATATTTGGAGATCTGATATCTTGTGATTATTATTAGTTGGTTGAGATTGAGACAATAGGCTATTTTATGCCCTTAAGAGACTGATGGATTGTAGTGAAACCCTCACATATCTAGACAGCCGTGACCGTATAGCGGTGTGGATTCCATTCCGTTATACGTAGCTGGCTATGTCTGCCCCCGCTCTCCAGTATTCTGGTTCTGGGGCGTGACAAAATTGATAAGTCGCCACCGGACGTGATATCGTACAAGCCTAAGTTGCATGCTTGTACAAGGCATATTCGTGCACATTTTAAACCATCAAGGTTTTTATAGATATTTGCAATAGAACTTAAGCAAAGAAGTTGAATAACATCATAGAATAGGTTTGATAACTATTTTCATTGACAATTTGCATCATTGCATAGGTTTGATACAGCTGAGTAAAAAGTGTTGCAATGGCTTACAACTTGAACAACAAAATGAGATATATTGTTACATACATCACATCCCTTTACTATAAACATAAAATATATATACACCTTGGTAGAAGTCTTCAGATGTCGCTTTGGAAAGCTTCAAAAGAATATGAACAAGCTTCAAAAGTGTAAGAAGGCTTCGATGAGCTAGACGCGCCTTCAGTTCCTCGAAGTGCCTCCCTAGTTCATAACTTCTGTGAAGACATGGGTCAATACATTGCCATGTACTGCTGAGCATCTATTTAAAACCCACATCACCAAAATAAGAACTGAAGTCAAGTAAAAGCATATAATATAAATAGTTATCTTTTGTCTTTTCTTAGTTTAATTATATATCATAAGACATGAATGTAACGACATAATATATAGTATTCTTACCCAGGATAGAGTCTCCATCTTCGCAACGGAACTTACCATGTTCCTCCATGTGAATCAGACAACATTAACTAAGAAATTAATACATGAAGGTCACTGGTGACACGCCATTATGAACTATTCTTGGTAAGATGACGATCCTTCTAGCACAGGTAGCAAGCCATGCTGAAAGTTCTCGAGTTACCCGTGCTTGTAAGATAACACATATCTTTGTTCCTTCTAGGATGAATCGGTCACATGGCCCTTGTAACCCCCACTTTATGAATTTTTGGTATTTTCATGATATTTTAGAATTTTAGAAAATAATTATTTTTAACGTATTTTTGGACAATATTAATTTTCTGATTAGTATTATTTTGATTTATGAGTTTTATAAAGAGAATTATTGGTTTTAATCTTTATTAAGGATTTATGGGGAGGAAGGCTCTAGAATTTAGTTACATGGTTGATTATTTAATTAATCTAGGCTTGCAACTAATTTAGAGTGTTCTTCAAGATTCCTAACAAACTAACAAACATATAACTAACTTTTTATCCAGTTTGCAATTAAACAAATAATTGTTTGTAATAAACCCATTTATTATGTGACTTTCTGAGAAGTCACCACCTCAACTCTATGTCAGAGCATTCTCTCGTAGGTTTCTCATTTGGAGAGATCAGCAGAAATTCGAAATTCCATTTTTCCCACCTCTTTCCTACCAAATTCCCAACTCCTTCTCTCCTCCTTCCTTTCCTCTCCACCAAGTTTTCCCCAAACCCTAACCCTAATTCGAAGGTCGATCCATGGCGATAGCTTCATTCTAACCATCAGCAGTTAGTCGATCACCTTCCTAGGCGACGGTGAGGCGATCTCTTCTCTCGGCAGCCATGGCCGATGTCCTCCCTTCAGTCGGTAGCGACGACGACACGACAATTCAGCTCCGACGACTCTCCTCTGTAACTCGATGCAGATCAATCCGAACTTCTTCTCTATTGATCTGCGTGATGAGTGACATCGAGCCCTCAGTGAACGATGGACCCTCATGTTCCGTTTGTTCTGCTCTATTCTTCCTTGGCAAAATTGATCCAGACCTGGCGAGCAACCGACGACGAGTGTTGACGACGATATGCCTTCTTCTCTAGAGAACCTCGAGCACGGTGCAGCTGCAAATTATCAATAGGACGGTGAGTTCTCTGTGATCCCCTGTTCTCTGATTGTTTCTCAGATTGATCAGACCCGAATCTATCGGTCGATCGAGTTAATGATTGATGGATTCTTCGATTCTTGATTTTATTTTCTTTTAAAGACAGTTTAAATTGTCCCATTCTTGATTTGCTTTGGGTTGATGAATCAATCATCCATTTTTAAATTAGATTCTTATTTTGAACACCAGGTGTTCGTTAAATTACCGCTGAGGAAGCACCGAGCTGGTTTAGACATGGAACGTCAGCATCCAACATGTTTAACCGTATCCGACTCCTTAGGATCGTGTCTTCATCATATCATCTTCTCAGATAATCACTCTACCCTTCTCGATGATGAAGGAACCATAGTTTGTGCTTAGTATTAATTACAAGTTGGGCAGGCAAGTCTGTGATCGGGACATGGGGGTAGTTCGAGTTATTGTGTCCAGTTTTGTTCGTGTCAAGCATTAGCTCGTGTCTAGTTTTTAGATCGTGTCCAGCCTTGTTGGTGGTCGATGGTATAATTGGACTAGCGTCGGGAGTGGAGCCAATGAAGTTTTAAAAACTAAATGCAGTTATGGAGTAAGCTTTGTATAGCGTTGGTTGGACCTAGGCTTGAAGTGTACTTGCTGAACTAAGTTGAAAGTGAATCGTAGCTCTGTACATGGTTGGGGTTTGCTTATATTCTGTAGGTTCTCGTTGTGTACACTGTTGGTTTGTATATGCTTGTTGCATATATTGTAGGCTTTTAGTTTATAATTGGTATGGATCAGTGTTAAGCGAGCTTGGGACTTTCTCTTTATATGTGTTTGAAATTAAATCAGGGACTTGGCTATAGCCATCTAATGTGTGTTGTATTAAGTGTGGGAGAGATTTTGTAATGAAGTTGAACGGTGGAGTGGGCCAACAGTCCAAACTGAATGTATTGGGCTTCTATGTATTGGCCAATATATGGTTAATCTGTAGGCTTTTGATTCCAGTCCAATGACTGGTCCAAGTAACCATTATTGTGTATCCAATTGTGTAGGTATGATTCATGAGACTTAGAGTTTAATCTGTGGACTATTTAGGGCCGGACCTACTTTAGATAGGTTAAACTATAGCAAGACATTTAAGAAGACTAATGGTGAAGTAATTAGTTACAATACATGTGAATTGTTAAATAATTATTAATTATTATTCTTTTAAATACATTTGTTATTTTGTTTGTAATTAGAAGCTATGTTTAATTATTATTACTCTATATACATATTTTGTAGAGATTGTCTAAAATATAATCTGTAACTAGCTAAAGTTACGTTAGTAGTATTTTATAATAGGTAGTATTATTTATAATAATTACCTAACAAGTTATGGAATAGAAATAGCTAGTTAGCTAACTAATTTAGTTAGTTGTAACTATTTTAGAATCTAATTTTAAACCCCAATTGAATCAGGTGGACTTAGAGATTATCTTCCTATCACCGATCTTCCAGAGCAAGACAAGTACACCGACTTGAACTCTTTACTTTATATTTCTGTCATACTACTTGTTCTCATATTGGACACGAGGTTTACACAATTGTATTTTGTCTTATTGATCATATTGTGTCTCATTAATTTTCTTGCGGGAATTAGAAAAATATTATCTAGTGTGTGACTGCACCCCTTTAGCTAGGTTATTGTGAATAGCCTAATTGTACACCTCACGTACGATTAAGCCGCACCTTATTATGATATTGTGGTTTCTAGCAGGACATACATTAGTTTAATATTTCAAATTCACTTTTGCATTGATTGTCTTGTACATTATTTCAGTTTTTGTACTACTGTTTCATATTGTAGTTTAGTCCATATTATTACTTGTGTATTTCAGATTACTTTATAGATTATTTCTTATCGGGGTTGTACTTTGCTCATTTCCTAACTGGATATGTTGTAGGTATACTTGAGGATATTGTACCACCTTTTATTAGCCAGAGCTTGAGGCCATAGTTGAGCAGGATAACATCACTCATGACTTAGGAGTTGCAGACATTTAGCCGTAGTCTCATTTTGTCTAGTGAATTAACCTTGTATATTTGTATTGAGATTTCATAGTTGTACCTTTTATTCTTGCTACCGGATTTGTCGCTGGTATTATTTGTTTTCAAAGTGTAATAATATTTAAGTAGTGTAGTAATACTCTGGGAACATAATAACAGGCATTGATGTTTTATTGGTTATATTACTTGGAGTTTTTTTAGTATTGTACAGCTTACTACGTTGTGTCTTCCAACGTAGGCTGGGCGTGTCCGACTCGTATCTGAATATTCGGGAGCGGGTCGTGACATATTTTAGTGGTGGCCCATACAGGTCTCACCCTAATGGAACTTAGGCTATAGTACTATTGTGGAGCCTACTGAACTAAGAAAAAACTTATCACAGCATAGGATCCGTGGAAAATGGTTATGGTTATTACTACTACTAAGTTTGGTTATACTTATTATTACTAGGTTGCTTATTATTTCTAGGATATAGCAATCAACAGTTTATCTTTCTATTTCAGGATGGTCACTACGAAGATCACCGGGACCACTGAACCACCCGAGGTGCCAGAGCTTCCACCACCTCCTCTACTTTTTCAGACGATCACTCTCAATTGCATGCAGCTGATGGAGATCTTTCAGAGATTCATCGATGCTTAGAGTGATCAGGCCGCACAGTTCAGAGCCACAGTTACGGAGGCACTCAGGACCAGGGAGGAAGCTCCGCCAGGTCCACTAGCACCACTATCCGAGGCCGGGGACTACAAAATATTTCAAGAATCTCCACCCCATGGATTTCTACAGCACCAAGGGGATTCTCTATGCCGACGAGTGGCTAGAGAATGCAGAGAGGCTGCTAAAGATTGCCCGCATCCCAGAGGACCTTCAGGTCGAGGCCGCTAGCATACAGTTGTACGACGTCGCCAGAGCTTGGTTCAGAGAGGAGCCCCAGCTAGCCTCTCCCTGACTTCTTTGGGCAGACTTGAAGAGTTCGTTCAAAGAGAAGTTCTTCCCGGAGGTCGCCCGGGATGAGCTTCAGAACCAGTTCAGCAGGGTAGCATAACCATGGACGAGTACACTTCAGAGTTCAGCCGCCTCAGCCGCTTTGCAGAGAACTTGGTGAACACCCCGCAGGAGAGAGCCCGAAGATTCAAGAAAGGACTTTTTCGAGAGCTTCGCCAGGGGTCACTATTAGCAGGGTGACGACTTATACAGACATCCTCAAGCTTGCTCTGGGAGTTGAGATGGACATGAAGCCAAAAAAGGACGTGAAACCGTAGACCAAGAGGGACAGAGATATTGGCACCTGCAGCTACCAGGGTCCACCGAAGCGGACCAATACTCAGGCGAGATCACCTCAACATCCAGCACTCCAACAACATCATTATCCTCCTATCCGAGCTACGGCATCACCAAGACATCAGAGGTAGATTTAGACTCACCTTCTTTGTGTGTTCTGTAAGAGGATGGGATACTATGTTGACGAGTGCTGCAAGAGATTGGGATAATGCGTAGCTTGTGGGTCTGCTACCCACCAGGTGAGGGACTGCCCTACAGCCTTTACTTGCCAGGGACCAGCACCAGGACCTCAGCAGGGGGATCCACCTCTCCAGACTCAGCCGCCGCATGGTGCACAGCCGGAGGGACAAGTCTACCTCATGACAGCTGAAGAAGTCGAGACGATTTCGATTCCAGATGAGTACTGAAGACCAGGGGCATTTCTAGCATGGTTGAAGAAGGCCATGGATCCCTACTTTCCTTTAGATTTTCTTTTAGCATCTAGACTTTCCTAAAACTTGTTGTTTCCTATTCGAGACCTGTTTCTATAGTCTCCTTGCCTTACTGTTTGTTTCGTAGTAACTAATAAACTGCTTGTTTGATCTAATAAACTGCTTGTTTGATCTAATAAACTGTCTCTTATTACCTAATAAAATCCTTGTTTGATCTTTTGTGTATCTAATAACTTTTTGCTGGATCTTTTGTTCACCTCTACCACAACTCCTAAAATTTCGAGGACGAAATTTTTTCTATGGGGGTAGATTTGTAACCCCCACTTTCCTGAAGTAATATTTTTTTTGGTATTTTCATGATATTTTAGAATTTTAGAAAATAATTATTTTCAACGTATTTTTGGAGAATATTAATTTTCTGATTAGTATTATTTTGATTTATGAGTTTTATGAAGAGAATTATTGGTTTTAATCGTTATTAAGGATTTATGGGGAGGAAGGCTCAGAATTTAGTTACAGGGCTGATTATTTAATTAATCTAGGCTTGCAACTAATTTAGAGTATTCTCCAAGATTCCTAACAACTTTTTAACAAACTAACAAACCTATAACTAACTTTTTATCCAGTTTGCAATTAAGCAAATGATTCTTTGTAATAAATCCATTTATTCTATGACTTTCTGAGAAGTCACCACCTCAGCTCTATATAAGAGCATTCTCTCCCAGGTTTCTCGTTTGGAGAGATCAGCAAAAATTTGAAATTCCATTTTTCTCACCTCTTTCCTACCAAATTCCCAGCTCCTTCTCTCCTTCTTTATTTCCTCTCCATCAAGATTTCCCCAACCCTAATTCGAAGGTCGATCCATGGCAAGAGCTCCATTCCAACCATCAGCGGCTAGTCGATTACCTTCCTCGACGACGACAATGTGATATCTTCTCTCGGCAGCCATGGCTGACGTCCTCCCTTCAGTCAGTTGCGATGATGACACGACGATTCAGCTCCGGCGACTCTCCTCGCAACTCGACGCTGATCGATCCGAGCTTCTTCTCTATTGATCTGCGTGACGAGTGACATCGAGCCCTCAGTGAGCGACAGACCCTCATGTTTTGTTCGTTCTGCTTCATTCTTCCTCTGACAAAATCGATCCAGACCTGGTGAACAACCGGCGACAAGTGTCGACGACGACATGTCTTCTTTACTGGAGAACCTTGACACGGTGCAGCTACAAATTATCGATAGGGCGGTGAGTTCTTTTTGATCCCCTGTTCTCTGATTATTTCTCAGATTGATCAGACCCGAATCGATAGATCGATCGATCGAGTTAATGATTGATGGATTCTTCGATTCTTGATTCAATTTTCTTTTAAAGAGAGTTTGAATTGTCCCGTTCTTGATTTGCTTTGGGTTGATGAATAAATCATCCATTTTTAAATCAGATTCTTATTTTGAATATTAGGTATTCGTTAAATTACCGCTAAGGAAGTAGCGAACGAGTTTAGACACAGAACATCGACATCCGACACGTTTAACCGTGTCTGACTCCTTAGGATCGTGTCTTCATCAGATCCTCTTCTCAAGTAATCACTCTACCCTTTTCGATGATAAAGGAGCCATAGTTTGTGCTTAGTATTGATTACAAGTTGGGTAGGCAGGTCTGTGATCGGGACATGGGGGAGTTCGAATTGTTGTGTCCAGTTTTGTTCGTGTCAAGAATTAGCTCGTGTCTAGTTTTTGGATCATGTCCAGCCTTGTTGGTGGTCGATGATAGAAGTGGACTGGAGTCGGGAGTGGCGCCAATGAAGTTTTAAAAAAACTGAATGCAGTTCTGGAGTAAGCTTTGTGTAGCATTGGTTGGACCGGGGCTTAAAGTGTACTTACTAAACTAAGTTGAAAGTGAATCCTAGCTCTGTACATGGTTGGGGTTTGCTTATATTCTGTAGGCTCTCGTTGTATATACTGTTGGTTTGTATAATCTTGTGGGTTGCACATCTTCTAGGCTTTTACTTTATAATTGGTATGGATCAGTATTAAGCGAGCTTCGGACTTTCTCTATATATGGGTTTGGAATTAAATTAGGGACTTGGTTGTAGCCATCTAATGTGTGTTGTATTAAGTGTGGGAGAGGTTTTGTAATAAAGTTGAATGGTGGAGTGGGCCAATAGTCCAAACTGAATGTGTTGGGCTTCTATGTGTTGGCCAATATTTGGTTAATCTGTAGGCTTTTGATTTCAGTCCAATGACGGGTCGAAGCATCCATTATTGTGTATCCAATTGTGTAGGTATGATTCAGGAGACTTAGAGTTTAATTTGTGGACTATTTGGGGCCGGACCTACTTTATCTAGGTTAAATTATAGTAAGACATTTAAGAAGACAAATATTGAAGTAATTAGTTACAGTACATGTGAATTGTTAAATAGTTATTAATTATTATTCTTCTAAATACATTTTTATTTTGTTTGTAATTAGAAGCTATATTTAATTATTATTACTCTACATGGATATTTTGTAGAGATTGTCTAAAATATAATCTGTAACTAGCTAAAGTTACGTTAGTCGTATTTTATAGTAGGTAGTATTATTTATGATAATTACCTAACAAGTTATGGAATAGAAATATTTAGTTAGCTAACTAATTTAGTTAGTTGTAACTATTTTAGAATCTAATTTTAAACCCTAATTGAATCAGGTGGACTTAGAGATTATCTTCCTATCATCGATCTTCTAGAGCAAGATAAGTACACCGATTTGAACTATTTACTTTGTATTTATGTCATACTTCTTGTTCTCATATTGGACACGAGGTTTACACGATTGTATTTTGTCTTATTGATCATATTGTGTCTCATTGATTTTCTTGCGGGGATTGGAAAAATATTTGTCTAGTGTGTTACCGTACCTCCTTAGTTGGGTTATTGTGAATAACCTAATTTTACACCTCACGTACGATTAAGCCGCACCTTATTGTGATATTGTGGTTTCCAGTCGGACACACATTAGTTTAATATTTTAAATTCACTTTTGTATTGATTGTCTTGTACATTATTCTGGTTTTTGTACTACTGTTTCATATTGTAGTTTAGTCCATATTATTACTTGTGTATTTTAGATTACTTTGTAGATAGTTTCTTGTCGGAATTGTACTTTACTCCTTTCCTGACTGGATATGTTGCAGGTATACTTGAGGATATTGTACCACCTTTTATGAGCCAGAACTTGAGGCCATAGTTGAGCAGGATGAAATCACTCATGACTTAGGAGTTGCAGACATTTAGCCTTAGTCTCATTTTGTCTAGTGAATTAACCTTGTATATTTGTATTGAGATTTCATAGTTGTACCTTTTTTTTCTTGCTACCGGATTTGTCTCCGGTATTATTTTTTTTCAAAGTGTAATAATATTTAAGTAGTGTAGTGATACTCTGGGAACGTAATAACAGGCTGTGATGTTCTATTGGTTATATTACTTGGGGTTTTCTTAGTATTGTACAACTTACTACGTTGTGTCTTCCAACGTAGGCTAGACGTGTCTGACTCGTATTCGATTATTCGAAAGTGGGTCGTGACAGCCCTTGACACCATTCGAGGAACCAAAACCTTATGCACAAGTTGTCCATGACCATACATGCCGAAGAAGCTCAATTATTCAAGTTTAGCATGCAAAAAAAAACGTGATATTCTCAGTGTATTCTACTTCCTTCAAGCATTCATAAGAACTTTTCATACCAGTGTTGCAACATTCATCCATAAATTCATATCTATTTTAGCACAATATTACAATAAGCATTTAATATGACAACCATGCAACATTACTACGATTTTACATTTCTATAAGACAAGCATGCAACAATAATATGCGAACTCTCTTTATCTAGTTCTTTTATCAACGATATCATTGATAGATAGATATAACAAGAGGGCCACATAAAAAGGATAAAAGACACTCT
The DNA here is from genome assembly GCA_029216955.1 of Iris pallida. Classification (NCBI taxonomy): domain Eukaryota; kingdom Viridiplantae; phylum Streptophyta; class Magnoliopsida; order Asparagales; family Iridaceae; genus Iris; species Iris pallida. The sequence continues at coordinate 21,100,577 of JANAVB010041620.1, forward strand.
CTATTGGAGAATTGCAGAGAGAAAGAGGTCCCCAATGATTCGCTCAAGCATTGCCTACACAACAGAGGATCAATACTCTTCTTCTCTCTTTCTCCCATAATTCGATATGAATGCTGGAAAATCAACGAAAGCCATCAAGAACATCCACAAAAATGCGTTCATAAAACCAACAACGAAAGCAACAGTAAAACCAATATCGAAAATGAATAGTGGAAAGGTTTGTAGCAGCGACTCTTATATAGAGTTATTCTCCAAGACATAATCTACTACATTTGGGACTTAATTTTGAAGAGGCAATCTAAAGAGAGGAAGTGTCTTAATGATTATCGATACCGATATGTTTGCCAATACAGTGTCGCTGATTGGGGGAGTAGGATACTACACTATAACCAACAAAGAAAAAGTTTCATCCTCGAAACTTAAGAACAATAACCCACTATTATCAAGTAAGAAATGATACTTTTCCTTCATATCTGACCCACTTCCCATGTCGACTCATCCATAGAATGGTTCTACCAAAACATACGGACCAGGGAAATGACCCTATTCCTCAGCACCTTATCCTTTCTGATCAAGGTTTAAATATGTACTTTCGCATATGACAAGTCTGCTTGCGCAACTCCAACTGATCAAAGTCTACCATATGGCTTGGATCAGGCATGCACTTCCATAGTTGAGAGACATGGAAAATATCATGCACTTCAGCCGATGTCGATGGTAAAGCAATCTGATAGGCGACGGTTGTGACTCACTTAAGAACTTTGAAGGACCGATAAATCTTGAACTCAGGTTCCCTTTAGTTCTAAATCTCAATTCTCCTCGCATCAGTGTTACCTTCAAAAATACATGGTCGCCCACTATAAACGCCAGAGTTCGTCGGTGAGTATCAACATAGCTTTTCTGTTGACTCTTCACCATTTTCAGTTTGTCACGCCCTAGTCTCAAAACTCACGGGACAAGCACATGACAATGGCCAACCACGTATTGAGTATGTAAACTCCCCTATTTTTATAATTTTTTACTTTAATATTTTAAGGCATTTTTATATTTATTAATAGTTAGTTAATAATGCTATGAATTTTAATACCTAAATACTAAATAGTAGTTGTTAGTATATAAATAAATGTTAAAACATATTTGCACAAGTTATTTTTATCAAATTAATGATAAGTTATTTTTTAGTGTTGGAAATTTCTTAAAATTTTATTTGGATTTTCTTCACATAAATATATAGGTATTCCTATATATATATATATATATATATATATATATATATATATATATATATATATATATATATATATATATATAAGAGTGCACTAGAACCAACCGGCTGATTTTGTATTATAGAACCAACCTATGTTATACACGTTGGATTGGAATTGCATGGTTGAGACTAAATGACTTAAAAAGGTGGTGGGGTCTATACCTTCTAATTTCAACCACTAAATTTCAATACAATCCATAAAATATAGGGTGGTTCTATAATGCAAAACTAGCCAACTGGTTTTGGAGCAATATATATGAATTATGTAGCAATATATAATGCAAAACCCGCCGACTGGTTTTGGAGCAATATATAATACAAAACCAACATTATATATATATATATATATATATATATATATATATATATATATATATATATATATATATATATATATATATATAAATTATGTATATATATATGTATAGTTAGTATTAAAAAAGTATTACTGTACTGTTCCCGTAGGAACAATACTAGCGCTTCCCCGAGCGGAGAAAGGAGAACATGAGGCATTGAATTTTTTTTTCAAATCCCAATAGAATAGCATGATTAGCGGACTTGGCAGTTATTAGAGGTTCATGTATGTTTTGGAGATGACATAGTGTAACTCTTTAATTTTTTATATAAATATTTAAAGTTGAATTATTAAATTTAAATTATTGACATAATAATATTATTATTTAGAGAATTCAATTAGTGATAAAATATTTTTTTTAAACAGCAACAAGAATACAAAATTTTGGAACAATGGTAGCACATTGATTTTGGATCAAGAAATAACTCAACCACCCCAAGTCTATCTCTTTCCATTCCATTCCGTAACCCCCAATCTCTTCCATTCTGTAACCCCAAACCTCTTCCTTTTCGTAACCCCCAACCCTTTCCATTTCGTAACCCCCGACCCTTCCATTCTGTAACCCCAATTCATCCCCTCCCATTCGTAACTTCCCTTCATTTCTCTAGAAAAAAAATGTTAAGACAAAACTTAAGCATTACCATCTTCCTCCATTGGAGCAATCCAGCGACCCGTGCCGCACTCACTGACCCGACCTTCTTTTCGTGTTCGCGTCTGCCCGTGAGCACCCTTCGAGGAGACTTGGTACGAAGCCGTGTCTAGATTCGTATCTTTTGGTGTCGGGTTGGGTAGTGTTGTATCCACTTACTGTTATATTTAGTTTCTTGCGTGTGATGTGTCTTTGATAGTATTGTAGATTAGGTACTGTGGTGCTGTTCTTTTGAGAGTTAAGTTGCTGATTAATTCCCCTGTTATAAATATTTGAGTTACTGCTATCGTAGTTTTAGAAGATGTTGTTGTTGATGTAGGTTTTGTTATAATTTGATTTAGAGATACTATTTAATTATAGTATTTAGTTTTAATTTTTTGTAGGTGGGCTTGGGTTAAATAGGTTTTGTTGTCTGGTTAAAACGTTCAGCAGAGGTGAAATTTCTTTGTGAAGCTAGTACAACAAGTTCATATATACAGTGTTGTATATTTAGTTTTAGTTACTAATGCATTACAAGTTTTGTTTGATGGCCTTTGTATGAATTTTTTTAAGTTCTTTAAAAGGTTAATGCTAGATGAGTAGTACTTCTATTTTGGCTACAGGTTATGAGGGTTAGTTTTGTGTGGTTTGTTCTAGAGATTTTGGTGTTTACCCATTTATATAGAGTTCACTTATTATTTTATTTTGATTAACTCACATCATTATTTATTGATGTTGAAGATGAGACATGCCAACTTTTTGTTGACCTATAAATTATTTATTTATTTTGATCTATAATCGAAGTCATCGATTTATAATTAATTTGTTTATCTTTTTAGTGATTTGATCTCTAATAAAAATTATTTATTTAATGATTCAACCTATAGTCAAAATTATTTCTCCTCTTTATTAATTAAATCTATAAATAAATAAATTATTGTTTGACTTAGGAGCTTTCTATGTTCCTTAAGTCAGTGTGACTTTTAGTATAACGTTTTTATACAATATTTGGTGCAATTTGATATTATATTATTTTACGTATTTTCTTACCAAAACTTTACCCTTCTGATTTCTAATTTAGCATAACTTAAAACAAAGTTCATTACAACAATTTCTAGTAGCTAAATTCAATTATAGAAATAAACTGGTGTTTAGTTGTTATTGATTTAAGATAGAATTAAGAGTGCTTAAATAAGAATTAATGGTAGATTTGGTTAGTTAGATATTATCTAATTGTGGAACCTAAGTTGTACTCTCTTTTGAGCATAATGAAAGGACTCGGGACATTATCTCTTCTTAGCTCTATACCCTATCTTGGAGAAGGCAAGTACACTACATCTTTTACTAAACTGAACATGAACTATAACTTTTTATGTTGAACATTCAGAACATATTTTCTTCTTATTACTAGTTGCATTTACTTCCCAAAGTAAGTTGTATTTAATTTATGCAAGTCGCTTTATTTTACACTAGTTGCCTTTACTTTTTACAGTTGCATTCCAATTTTCTCTTGTGCATAGGATTGGAGAAAAGAATAGTTAAATACAGTAGTGTAATATGAGTAGATAGCTTAATTCACATGGCACACCTGTAAATTTTATCGGATCGACTATATGCCATAGCTGTTGCATTTATTTTTACCGTCCTATTAGCCAATCATGTATTTACTATCTTTTCAGTCGCATTCACTTTTTACTTGAGCATGTTGCAGTCTATTTTCTTGTTGCACTTTCCTTTATTATCAGTTCTTTATATACATTCCTATTTGATAGTTCTATGTCTTAGTATACGTAAATTATAGGATTGTACTTTGTTCCTTTCCTGATTGGATTGTTGCAGGTGAATTGATTGAGGAGGAGTTGCTTTACAACTCATACTATGGACCTGCCCCTGAGACGCTAGCTCACATCCCAAAGGATGTCCCTGCTAAGGAATACCCTATAGCTTAGCTTACATTTTGTATTTGAATTTGGTTTGTAATAAATAGTTAACATTCATTTTGCTGAATTTTTCTCCAGTTACTCTTGCTACGGGAATGTATATTTAAAATAATATTTTGGACTTATTCTAGTTTATCTCGATATAGATGCTGTAATTGTTATGATTCAATATAATATAATTTTGATGATAATTGAAGGATTAAAGCAAATTACTATGCAGTGTCTCATACCGTAGGCTGGATGTGTCCAACTCGTATCCGAATATTCAGGAGCGGATCATGAAACATAGATAGACATTGGAAGGGGAGAACAGTTCCTTGACGTATGAGCCAAGTATGTACTATCTATTATACCCTGTTAGCTCCGTCGGTGATGTAGGTACTGATACCCCACTGTACTGATTCCTTCTGCTGTTCATGGAGCGTTACGGACGTAGGCCCCTGGTACCCTATATGGAAACTATGCCGATCCTACTGTTGCCAGAGTGCCCATGAGTTGGAGGTTTGTTCTTAACTGCATAAACACTATAGAATGGCTAGGCACCCTATTGTATGCGTTATTATTTTATTCACAGTTTATATGGTATGTTGTTTCTTGTATCTTGTTACGTCTCACTGAGGACCTGATGAATTCTCCAGGCTTAGACGACCAAGACTTTTCCCAGGAGTACGGTTCTATACTGGATCTATCTTATACTGCTGATGAGGTCTCGCCTTCCGAGATCTAGTTTCTTAGTCATGATTTGAGACATTGTAGTGGACATCTTCTATTATTCTTTTTATTTTATTTGAGGAGGTCGGACTCCAGTAATCTCAGACTATTTTGCATAGCTATTTGTTAGTGGATCTGTTTCCACCCAGCTATATCTTTCGACTCTTTTATTATATTCTATCTGGACAATTTATATTCTCTTGTATTCTGTGGATAAGATGTAGTTTATCTGTGATTGGCCTGTGATTTATATTTTATATAGCTTATGTATGTGTACGAGGATTCCATATATTGGATTATTCTTCGTATGCATGCAGCTGACATGTTTCGTATGCCTAGTCCTATATATATTGGGATTGGGGCATTACAAAGTGGACTCCATCCTAATAATTAGGTCAATTGACAGTAAATCTCTATCATAATATGTTCATATCTTAATCAACAAAATAGAAAAAAATATAAAGAATGAGCCAAGTATAATAATACTGATCATAGAGTAACATATTGATTCAAACAAGCTCAGGAAAATAACGGAGCTTGCAAAAGCTAGGCTATAATAGCAGAATGAATCAAAATAAAAAAATGGTGCCGTGCCCCGATTCCGTAGAATCGTTCGTCATCGCTTTGAACTCCGCGAAACCAATTGTCCTCGCTTTGACGTGATTTCGTACAAGCCTATGTTCCGCTTGAATAAGGTCAGAACTTGCACAACGATAATCTAGACTAAAACAACAACAACACAATTAGAAGTTTAAATGCAGAAAACCAAATTGTACACAAAGACTGGAACAGAAATAACTTATTTATTGATAAACTTGATAGGAAATACAAAGTACTTTTGCTTGTGACTCAAAATGCCATGTTTGGCTTACATCATTCTTTTTGAAAATAGCCACAACGCCCATACATCATATCCCTTTGCTAAAAACAAAATTTAAAGGCACATTCAGAAAAACTATTAGACTTGAATTGAAAGCTTAGAAACGATTGAGCGATGCTCTACTGGATTAGACAAGCTTTAGCAACTCAGAATATCCTTCTAACTCTTGCTATCTGAAATGTTTTCTACAAGGGTCATTACATAAAACCTACTGGTGAAAAGCCATGGCTGAACTTACTTAAGTCAACAATAAATCAATATATGAAGCTAGCATCTATTATTAGTGATCTTTCTACTTGTCTAGGTTTTTTTTAAGCAATTCATAACAAGAAACATAAATAGTAAAGTCATTACTATACATTAGATCTTACCAATAATCGGCGATCTATCCCTGCACAAGACAAGGATTATCTCAATTTGTATATATAAAATAACACTTATGTTTCGTCTCTGCATTCAGTGTTAGGCTTGTAATAAATCTTACTATATGCACGAACCTAACTATATGGTGGTCAATGGGTCATTTTTTATGATCAGCAGTTGGGACATACAAGCTCATCTCAACGATAGACATAACACCCCTAATGACAAGGTTTCTTTTACCTTAAGGTGGCCAATCTCTCCTAGGTCGAGCGGCTCCCAGTACCCCAGGAACCGACTGAGAGACTCTACATTGTGCACAAGTTGTCCAAGACCGATGCATGCTGTGCATTCTATCAGACAAAAACATTTCATCGCACAGTGAACAACAAGTATCCATTTACAATAAGTTCTATTCGATAGGGTCACAGTTCTATACTTCCATATCAATCGATGTCAAACCGATTAAGATTTTCTATAATTCCATTTTTGCGCAACATACCATAAGAAATATGTAAACAATCATATTAAATAAGTAAAGCAGCAGTTCTATGATATAACATGTAATTAATTTATTTTATCTTATTTTATCTTTTGTTGTCACGGTATCATTGATTACAGAACACAACAAATGAGTTGACTAGAGATTAGTTTTATCAGGATGTGAACATAAAGGATTATTCGATCAAATAAACTCACAAAAATGAATCTTAGTCGAGATAAGGAAGGGCTTGATGCAGCATTCACGTCCCGCCTATGCATCCTACATTGGCACCAATATTTGATTAGCATACTTGGATCTCTTTCTCTTAAAATTTAGAATAAATGCGAAATGCGATAAAAGTGAACAATGAAAACCAATCATCGAAAAACATGAAAACACATTCTTCAAAATCAAGCCGCGAAAAACATCCAACGAAAACTCTTGGACTCATTCCAATAGAAGATGATCCATGAGTTGGAAAGGTTTATTGCATTTCATCCGTGATCAATCGATACCGACAAGGTTTCTCCGATACTCAGTCAAGGCTGAGTCAACAAGCTGTAGGTATTACATAGTGAACCGCAAGGATCGGGGCACTACACATAGGCTATGGAAGAATATGATTGAGGTATCGACTAATAATTTATGAATCCTAAAGAATTAAAACACCAACTATCCTATAGATGCAGCTCAATAATATTTAGAAGAAAAACCAGGTCATCAGGGGACATGGCAAGATACATAATATACATGCCACTAGGTGCATTAACAACAGACAAAAAAAAGATAGAAAATAAATAAGGGTATGATACTGCAAGTCGTTCTATGTGATCATGCAATCGAGGACAACATTCAACGCTCGGGCAGACCGACTTCTAGTACACGGGTCGCACTCAAACGAGTTGCTAGAAAAACTCATTGGGTAGCTCTTACAAACAAAACACTAGCAACACATATCAGGTAGTGCTCAAATGACTCACTAGTAAAGTAGACACAACGAAACATGAACCACATTGCCCAAGTGCCTAGTGTTGGAATGTTGAGCACCTCTAGAGGAGGTAAATAGAGTGCGTATGTGCAGCAGAACTAATAATTCCCAATTAAAAATTATGTCGTAAATATAGCAGTTATAAACAAGACAATATCCAACTATATAACAAGTATATTTCGTAAAGTAAGAAGTTTAGAAAAGCAAACACAAACACCGAGGTTTATACTGGTTTCCTTCTAAGAGTACTAGCTCAGTCTTGAAAACTTTTGCTCGATATTAATCCACTATTGAAATAGCAGTTTACACCTCATGCTTTGATCCGAATGGCACGACAACTTTACAACCACAAGCTTTTGATATGAAGATCTTGTCGACTTCAAGCAACAAGTGTAGAGACAACACTTGGATCGATCAGACTCCTAAATTAGAACCGCATTGGCACTGTAAGGCTGGGAGTTAAACTTGGGAATTGATAAGGTTTATAGCTCAGCTAGATAGTCAAGCGACGATTAAATAAAGTGGTGAAAAATAATAGAGAATTCAATGCCTATTTATAGGTTTATTAGGGATCGAATTCGAGCAGGGTTCGGTCTTCTATCATATAGAAATTCGAATATTAGAGCTTGGTCTTCAGGAGGGGTCAAATAACAAACAAGGTCAGAGGGACCGAGTTCGTCCGAGTTCAGACAGAACTCGGTCCGAGTTCGGTCACCTCATTATTAGAAGATTTTTGGTTTGGCTTCATGCTATTTTGAGTGGACTGGTTTATAGATTGGGTTAGGTTTTTAGCTTCCTAGTACCAACACGATCCAATACACATTTGGTCCTACAAAATAAAAAGGAAATACATAATAATATAAGGATACGAGCAGGCTTTTAGACTTCTTGAATGATAACTTTTTTCTTTGACGGTAGTCATCGAAAGATAAACAGATCTGGAAATCTGAATACTTTTCGTGGGCTTCGCCCACGAACCCCTACGAGGGCACTGTCCCCTCGACCCCTGTCCACTGACTGGACAGCAGAACCCCAAGTGTGAGGCCCCAGAGATGTTGTTGGGAGGTTAACAGAAATCTTCTCCTATAACGTCGTCTTTGGTCCGTCATGAATTCTTTATTGCATATTTCCAAGTTTGATCTTTCTGACTGCTTGTTTGCAAATATATGTTAGACGAACAAAGCAGTATGATACATTTAATGAACATCTAGGACAATGCTGAGTTTAAGTATCGATAATATAGTGACTACATGAATATTAGTGATATCATAATGTTAAACCTAATCGATTAGCCATATTCAAAAAATTATATAATCATTGGACTAACGCCTAGTGATTGTCCTTCCCTCCTAATACGCTAAAAAGGTCAAGTCTATCATTGCAATCGGGAAAAACTATGACAAGCATCTCCGTGAAACAAGTATGATGCATAAAAAATTATGTGTCTCAACATAGGGCGCGCCAACAAGTAATAGCATGTCATAAGACTATAAACGAAATCGAAAATACAAGTGTCAAGTATAAAGAAAATTACTGATGAAATATAAGAACATATAAGTACTATATGTCAAATAGGCAATGTACTTTCAAGTAGACGTGTAAGACACAAAAGAATATCGATATCCAAATCAAAGTCAGCAACTGTCAAGGAGTTTGGAAGTCCTAAAAATGAATGATGAGGTCAAACGTGTTCGTTGTCGAAACGAATGCAAATACCAATGTACAAGTTATCTTAATAGTTTAAGGACTAAAGTCATATTACTAGGTTGTTTGATTGGCAAGTTAGAATTGAATTCATACAATTTAACCATATAAATAATCATTAGGGTAAAAACTCGTATTAGACTAGTTGAATACGTGCATGGTACTATTTATTATAACAAGTTCTACGGTATGTTGGTGTTTCAAGTCGTAACCTATATGGTCGTATATCATATCACAGAAAGGTGAATGGGTTCACAATAGGTGAACAAGATTTATTCTACTACGTCATAAAATGTGTATTTGTAAATTAAGCTAAGTTCTCACGGGCATATCATTCCATCACACTATACATGACATATTCATTACTTTGAAATTACTAATTAGGGTGCTACTCACAGGTTGCATGTATGGTTTTATTCATACTTAATCAAAATAAATACAATAACTCCTATGTTTCAAGAATATTATAGAGACTATTTGAAAGCACCCTAAAGGGGAGGCGGGTGTAATGCCCCACTCCGTACGGTACATTATGATGAGTCGTTGACTGAAGAGTTTCGTTGACCCGATGAAGTACCGATACGAATCGATGCAAAGCCTAAGTTCGGTTGGAACAAAGTATTGACTTTGGTTGATCTGGCGTGCAGGCTCTGCTTTTACGCTAGATTGTAAAGGGGTCGACATTTCTGCCTTATTCAAAATGATGTCCACAAAACCAAATCGTCCCCGTGCAACAGATTATGGCATGGGCACGGTAGGCCAAATCAGTCGAATAGTTCAATGGAATGGCTAAGTCAGAAGAGTTAGCTGTGCAACCAAGTTATGGAATCGAGCCGCATCAGCTCGACGAGACGACAAGGCATATCGGCTTAAGGTGGACGGGTTCTTGACTCTCTCTCCCTACTCCTTCACGTCTAATAAAATATATTCTTGTATGCGTAAGTTGCTATTGAGTTAGTGAGCGTGGCTCGAACGATTAAAGGTCTTAGTATGTGTCGAACATTAAGATAGAACATTGAACAATTGAACAATTGAAGCGACGTGCATCAAGTGTACGGGTCGCGGTAGGACGGTGATGGTAGAAAATTGAAAGATAATATCGAGATGTGCATCACGTGCACGACTCCGAGAACATTGAACACTAGGCCTAGAACACTGATTATGGTGTTATGCATGCCCTCGTGCACGAAAGCTACAAAATGACTAAGTAATCTACGAAACTGCTATTATGCGAATAACTTATGAATAGAACGCGGTGAGTATAAGTACGAAAAGTCTAAGCCGTTGGGCGTCGTGCTTCAATACGGATGTGTTGGGGCATAATGTCGTTGGAACTTGAGATAGAGAGAACGAAAATATGTTTATGGAACATGAATATGTTTATGGAGCGGGATTATGTTTATAGAATATGAGATTGGTTGGAATGATATGACTTGTATGCTATGGCACGTATTACATGGTCAATAGACTCGGATGGCCCGTGCACGGGTGAGGCTTCCCTCGGACGGTTATGACCGGGGCACCGAGACCGTTCGGCCTAGGAGAGAATTATGTATGGTATTTATGGTGCACATTATTAGGACGGGTTGCAACCGACCAGTGTTGTGATAAGCTATGATATCAGTAAGTTTGGGATCCTTCGGATACTGGGCTAGCAACCCGTATCGAAGCGATCGTAGGCTTACACTTAAAGATGCCAAGTCCATTACGGTGTGAAACACCGTGATCTTCATATAGATAGGGCCGGTGGGCTGAGATTAGAGTTGGGTGCAGGCGTAGGGCCTGCTACCCTTATGCATATGTCTAAGTATGGTTGGTTGGTTGCATGAATTGTATGATTGCTTATGTAAAGTTCTAACCATTGCAGGCTAGGCAAAAAGCGACGAAGATGAGCACGATTACTATGTTTATGTTCATATTATGTCTAACTGTATCTGCTGCAGGAACACGATATGGGATACATTTAAACTAAGTGGTTATGTTTGAATATTGCCATAAAACTGATCCTAAGGCTAATTAGAAAGATCACCAAATAATGTTGCTTGTTTCACTAAATGTACTTAGGGTTTGGTTTGGGTGCGAGTGGATCTTGATCAGTACAACGAGGACAAAAGCACTAATCCTTGTCACGAACCGCACCTGCTTTTCGGGTACGAAGCGTGTCCAAGCCCAGCTACGTATCGATCGGACTCCAGCCCGACTCGAGTACGTAAACGCTGTCAAGGCTATGGTATACTGCCAAATCATGGTAAACAAATCTATATCTCAATCCACAATAAGAGTATGAAACATGAATGAACACTATGGGTCGTGGTCTGTAACCCACTAGCATAAATGTCTGATAAGACTCTAAGGAATATAACAAGAGTCTACAACTGAAACAAGGAACATGATATCTCATGATAAGGAATGAAAAGCACGAGCGGATAATAAACACAATAACGGTACCTGAATCCCGCAAGAACCGCAAATCCTTCGCCATCCAGAACTACTAGCTCACTCCATGCAATCGCTAAACCTGAGGAGATCATCAGGTCCTCAGAGGACATAGCAAGATACATAATATACATGCCTGTCTAACAGTTTTATCATATGCAAGGAAATAAACAAGAAAGAACAAGGACAAGACAAATAACTACGAACACAAACACGAACACGAATACGAACACGAATACGAACACTAGAACAACTACGCGTAAATGAACTATCGGATGAACGATAATCGTGAGATCAATGGAAGAAACTAAACCCTCATCCCGAGTGTGGACTCACGGGTTTGAACTAAACACTAACCTTCGTCCCGAGTGTAGACTCTCTGGTTAGTACTAACCCTCGTCCTGAGTGTGGACTCTCTGGTTAGTTCACGGCAAGGCACCCTCGTCCCGAGTGTGGACTCTCTGGTACAAATAATCGACATCCTAGTCCCTAGCGTGGACTCACGGATGTAAACACCCTCGTCCCGAACGTGGACTCTCTGGTGCAAATAATCGACATCCTAGTCCCTAGCGTGGACTCACGGATGTAAACACCCTCGTCCCGAGCGTGGACTCTCTGGTGCAAGTCAAGTCAAGTCAAGTCTACACCCTCGTCCCGAGCGTAGACTCTCTGGTGCAAATAATCGATATCCTAGTCCCTAGCGTGGACTCACGGATGTAAACAGATCAAGGAAAACACCCTCGTCCCGTGTGTGGACTCTCTGGTGCCAAGGACAGAATGTCAAGGATTTAGCAGTTCACTTACACGTACTCGTTCTATGACACGACTCAAGCAAGGTACTGACGAGAACTCCAAATATGAAACACAAGGCCAAAACATGAACATGGCTATAAACAATAAAAATAACTCCACAGAAAATAATACGAAAAGCACATGTCCATAATAATCAAATGACTGAAAAACGAAAGAAAATGCATGTAAGTAAAACTGTAGAGGAAGGCAAGGTATACTTGCCTGGTGGCAGTACGAAGAACCAACAATGTATCGCCAATAAACAAGTCAGAAAGTCCAAGTCATCACAACTGTCTCCGAAAGCTGAAACAAACATTACCAATGTTCTCAGAATAGTCAAATTAGCTAGGATTGCCTGTCCTTAAGTCCAATTCTGGACACAGGGGCAAAACGATAATTTTGGGCAAAAACGGTGTCCGTCGTTGGACCCGCTTTGCACCGAAAAGCATGCCAGATTCAATGGTCTCTAAAGTCGTCAAACTACATGTATACGGATCCAGTTTTTTGATACGAACCCAACTGTATGTCCAAAGTTGGATTCCGGCGGGCCGTGCACAAAATCGCCCGTTGAGTGGGACCATGGGGCCCACAAAATGGTGATTTTATCAACGGTCTCAGAATCGGACCAAACTTGGCATATAGGACCAGAAAAATGATACGGTTCTGTTGGCGCAAGTTTTGTCTCGATCTGACGAGCGTACACAAAGTAATTGAAGAATTTGCAAAGTGCACGATACGGTGAATTTTGACGGATACGTATCAAATTCGTCGCGCACACGCGACCAATTTGAATTCCGTCAAAGCCCACACGACCACGAAGCCGTTACGCAGCTTTCGATGCCTTCGGTTCGCGACCACGTCATCCGGATTGGCGTGACGCACGTCGTGTGGATGAATTTTAATGTTTTTAAAACAGGTTTTTGGGAAACTTTGGGATTCGATTTCTCGACGCATAGTCGATGATTTCCGAATCCACAAAAAGGGTGATGAAGACCTATATGTTGTCTAAAAGTCTCTTCAAATAGATTTTCTAATGAGGGACTAGATTGATCAGAAATGATCATCAAAAGTGGGTTCATGGACTGCACTAGTGCTCTGTTTTTGGACAGATTTTCCTCCGACTTTGCGTCAATTTCTCTGACAACCTAGGGCTCTATAATTAATTCTAATTGAAGGGATTTAGAGTCGTATAGTTGGACTTCATACCTGAGAAGACGGAACGTGAAACGGCGGAGTGTGCGACGCGAGGGACGGGCGCGAAGTCGGGGTCGGGCAGCGGCTGTCGCTGTGTTCCACACGCGCATGTGCGCGCGGATTGGCGCTCGGCCGGCCGGCGGTGCTCCCGCCGGCGGCGTGCACGTGCGCGGGGAGCGCCCGGCTTGGAGGTCGGGTGGCGATGGTTGTTGAAGTTAGGGTTCTTACAAATTTCGATCTCTTCCTTTCTCTCGATATCTATATATATATACGATATATCTACTGTGCACAGGGGAGTTGGGTCGGCTGTCAAAGGCTCGGGTTAGGGTTCTTAGTGTTGGGCTGACTTGGGGTGGCACTGCTTGGCTGGGTATTGCTTGGCTGGGCTTCCTCTATTATTTTAGTTTTGTAATCCTTTATTTATTTCACCATACATGTATATATATACATATATATCTATGTATATACCCACGTATACTTTCATATATTTATATATACATAAATATACACATATATCATATATCATATATATATATATATATATATATATATATATATATATATATATATATATATATACACACACACACATACACTCGTATAATATATATATTTATATATACATATCTCTCTCTCTCTATATATATATCTATATACATGCATACATATATATATTTATCTATATACACGTATACACATATCTTTTATACATACACATATATAATATTTATTTGACAACAGAATAATATAACCAATAAAATAGTCATATCAAATAATAATCCCAATAAAGATAATCATAATAATAACGAAATTTAATATACCAATACTAGACATTGCATCTACTTGAAATATGTCTACATGGGTGTAATTGGTCCCACTACATGTCTACATGGGCTTGGGTTTGACTTGAGCCCAATCTGGTCAGGTTCGGTACCACCGGGTTCCCTAAAACTCAATAATATAATTAAATAATAATAAAATCTTCGGTACGGTTAAGTCGCAACTTGGCCTGGTTTTTCTAGTTAGGACACACTTATGGCTAGGTTTTCCTTGGCATAGCTAATACACTAGTCAAGGCACGCCACTGCACTATCCGTGCCATGATTCCTAGTCGTCTGGTGCTCCAAAACTTAACCATGACTACAATCATCTACTGTAATAATTAACTAAACAATCATTTATAAAAATCTAAAAATCCCCATTTAAATCAAATAAACAAATAAAAAAAATATTATCAAAAATTCCGGAAAGGGAGGCTACAAATCTACACACCTTAAAAATAATTTCGTCCTCAAAATTCTAATTCGTAACTATTCTTAAAATCAAAGTATACTATTACCGTAATCTCCTCAATTTAATTTCTCAAAAATATTTTATAACCTCGAATACTTGAGGACTTCTACCCACCTTTGGTCACACCACTCTCTTGAAACACAGGTCACTAAAATCTTATAGTCTTCTAACTACTGGCTAATATTCCTTCCAACAGATATCTAGGGCATACAGTATCTATAATACCTCCTATCTATAGGCAACCAAATATTCAATAGTCAAACAATATATACTATAATTTAAGGATTTCTAATGAATTCTAGACAGCACGATTGTTCGTCACCTCGAAATAAAAAGGGACGAGAATCAATGGTATGGAAAGCAAGGAAGTTTAATCGAGAGCAAATATGGAGTTTTCAAGAACGTAGAGAATTTCTAGGAGAACTTTCAAAACAGTGTGGATTGAGATTTCTAAGGTTTAGTCATTGTCGCAGGCTCGTATCAGTACAGTTACGTAACCGATACGATATGCTATGACCTGCATGGACCACCAAAAAAACTTGTCACGACCCGCACCCGCTTTTCGGGTACGAAGCGTGTCCAAGCCCAGCTACGTATCGATCGGACTACAGCCCGACTCGAGTACGTAAACGCTGTCAAGGCTATGGTATACTGCCAAATCATGGCAAACAAATCTATATCTCAATCCACAATAAGAGTATGAAACATGAATGAACACTATGGGTCGTGGTCTGCAGCCCACTAGCATAAATGTCTGATAAGACTCTAAGGAATATAACAAGAGTCTACAACTGAAACAAGGAACATGATATCTCATGATAAGGAATGAAAAGCACGAGCGGATAATAAACACAATAATGGTACCTGAATCCCGCAAGAACCGCAAATCCTCCGCCATCCAGAACTACTAGCTCACTCCATGCAATCGCTAAACCTGAGAAGATCATTAGGTCCTCAGAGGACATAGCAAGATACATAATATACATGCCTGTCTAACAGTTTTATCATGTGCAAGGAAATAAACAAGAAAGAACAAGGACAAGACAAATGACTACGAATACAAACACGAACACGAATACGAACATGAATACGAACACTAGAACAACTACGCGTAAATGAACTGCCGGATGAACGATAATCATGAGATCAATGGAAGAAACTAAACCCTCATCCGGAGTGTGGACTCACGGGTTTGAACTAAACACTAACCTTCGTCCCGAGTGTGGACTCTCTGGTTAGTACTAATCCTCGTCCCGAGTGTGGACTCTCTGGTTAGTTCACGGCAAGGCACCCTCGTCCCGAGTGTGGACTCTCTGGTGCAAATAATCGACATCCTAGTCCCTAGCGTGGACTCACGGATGTAAACACCCTCGTCCCGAGCGTGGACTCTCTGGTACAAATAATCGACATCCTAGTCCCTAGCGTGGACTCATGGATGTAAACACCCTCGTCCCGAGCGTGGACTCTCTGGTGCAAGTCAAGTCAAGTCAAGTCTACACCCTCGTCCCGAGCGTGGACTCTCTGGTGCAAATAATCGACATCCTAGTCCCTAGCGTGGACTCACGGATGTAAACAGATCAAGGAAAACACCTTCGTCCCGTGTGTGGACTCTCTGGTGCCAAGGACACAATGTCAAGGATTTAGCAGTTCACTTACACGTACTCGTTCTATGACACGACTCAAGCAAGGTACTGACGAGAACTCCAAATATGAAATACAAGGCCAAAACATGAACATGGCTATAAACAATAAAAATAACTCCACAGAAAATAATACGAAAAGCACATGTCCATAACAATCACATGACTGAAAAACGAAAGGAAATGCATGTAAGTAAAACTGTAGAGGAAGGCAAGGTATACTTGCCTGGTGGCAGTGCGAAGAACCAACAATGTATCGCCAATAAACAAGTCAGAAAGTCCAAGTCATCACAACTGTCTCCGAAAGCTGAAACAAACATTACGAATGTTCTCAGAATAGTCAAATTAGCTAGGATTGCCTGTCCTTAAGTCCAATTCTGGACACAGGGGCAAACGGTAATTTTGGGCAAAAACGGTGTCCGCCGTTGGACCCGCTTTGCACCGAAAAGTGTGCCAGAGTCAATGGTCTCTAAAGTCGTCAAACTACATGTCTACGGATCCGGTTTTTCGATACGAACCCAACCGTATGTCCAAAGTTGGATTCTAGCGGGCCGTGCACAAAATCGCCCGTTGAGTGGGACCATGGGGCCCACAAAACGGTGATTTTATCAACGGTCTCAGAATCGGACCAAACTTGGCATACAGGACCAAAAAAATGATACGGTTCTGTTGGCATAAGTTTTGTCTCGATCTGACGAGCGTACACAAAGTAATTAGAGAATTTGCAAAGTGCACGATACGGTGAATTTCGACGGATACGTATCAAATTCGTCGCGCACACGCGACCAATTTGAATTTCGTCAAAGCCCACACGACCACGAAGCCGTTACGCAGCT
Organism: Iris pallida; assembly: GCA_029216955.1. NCBI lineage: Eukaryota > Viridiplantae > Streptophyta > Magnoliopsida > Asparagales > Iridaceae > Iris > Iris pallida. The sequence goes on from JANAVB010041620.1 coordinate 21,118,085, forward strand.
TTTGATGCCTTCGGTTCGCGACCACGTCGTCCGGATTGGCGTGACGCACGTCGTGTGGATGAATTTCAATGTTTTTAAAACAGGTTTTTGGAAAACTTTGGGATTCGATTTCTCGACGCATAGTCGATGATTTCCGAATCCATAAAAAGGGTGATGAAGACCTATATGTTGTCTAAAAGTCTCTTCAAATAGAGTTTCTAATGAGGGGCTGGATTGATCGGAAATGATCCTCAAAAGTGGGTTTATGGACTGCACTAGTGCTCTGTTTTTGGACAGATTTTCCTCCGACTTTGTGTCGA